>JAODUP010000205.1:0-574030 GCA_025642065.1 Paralvinella palmiformis
TGATGACATTCAACTATCATACAGAAAATAAGATCTCCAAACATAACATTAGATTAAACAAAAGGAACAGAATCAAGCATGTAACACTGAATAAATAGTCAGATAACAAATATAAGAAAATAAAACCTCTTTTGGTACTCTGACATCTTCAAAGGTAATACCTCTTGTATCTGAAGCCCTTTGTCCCATGTTCTGTTCCTGTGCTCAGACAAATAAATAGGAAAATGTTCATTCTCAATAAAAGTTAAATGTTTACACATCTAGCTAAATATTTTGTTAAGGTTGCAGATAAGAAAGCATTTCATATATGATGGTTATGAATTGAAATAGGTTGCATAAACAAAATTAAACTTGTATCAGCATTTATATCAGCGGCTTCCTCAAATAAATCAGTACTACATGATTTGTACAAACAGTATCCAATGGAAACCAGTTGCAGCTGAGAGGTGAAAGTTGCTCAAGTGCAGTAGTAGACCTTACTGCACATACGGGATTATTGGTAGTCTTGCTCAGTGAGAGACTTTCTACCAGACAGCTGGTATTTGTGGTTGTGTAACACCTTCTCATTGCATTAACACTTCACTTGCAATGATGGAACGTGTTAGAGTGTGTTAATACATTCAATTTTAATTGGCCGTCAACAAGCTGAAATCCACACGTCATTGACTAAATGTACAATTTGATTGCGGAAGACTTGGTTGAGTGTCCAAGAAATTTGAAAGCAATTGCAATTAGTGAAGGTTTTTGCACATGCCAATTTAATGGTTGATTTGGGCATGCACAAAATGGTTGGAAAAGAGGGCAAAAGCTGCTATTGTATGAGCAGCAAGGGCTCTGTCTTGATGTCATGCAGGACATGCTGGCATGTGCTAAGATTACTATAATAGAAAGATCAAAGCAACCAAGGGAAATCAAAGGACTGTTTTCAGTGTTGTGAATAAAGTATTACATAAAAGTCAAACTGTCCTCCCAAATAATATCAACTCAGATAAAGATATGGCCCATTGTTTTAATAACTTCTTCTGTCAAAAATATTAAATATACATAGTGGGTTCCAGTCCAGCACCTTATCACAGGGTACACCATTGGTAGAAGAGTCCTGCATATCCATGATGGATACATTTGAGCCTTTTACAGAGACTGATATCAGACAGTTGCTGAAAAAGTCATCTAATGCTTTCTGTGCAGTTGACCCTATGCCTACATGGCTTGTGAAAGATTGTCTGGATGTTCTGATAAACTCAATTACAAATATAGTTAATAAATCATTATCTCTGGGTGTTTTCCCAAGATCCATGAAAGCTGCCCTTGTAAAACCATTAATAAAAAACCACACTCTGGACTGTAATATTCTAAATAATTACAGACCTGTTTCAAATCTTACATTTTTATCTAAAGTTATAGAAAAGGCAGTTGCTTTCCATCTAAACAAATATTTAATCAATAATAACCTTAATGAATCACTACAGTCTGCCTATAAAAGTGGTCACAGCACTGAAACAGCCTTGGTTCGAGTGAAAATGATATTATGATGTCAATTGATCAAGGTAAGCCAGTAATACTTGTTCTTCTGGACCTGTCTGGCATTTGATACAGTTGACCATAATGTACTTTCTCTAGGTTAAAAGACATGTTTGGTCTGTCAGGTAGATACTTGAATGGTTTAGATCCTATCTGGAACAACGCTCCCAGAAGTGTCTGTTCATGGTATTTTATCTGACATTCAGTTTTTGTTATCTGGTGTACCACAGGGTTCAGTTCTTGGTCCTCTGGTTTTCACAATGTATACCCGTCCTCTTGGGATCATTGCGCAGCGATATGGGATTAAATATCACTTGTATGCTGATGACACACAGCTGTATATATCACTGGATCCTGACAATGAGTTAAATTTCTCCTCTTCCTTGAAAAATTTAGAACATTGTATTGCCGATATCCGGCTATGGATGACTCAAAATCTTCTAAAACTAAATGATAATAAAACAATATTTTATATTTGGCATCACCACATTGTGTTAAATCCCCAAAGACACCAGCATTACAGATGGGTACATCTTCGATTACCCCTAATGGGTCAGTAAAAAATCTAGGGGTTATTTTTGACCAATGTATTAACATGCATGAACATGTCACATCAGCATGCCGAGCTGCCTACTACCATCTTAAGAACATCCACTGTTTAAAAGCATTCTTGACACAAGAATCACTTTTAACTGTAGTTCATGCCTTTGTTACATCTCGTATAGACTATTGTAACTCCCTGTTATATGGCATATCTGATTATAACATTAATCGCCTTCAGCGAATTCAGAATAGTGCAGCTCGCATTGTAACAAATACTAGAAAATATGATCATATTACCCCATTCTTCAAAAAATACATTGGCTACCTGTTAGACAGCGTATCCATTTAAGATTTGTTAATAACTTATAAATCTATTAATGATATGGCGCCAGAATACCTGTGTGAACTGGTTTCCATTAGAAAGTCATCCCGAAAACTCAGGTCATCCAGTCAGATACTATTGCAGGTGCCAGTGTCTCGGCTCAAGTCATATGGTGATTGTGCGTTTAGTGTTGCAGCCCCCAATTTGTGGAATAAGTTGCCGACAAATATTAGAAATTCGTCGTCTCTTGGAAATTTTAAGTCTCTTCTAAAAACACACCTATTTAAGGTCGCTTTCACAGATAAATAATTATTATCTTTTAAATCATTACAGGGTTTTTACAGACATTATTTGGGGTATTATTAAAATTACATATTATTTGTACAGCGCCTTTGAATGGCTCCTGCTAGTAAGGGCGCTTTATTAAATATACATTATTATTATTATTATTATTATTAAGAATGATTCTGACTTCCTGAAGATCGTGATCACTGGTAATGAGTGGTAGGTGTATGGGCATGAGCACTGTGGGCATGATCCTGAAGCCAAGGCTCAGTCATCGCAGTGGAAGTCTCTACCATCCCCAAGGCCAAAAAGGAGCAATGTCTAAATGTTGAAGACCTTTTTGTATTACCATGGTGTTGTGCATTACACATATGCCCCAGAAGGCTAAACTGTATTAAAGCAGTATTAACAAGACGTTCTCTTCTTGATTCAGTTCATTGCAAAAGATCGGAATTTGTAGAAGTCACACAAGTGGCAGCCGCATCATGATAATACCCTGGTCCATTCTTTGTACTTGATTCATGACTTCGTGGTCAAGCACAGAATTACTCAGGTTTGCCTGGTTCCCTACTCTTCAGAAATGGTTTGTGATTTATGGCTGTTCCTCAAGCTGAATATGCCACCGAGAGGACACCATGAAGAAGCCAATGGTGCACCTGACAACCATTCCAAAACAAGACTTCCAGGAATGTTTCCAGCATTGGAAGGACCACACTGGATTCACAAGGGGCCTACTTCAAAGGAAACCAAAAGTACTCTTTTTGCAATCATATATTTTCTGTATTTAAATAACACACACACATTCACATGGACTCATACACATAGACACACACATACCTTCTTGCCTAGTATTATACCAGGTGCATCAGCATCTATCACAAAGCCAGTGAAGGCTTTACTTGTTGGCACTTTAGGATCAGGATCTGTACGTGTCAAGACAAAGTACCAGTTGGCCACACCACCATTAGTAATCCACATCTTAGAGCCATTAATGATGTATTCGTCACCTTTCTTCTCTGCTCGTGTCTTCAAGCCAGCCACATCTGATCCAGCACCAGGCTCTGTGACACAGTATGCCTGGAATAACCATTATCAACAATGTGACTGAAAAGCGGTACAGCAAAGAAAGTAAAAGGACAAT
The DNA here is from genome assembly GCA_025642065.1 of Paralvinella palmiformis. Lineage (NCBI taxonomy): Eukaryota > Metazoa > Annelida > Polychaeta > Terebellida > Alvinellidae > Paralvinella > Paralvinella palmiformis. The sequence continues at coordinate 3,813 of JAODUP010000205.1, forward strand.
TTCAGGACACAATAACCACTGCTAATAGTATGATGATAACAGTTACACTTACATCAATATTGTAAACCAACAAATGTAGACAGATTACTGAAAATATGGATTTTGTTTTTCCAATATCATATTGCATTTTACGGTCAACATAACTTCCATGACTTCTTTAAATACCTATTTACACATTATATTATTATATAATTCTGTTGAATAGTGTCCTTGAATGGCTTCTACTAGTAAGGTAGCTTAATTAAATCTACATTATCCTCATTAATAATGATTGATTATTACATCAGTAATCTATTTACCAAGAAACCCAAAAACAAATTTATCCAAACATTATTGTAAAAGGTTTGAATTCTGTGATTCCTTACTAAATGTTAAGCTTAGATCTGTAATGACTTTATTTGTCTAGATACAGTTTTGTTATTTTTGTATGATGTAACTTGAAAGTTTTGATTCAAGTGAATAATAAAGTTATTTCATCAATATTTTGTACAGATCAAGGCTAGCATACAATTCCAGTCTGTGTATATGTATGCCAGTGTCATGCTCAAATAGGGTGTTAAAACATTACATATTAAACTTAAATACATGTACCTATCTAGAACTAGGCCAATGAAGCAGAGGCCTTGAGTAAAGGGGCTATATATCCAGGAGAGGAAGAGACCATTAGTAAACATGTGTTGTGTGTGTGGGGGGAGGGGTATTTTAAATTACTAAATGGGGCAATGATACCAATTGTGAAAAAGATGCCCCCAGATCTGACAAAAATTGGGAAAAAGATGCCCTGACAAAAATTACAATACTCTATGGAATAAAAATATTCTTGATCAAGTTCTTGGTTGAACAAATCTCATATTATCTGATGATGCAAGTGGAAGCTAGTTCTACCACCAATAAATCTTGAAATGGGAATTCAAGGTGTGACCACAAAGCTGGTTACATCACAAGACTTTTCTGTGCATCAATTCATAAACTCAACACAACATACTGTAATTACAGATATTTACATGTATTCTTAATTTTGCGAATCCCCACCCATTAGCCAATTCGCGGAGCTTTATATTTGCGTATGGTCACTGCCAATTTTGTTTTTATTGCATGCTTTATTGTAGCATGAACACGGAAATATATGTATATTTATTCAATAATGTTTCAATAACGTTTTAGAAATGAAGGAGAGAGCTAAATAAAATAAGCCAATTCAAAACCTATTGCAGCACTGACCATTGTATCATTTGCGTTGGGCAACCGAGAAACCGGCTTCAGAAATCTTGTCAAATGTGCTTGACTGATTAGCTTAAGAATATCTTGCATGCATGAATTATCAAGTACCTTACCCATGTGTAATTATGGTAAATGGCTTCACACACTGTGATTATATAAATATGATGCCTGGTTCGTTTAAAATTATATTTCTTTACTTACTCTTACTAGAATACAAGGTTTATTACATTGCGTTAAGTTGTTATCATGATGCTAAGCTGGCTAAAGTCATCCAAGTTCAAGGAGCCCAATGTTGGTCTGGGTTTGCCGAGTCCTAATTGCATTGACCTCACCCCTGAGAAGGCCAAGATATGTGCAGCTGCTGATATTTAGTCTGTGTTATCTCATGGATAAAAGAATAACTGTCTCTGGTATTCTTTAATATATCCATCTATGACTTGGTATCCAAATATATATATATATGTTTGTACTTGTGTCTGTATGTGTAGTTATTAATACAATATGTCAACTGATATGCCATCGTCAATGGCAACAGTGCTGCTGCTCATCATTATGCCAAAGTCCTTAGCAGACCTATCAATGAATCCCCTGGGATAGTTTACATCAAAAAGGACAAACAGTGACTTCTAAAGGTGCAAAATTCTGATGACATCACTGATCTTCCACAAGCAAAACGTGGCAAACCTATTCTCATTGACGAAAAGTTAGACAATGAGGTTCTTGCTCACGTGAAAAATGTTCATGAATCGGGTAGTGTAATAAACACACCATTGGACAGACTAATTGGTGCTGCATTGTGAAAACGGGTAAATGGCAAACTTACTTCATGAACCATAGACACGAAACTTGTATTTGTGTGTCATAATGTTGCGAAAATAAGATTATCGTGAACATATCTGTAATTCCAGTAGTCCACAACATTATGCTGACAAAGTATTAATACCCTATAAATATCTGTTTAAGTCACAGTCAACCTTTTAGTTATAAATTTAATCCTATTTTATTGAGCAAAACCCCCTATACAAATTATAGTAAGCAATCTACAGTGTATTTGAAATTGTTTTCATTATGACATTTGTGTAATGAAAACATAAATGCAGAACATTCAACAGATAAAGGAATTATCACCAATTACTCTTGCATCACATATGCACTAAACCTTGTGGCTATGAAAGACAATATTATTCATGCTCAACCAAAAAAAAACTGATGGAAAAGAATGAATTGAGTATTACAGAGTTTAATAACTGTGCTCACTTATTATATATTAGGATTATACATATTTGATGCATCTACAAGCAGAAGCCAACCTGGAACCATTTTCACCTGATTGTGTTCGGACATTTAAAAACTTTGTAAGTCAAACAGCACAAAATATAATCCCACGGGACACTACAGGAGTAAAGCCATATTCCTCTTCATAAAAGTAACACAAAACCAAAATTTTTCTTAGCTCAAGTTTGACACCCAATTTCCAGATTGTTTACAATGCTCTTATCAAATCAAACCAAGATGCACTAATTCTAATTAGAGCATAAAGAAAAATCTTACAGACATCAGTGGCTCTTCAATCATTCGGGTAAGATATTTTTTCTTTTGTTCATCATTGCCACTTAGAATAATTGGCATTTCCTGGAAATATATCATAAATCTGAGATGAGGATAACGAGCAATTGTATGTGTGTGTGTGTGCATGCAAACATGTTTTATATCTGCAAAACAATATCAGAACAAAGTATTATATGTTATGATTACATCAAAAAAATGAATTTTCCAATTATGACAAATTGCAGAACAACAAAAAATTACCATTTAAATCAACAACATGTATTGTTATAGAGTTAACTACTTCTTAAATGGATAAACAGTTTTTCCTGGATATATTAATAAGTGAGAATAAAATAAATTAAGGTAAAACCACAAGCAAAAAACAGAAATCAGCCGGAAATCATTGATTACTATCAGATGAATGCTTACAGCTAATCCATTGGCTGTTATTGCTGTTTGAATACCAGAACAAGCATAAGACAACTCTTCTACTATGAGGCACTCTTCCAACACTCCAAGGCCTAATCCTCCTGAAAAGTTATGATATTGAAGCCAATGACACAATTTAGCAAGATACGTAAAACATGAAGTACAATCTAACTACACCGATTCTGGCAAAATAGAAAGTTGTCGTGAGGGAAAATCATCATGGACACGATATAGGGTATAATAAAACATGGGTAAAAACTACAATAACCAAAAAAATAATAATAATAATAATAATAATGCAGATTTAGTAAAACATCCTTACTAACATAAGTCATTCCATGTAATGGTATATGAAACCTGAATATGACTATTTTGAGGTATTTAAAAGTGAAACAGACATATCTTCAGAACAAGTTTAAAATCTGAAAGAGATGTTCTATTGATCAGTCAGGATTCTAGTATTATGATGATGAATTATGAAATATCTGATTGATTAGTGCTTTTACAAATAAGACATGTCCTAAACCACGCATTATGCATCAGGTGCTAGTTGACAATTTTTTAAATTTAAATTAACATGAATAAAACAGAAGAAATAGTTACTATGTATTTATAATAAAAGTTATATATGAACGTTTTTGTCTCAGTCCAGTCTCGCTTCAACACAAGTCAGTTGCAGTTTAAGTCATCCCAGTAATAAAAGGTAATGTTATTCTCAGCTAGTGAAGTCTTAGTGGACTCGAGGACAATTAATGTTCTTAGACATTTAGTTTGGACCGATGGTTGGTTTGTTTAGATTCAGCGCTGCTCACACCAGGGATGCAAGCCTGAGAGGGGACTGCTTGGGGAAACATCCCATAAACACAGGCATGGGCTGAATTTGAGCCCACAACCTGGATGTTTGCAGTACAGCACTCTAACTACCGCACCATGGCAGTGCCCATTCAGATGCTTAGTATAAAAACAGTCATACAACAGATCAGAAACTTAAATACAGTTTATTCCAAGGTCAGTCTAAATGTTCAAAAGTTTAGTAACAATCAATGTTAAAAATGCATTTCGCATGTTTATATTTGTTTGTTAGACTGGTTACCACCAACATCTGACTGTATTATTTTTAATAATCGAAAATAAACCATTAAGTTTTTTTTCACACATGCTCCTAGTTGCCAGCTGCCATCACTTTTGGGCCTCCTAAATGTGGCTCATATTGGTGTGATTACACAGTTATGATTTGCAGTTTTGCAAAATGAACTCACATACTTGGTGGTGCATATGTCATTTTAATAATAAGAAAAGCATGATGATTGTTATGTTCTGACGGAAGGATGGATTAGTTTCATGAGAACACTCAAATGCTCCTAGTTCAGTACTTCATTGTGTTGATAGTGGAGGTGATTTTACCTTTGTTGTATGACAAAGAGATAACTGAGGAGCTTTCACAAAACCACTGAAGAAGACACCACCAGGACTGTGTCATCAACATAGGTATATAAAGTGGTCCAGAAGTATAAACTCAATGCAACCATCTGTTTTTGGATTATTCAGAAGCAGATTAAGTTCATTAACATACAGCGTGGAAAACATTAGGGACGAGATCCCACCCTGCCATATGCTGTTATAGCATGGAAAGCGCACTGGAAGACACCACCAGATTGGCATATCAAAACATTAAGAGGTCTGTGTCTAAATCTGTTTGATAGATTTAAAAAGTCTAAAAGAAAACAACAGATTTTTACACAGACTTCGTAATAAACTTCTTAAACATGTCCAATGATTCACACAGTCAAAGTCTCTCTGTACACAGAAAACATATATAAACAAGCCAAGAGAAACATACATGCTAATTATGGTAACTGTAAATGTTAACAAAGATCAAAATAATATTGTTTTAATTCACCTACCACATTTTGGTGGAATATGACAATTAATTAAGCCAAGCGCGTGTGCTTTCTTAATCAGTTCCCATGGGTACTAGATAACAGAAATATAAATTATGATGAACATAATTTGGGAGCAACTCAAGCCATTCAATAATTAACAACCAGCCAATCCAATTAATTTTCACAATATGACAGTGATGTTTTTTTAAGCTCATTTCAACTACAGGCTGCTACTAATATAATAATTGGTTCAGACTGAGAGAAAAGTTACAGAACACTTCATAAGCATGATAAAATAAATTTAGTTACTTCTCCAGTTCGGTCATGTTCTGCTGCCACTGGAAGGATTTCTTCTCGTGCAAACTTCCTTGCGAGTTCCTGAAAACTATGCTGTTCTTCACTAAGCTCTGGAAGACACAGCAAAAATAACCTGGATAAAACTTGCATTAATCAATAGGAGAGATTCATTACTGCTTAGTGGTAAAGGTGGATGGACTGGAAATTGGGAAGCTTGTGGTGCCTCAGAGCAACTCAAGTTGAATAAGGTGCTATTTAAAATATTATTATTATTATTCTGAATCCACCAATCTGCAAATAATCTTTTACATGCAGACTCGGCCCTAAAATGAGCACACCTAACGTTGGTTGATGATTAAAAATTCCAAATAATATACCTATAAATGGTAACCAGAAGGTGTATACTTGATATGGGACTGATGATGGCAGCAGATTGTACAGGTCGATACTAGGGAAGGGTGGGTTAAATGTAAACAAATTAAGCCCTTAGATCTATTCAGAATCCTAGATACCAAGCTGGTTTCTGACTTCAAAAATGTGGACTAAATAAACTCACAGCTCAAGGTTATAGCAATAACGTTGCAGCAAATCATAACACAGAACAATTAGGCATCACCCAATAAGAACTATATTTAACACATAGCATGACGTCTGAAGACAACATTTCATGAAGACTAGATTATAGATACCGTATATACTGGATTATAGGCCGCATGCATGTACAAGACGCACCAGGTTTTTGGACCAATAAACCCCCCTAGAGGTGAACCCGTGCATAAGACGCACTAAAATCAGCAAATTTATTCAAAGTCCCAAAATCCATCATCATCACCATCTTCATTGAACATCTGTTGTATCTGTTCATGTGTCATCATCATACATGTCATGACTTTCTTCGTATGAGTCAGTGTCAGATTTCTCATGCTGTTCATCCCACTATACATCATTTTCCGCGCCATCTAAATCATTGTTGATAGAGCACTTCTTGAATGATTTGGTAATAATGCCAGGGTCGATTTAATCTGAGGCCGTTTTCACTCACTGTGTAAAGATAGGTAACAATGGCCACTTCAGGTTGTCTGTTGCTGTGCGTTCATTTCCGTAATGCTGTTTAAAGTAGCTTATTAGTAGTTCCCATGTGCCAGCTTTGGAAGTAATTAACATATTATTTGCTGTATTCGTTTTCCTTTGATGTGGCTTCTATGATCATTCTTTGCGTGGCCTCATTTGCCGTTGTTCCGTTCAATTATACACTCTCACACATTTGGATAGTAATGACACGTCTTAGATAGAGCAAAGATTAAATCTGCCTTTAATAGTTTATGGAGGCGGCTGTGTTGGTCATAGTGCGGCCGTTTTCCTATCACAGCCGATTTGGACCTACACCTTTTGTAGGATCAGATTGTCGTACTTTACTGGATTCATGTGCTTTCTGGATCCCTGTGCATCAAACAGATTAATTGCGATTCGGATCATCTGACACCTCTAGATAATAAATCACGTGCTGGCCGTTCCCAGACGGCCTTGGTACCAGCGATAGTCTGATCCTGACTACATAACCCATAAATTATTACTTGACAACAGGCCGACACCACGCTACTCACTGGCGGTTATCACGATTAAGTTTGGCTTAATTAATTTGTTTGTTGTTCAGATATTCATTATTAATGTTGTAAAACAATATTATTGTATTTCCCCCTAAAGTATGCCAACAATTACCTTCCCTTTTAGTCTGACCGGTGTATAAGACGCACTCGCTTTTGTGGTATCAAAAGTGCGGCCCATACACGAGTATATACGTTACAGGATATCATGAAATCTACAACACAACATTTTCAATCAAAAGTAATTATGCAAAGCCAAATTTGTCCACTGTTATTTACATACAGATCTTTATAAGCCAGTTATAAGAGTACTTGGCATATGCTCATATAGGTATCATAACACAGACATGATATTCTGAGCTGCGTGGATGGGCGTTTCCATGGCCTAAATACCCGCAGAACTGTATCACCTGGATCAAAACACTATCTGGGATCTGTCTAAAGGATCTTCCATCCTTCATTACCTTTGGAGGATGCTTGGCCCACTTAGCTTACCATACACACAAAGGTGACCACAAAACAGCAACATTTAATTTCATTTCCCGAGCTGCATGACAAATGAGAACCTGGCAAAAATGCACAAACCTCATGATGAAATGTTAGTGCTTTTGCAAGTGTTTAAAACTATGTCCAGACAAAAGTAACTTGTGTGCAAGAATACACCCAAAATTACCCTGAGCCTCTTAAACTTAGTTAAAATTTTCCCTCAAAATGAAAAGTTTGACCGATTATCATCATCTGAATATTTAATCAACAAAACACAACAATATGTACTGAGATTAAAAACTCAAAGCAAGGGTTTTTGGATGATGATGATTGATGTTTTACGGCCACTTTTGTGCACATGGTAGGCTAAATGGGTCAAGCGACCTCCAAAGGTAATGAAGCGAAGTCAAAGATGAAAAACCCGTCAGATATGCACACGCCAAGATCTGAACACGGGTGGTAGTGATCTGTGATCCAACACGCTACCGCTAGACCACGGAGGCGCCCCTGCAAGGGTTTCTGGAAGGAGCTTTCTCAGAAACCTACAATTCAATGTTGATAGCCTAGTTTTAGCCAGACATATACAGAGGCTAATTCATTTCTTCATATTAATAATATTTTTTAAATACAACATTTATACAGGACGCTATTTTGGCACTCCGAGGTTTTCAGGTATATTTAACAAGTGAACAGTTCCAGCACAAGTTAGGTCCTCTCATAATGGCTCTAGGTGCAGGTCTGGCCGGTTTACACCAGTTGGTTTTAACCAGTAAAATCTGCCCTGCCGAAAACAGGTTTAAGGCATAGAAAATCCCGTAAACCGATTTCACAAAGAAACCAATAAAAGTATGTTAAACATGCCCAAAAGTATGACATATGTAATAATAATGCCCTGCTCAATTGTTACATATATGCTAGAGATGTAAGGAACAGGATTAAGGCAGTTTAGGGCATAGAAAGGTGCTGTAGTCTGTGGTGTTGATCCAACCTTTGCTGACCTAGCAAAAAGACTGACAACATCACCAGTAACTTCAGCATCAATTGAGAGGGTGTTCAGTACATTAAGTTTTGTAAACCACAAGATCAGGAATTGGCTGGGTGTCCAAAAAGCAAGCAAGCTTGGCTTTTGTTATTGCATGTTGCATGAAATTAAAGACTTAGACTGGTAAATTGTCTTAAGATGTCCTGTCCTTTTTGTACAAAACATTCTGGAATAAAACTAAGTTTAAGAATTATTTTTCTTCAGTGTGCCTTTGGACAGGGATAGGTTACGGCAGTTTTTACCACTTTAGGGCAGTTTAAGGCACATGCTGTGCTAAAAACAGGTTTAAGGCTGCCTTAAACTCAACCCTGTCTAGGTGCTATAACAAAGGCAGAAAACTGTGACTTTAATATGAAAATGCAGAAATTATTAGAAATATTGATTTAAATCTTCACTTTGGGACAGAGTGTTAGTATTAAGATGCCATACTATATCATCAATTAGGTGATTATTATTTTTAAGTTTATAGTTTTACTGTTGACTGTTAATTCTACAAGTCATTCTCCTAAAAACGATGGATTTGTGACTAGTTATGCTTAGGAATTGCTCTTCCAAGAACACAGAAATCCAGTTAACCCTTGGCATGAAGACATTTTCTAATTCTGTACCCAAATAATCTTTTCTAGCAAACAGCCAGGGAATGCACACTTTCAAACCAAACAAAATCACCCGGACTTTATATAAGAATTCACTTAGATAGGTAATATTCTAAATACCAACCAAAATGCAGCCCAGGTACTCTGCTTGTCTGACACTTCCAAAAGAACGAACAGCTCTCGGCAGTATAGCGAGTATCTGTAAATATTAATGAGAATCATTCAAATGAACATCTTAACATAATTGTGATTGACTGTAAAACTCTATCCTTATCACTTTATGCACTTTACATTCACTATGACAATGGTGTGTCTAAACCCCACCCACTTAATTACATTAAAAACAACTGTGTGCAAAATATTAATTTCTCCCTTACCCAAACAACCTTTATCTGAAATCAAAAGCCTTAATGGATGTTATACAAAAATTAACCTCAGTGGTATCAATTAATTTTGGTGTATTAATAGTGCTTCCTAAATTGGCTAAATAAATATATTGCAGAAAATCAATTACCTCACTTTCTGAAGTTATGTTAAATAGTACTTTACAGATGATGTATAATAATTTAATTTTTTTATAACCGAATAGACTAAACAACAAAACAAAACCACTTTTTTTGTAAAACTGTATAATTCTATTTAAAACCATATAATAATCTGCTTATTTTAGAGGAATGTCAGACATTTTGTGTTATTCATGCAGTAGGTGCAGTCACACTATATCAACCAGAGGTCAAACACTGAAAACAAAACTCAACATACATCAATTTTCATTATGCACTCATCTTAAACTAAAGCTATTGAAGCTACCAATGTTTATGAAACAAAGTTTATGAAACATTTCTTCAAGACATTTTGTCTTATGATTATAACAGACATAACAGATATTCACCAAATAACAGATATTCACCAAACCTCAAGTTTACTGTAAACACTAATATTTATTTATTGATAGTAAATTGCAACAATCTTCACTTGTGGCCTGAAATAAGGGATATCTTTTTGGAATTAAAGTGGTAAACATTGACTGGCAGAAAAAAGGAGAAATTGTTTTAGTATTGGCTTGGACTTTAATGGACACAATAAAACACTAATTTATATTGTAGAACTAATGATAGAGCTGAACTTATGTATTGTTACTCCAGATGTGGACATCGATTGTAAATAGCAACATAATACTAAAGACATTCAGCAATTATGAATGGTCTACTGGTGACAAATGTATTATGTTGCTAAATGTGTATTGTATAACCAATGAGAGAGTTATACTTTGTGACCTCAATATCTAAACTTATCCAAATTTAGAGAGTGGTAGGAGTACGTGCAAACAAACAAGTACTATACCATCTATATATATCAAGTTTCTTATCAACGCCTCATTTAGCTCTTAATACCCAGGTGGTCATGTATGCAGTTGGACATGGATGTGTAGCTTAATCGCATTCAAATTATAAGAATTTCTATGCCTGGGGGGGGGGGGTGTTCATCTTTTGCTGTGTCTTATTATCTTTGGTGTTCACTTGGTCCATTTATTCTAGGATGTGCACAAAGGGGACTAATAACATTTTGGTTCAGGGTACTGAGTCAACAGTATTATTATTATTAAGACCATTAGTGCTACCTATTTAGCACAAATTCTCACCAACTGTTTTCTCTCTAGATGGAAGGATGTTGTTTAACGACACACCGGCACAATTTATGCCATTCAGTGTCATTGTTTTTAACCAAATGTCCAGTAAATTTTTACCATCTGGCATTCAACTCAGTATAACTAACAACTAGGCTTACACAGAACAACTACACGTGACAACGATCTGGCCATAATGAATATTTTCCAGTATTTCTGAATTATTGGACAGGATCACTGGTTGTAATTCATTGTATTTTCCATGCTATTTTGGGGGTAACCCTATTTAGTATTGTAAGACAATGTGCTTGATCAACAACATCAAACATAAGTGTGTTGTTTCCAGAAATAGAACCATTATACAATTTCTTTTATTTGCATGGATTATGAAAGATCAGTCCAACCAACATGTTGGCAGTTGAGAGTTGTGAGAATAAGCTGACGGAATTAAGTAGACATAATCCATATATGATGTGAAGCCAATTCAGAATATATATATATATATATATATATATATATATATGCTCCATTGTCTTGCCAACACAAGAAAATCTATTTTACAGAGTTGAAAATTACTGGTCTAACACCAGCAAGTAGATATGTAAATAGATATATTAACATATTAACTGACTAACTCTCCAAGTATGGCAATATATTCAATTGTGTGTGAAGTTTAAAAGGTGGCAGTTCTTAATCCATGAAATGATGAAGTATAAATACCAGAAGACGCACACACTTTTGACCCCCCCCACCTCTCCTCGTATAACTGACGTGTTGCCAAATGCCCGACATTTTTATAGCTGAGTGAATGATACTAATCTATATGGAGAGATACTGAATCTGTAGGATCTCATTTTACATCAATGATCTAGCATAATGTATGTACACCACAAATCTTATTACACCAGAAACCATTAATATTGAACTTATTCTTTTTTGCTTTAAAAAAAACGTGCTCAGTGAAAAGGATATTCCTTTTAATTAAGTCGGAAGAATTCACAATTTATATACACTATATTCTTTTAATGATTGAACCTTTTCATCAAGATTTTTAAGTCTGCTAACTCCAAACATTGAACTATATTCAATACCAACATTTGTAATTTATTACTACAATCATTTATTTGTTATAATTAAGCACAGTTTGTGTGTGTGTGTATGTGTGCGCGTGTGCAGGGGTATGTGTGTCTTTGGTGTGAATAGTTTTCAAATATCCTCATTCGTGTAGTATCCTGTAACATGCGGTGATGTTCATCATCGCGGTAATAATTTGATATAATAGATGGCAGCACATCACACGCCGTGTCATTTTTTATCCAAACATTTTGACGTCTTAGTGACTAGGCCTATAGATCTAGAGTTAATTGAGGATTTTGTAAAATTGACCAAACAAAAACAAAACGTTATCTTTTATCACAGCATGGTCTTGCAAATAATGACATATTACACAAATCTGATTGCATGTGCATGATCATAATGATCCGATATAATAAATATAGACAGATCATCACATCAGGAATGCAAGCGAAGACCAAAAGGTCACATAAAAAGCATATTTGTATAGGCCTATATAAAATGGATATAATTATTTAATGTACGCTACCTGGTGCCAACGGTCACAGGTTCAAACCCTGTAAGAGGTCGAAACTTTTCCAGAGATTAATTTCTCGGCTCACAACATCGTGGGTGGCTGACCACGTTAAATGGCGCTGTCGTCTCCACTGAATTATTTAAATTAAAGGGGGACGTTAAAAAACACCACTGATGACGTAAAACACTCTGGCAGGGACCACCCTCAGGGTATTTCGGCTCCATCTTTCCGTACATATTAGCTACAAGATAAAATCTAATCAACCAAAGTGGCTTAACTATGAGTGAAGAACTCATACAGGGATAACGCCTTTCCTATAGAATTTGTATATCTAATCATAGCTCTATTTTCATTTGGCTTAAGGTTATAATGATCTATCTAAATAAGATCTATTACATAATAGACAGAGAACCAGCAGATTATCCAATTTATCAGCATTTCAACTTTATAAAAACCTCACAGCTTTGGACTTTAACATCATTGATGACCAACATTCCGCAGTTTATCAAGGATTTCATAGAACAGTCGATCCACGCTATCGTCATTCTAATCTATTGCTTGAGGCTAGACGTGAAAATGAGAGGCATGTATCATCATACCAGGATAATGATTTCATCCAAAACTTGACTTCCCAAAATCATATGTTTAGCATAGCTTTGTTTGAATTGCTGTACACAGTACTACAGGTTATGCTGTACTTCTTACTATGGATATTACCTGTGAGTGGTGGAGGAGGAGATATGAACAAGTACCCAATAAATGGGACCACAGTGGAAATAAGTGCTTGCACGTTCATGTGTTATCTCTGTTTCGTGATCATAGATCACGAAACAAAGAAAATCAATCAGTGGCATAGTAGGTGGCCCGTAAAAACACTGCAATGCCATTGCTGGAGGGAGGTATGGATGCGGGCAGGGGGGTAGTGAAGGGCTGGTCATCGGGTAGTGGTAGTCATACTATCTGAGGGGGGGGGCTCTCCCCTGAAATAATTGTGGAAAATGGAGTATTTGGTGCATTCTATGCCACTTTGTTTTGCCAAAACCAAAGTAGCCGACCGATTTTCTGCTGATAAAATAGATGACATATAGCATTGGACGTTGGCTCCTATTGAAATGGCTGTTGAATGTTAAATATACATGGAAAAATTACAAATACAACAGTGCTTCTAACTGGCTAGCCTAAATCAATCAATTAATTAACTATATATCTAAAGGTATCAAAGTGAAAATAAATTGGCAATATCAAGCTACTTTTGTCTGCCATAATTAATAACCATAACTATATGATCACTGAGTCACTCACAATCTCCAATACCTATAAATTGTAACATCTCCTCAGTGTTTAAATCACATCTCAGAAGAATTAATATAATTTCATTTAAAAAGTTATGTTAGAAATCCATTCCTTATTGAACTTTAAAATGTAGCTCATATCAGCTGGTATACCACACAATTTATTTTACACTGTATCACTCCTAAGTCAATAACAGTGAAATATATATATGAATAAAACCAGGATTAGGGTATTATATTTGTAACCATTAATATTTCAATTAAATTTTCAACAATTTGATGTATTTATTATAAAATGTTTAAATACTAACAGTGTTACTTTTTAGTGTTTGATATTTTACACAATGATAGGGTGATATCATTTATTATTAGAGTTAAGGATTCTCCTATCTTATTTTTATTAAATTAAAAAATAATATTAAATAGGTAAAAGACAACTTTAAGATAGGATTCCTAGTAAATACTATTAATAAATACAACACTTAATTCTTCATCATTCCCAATGGTGATTTTATTAATTGCACAAACAAACAAAGTCTGTAGCCTACAATCGTTTAATGATGTCATATAGCCAGCACAAATAACATACAATACTGCCAGCCCCACCTTATATCACAATGTCATAACTTTGAAATCTATTTGGTTGCAGTAACCATAAAATAAAAGCAATATTTCAATTACTGTTGCCCATCATCATCTATTACATAAGCCAGTAATGTTATGCCTAGGCCATGATGGCTTTGTAGTTAGCCCTAAAAGTAAATAGATCACCAGGTTGTCTGCATCACCTAACTAGGTCAGTTAGTACACCATGACTGAATATGGAGGCATTAGTTCAGGACGGTAGCAGTAAATTTCAAACATAGTTACAGGTGAGACTCATTTACAGCATTAGGAATTTATTAAGCACTGAAGTAGCTTATACTTTTATAGAAAAGCAGCTATTATGATGCCATAGAATTTTTGTAATTATTATTAATTGGTTGATCCAGGATTTATTAAATGTGTCTTTGTTTTTTTATATACTAACATTACAGACAGAATGTGAATGATGTGACCAATAGCCTGTCCCCAAGCACATTACATATGCAGTGGAAACCTGAAATGTGTCCGACCAATACTATAGCTATAAAATTGCGCTTACGGATCCGGACCTGTAGTCACTTTGTATCATGTATGCAGGTATTATTGGTACTTCGATTAGCCTGCTTATGCCACCACACAATAGGAATCCCAGTTCTGTAGCAAACTTTTAAAATGGCCAACACTGCCCCCCGTAAGTAATGTTATTTTTACGGAGTTGTTATTAATATCTCTATCCGCCAGGTAGATCTAGATGTATTGTAATAATAACTCAGTCTTAGAGTTGAAGCTGTTTATGACATGACAGTATTTGATGCCATAAAGAGGTTTATGACACTGTCATGTCATAAACAGCTTCAACTCTGAGACTGAGAAGCTTCAACCTCTTTATGGCATCAAATACTGTCATAAACCTCTTTATGGCATCAAATACTGTCATAAACCTCTTTATGGCACCAAATACTGTTGTAAACCTCTTTATGACAGCAAATACTGTCGTAAACCTCTTTATGACATCAAATACTGTCATAAACCTTTTTATGACATCAAGTACTGTCATAAACCTCTTTATGGCATCAAATACTGTCATAAACCTCTTTATGACATCAAATGCTGTCGTAAACCTCTTTATGGCATCAAATACTATCATAAACCTCTTTATGACATCAAATGCTGTCGTAAACCCCTTTATGACATCAAATACTGTCATAAACCTCTTTACAACATCAAATACTGTCATAAACCTCTTTATGACATCAAATACTGTCATAAACCTCTCTTCACTATATTTTGTGATTTTAATTATTTTTTACTTTTATCTATTTTATTTAGAATGAATTGTGGATTATCCTTATATAAGACTAAATATATTTATATATTACAAACATGAATATAAAATAATATTGCATGTTGGTCTCTCTTACGTTTTTCCAAATCACTAATAATAGAAATAATTTGGAGGTATCTTTTGGCTGTGATCTAGGCCTCTTCTCGGTGATATTGGTAGATGCTATATCATCACTAGTCTATATACTGAATTAGTACAGCCCCTAATTAAGCTCTAACAACAAATAGCACACCAATGTATGATGAATATCTGGAAAAAATGTCACAAATTTGTTGGCTATGCTAATATTTATTAACAAAATATGCATTTGACAGTTTATGACATTATCATGAGATAAACCTATTTAAAATAGTACGTCATAGCCATAGGCCTGAAGGCTGATATCAGTGATAAGGTGATAAGCCCTGTAAGTGTGACTGTAAGCCTGTTTAAAACCATGGTTTTTGACATTCTCTGGACCTGGTTTATACGTATAAACGTGTCTACTCTGAAAAATGTTTCAATACAAAAACAACTCACCTTACACAATGTCGACATTGTTACACTACTACTTCACCAAATTACTGACCTCCTACCGTGAAAATAGCCGCTTTATAACTTATAGCAAAGACCTTACCCTAGGTGGCCTACAACAACAGCCCGTGCTGCGTATCACAGTGGCGGGGGCGGAATGTGTGGTTATATCAGTCAATTCGACCCATTTCAAGCACGTTCCACACTAAATGGGCACATCACCAACTCGACCCATGTCAATATATTTTTTTAATTTGTTGATGATAATCTGAACTTTTGCTTTGAACTTGAAGTAGCCTACTTATGACTGGTAACAATGTTTGTAATATTTCACATGTTGAATTAGGTCACGATTTTGATATGACGGTGTTACTAATGAGACTATTTCAAACGTAAATGTGGAGGGTAGATATGCGCCGTACATTTAGGTTCATTAACACCCAACTAATAAGGAAACCCTTATCGGGCCATTGCGTCAACAGTTATTAGGTCACTCTGCAGACTCGTTCGAAGTACATCCGGTGAACAACGGATATAGCCTTCACGCGAAGTATACAATGACAGGTTGGGAGAGTTTGATCAAAGGCTGTTTGTAACATAAGTTAGCTCTCTGGTTTGATCATATATAATGGTACCCTAAATGACTGGGGGATGTTTTGGCGCCGAAAAAAGATATTTTGCCACACGGTTGCGGGTAAATGGGCGGAATCTGATATGCTATCACCGATTAGAGGATCAGGACACTATACAGTTGTTTTGATATAAATGTAGAAGAATATAAATGCAAAAGAATATATTCAAAACCAATTGGTGCGATATATAGCCGACCTAATTTGCTCTACCACTGTTATGCAGATGATACCCAGGTTTATATGGCGATCATGCCCAAAACAACCTGGTCCGAGATTGCAAAGAAATTGGAAGCTTGCTTGGCTGATATCAGTACTTGGATGAGTGCAAACATGCTTAAGTTAAACGAGGAAAGGCAGAGCTCATTATGATTAACCCAAAACGTCAAGTTAGGATAAATGAGGAATTACGGCTTCAGGTAGGGAAGAATACTGTTTCTGTAATATCGTCAGTGAAGAACTTAGGAGTATATTTTGATACATCGCTGACCATTGAGAGTCAAGTAAATGCAATATCCAAAGCCTGTTATTACCAAATTCGTAATATTGGTCTTATCAGGCGGTACGTCACATTGGATGTTTGCAAAACACTGATACACGCCCTGATAACATATCGGCTAGATTACGGCAACGCTTTCCTGTATGGTCTTCCCAGCACACTGAGCTACAGAAAATACAGAATTCTTATACCATAAAAGAGAACATATAACACCAGTCTTGAACTCCCTGCATTGGCTTCCGGTTATAATATATAGATCGCAGTACAAGATTTTGATGTACACTTTTAACTTGTGTTAATGCTTGTGAGAATCTCTGGTCATTTTACACAAGTATTACACTCCTTACAGGATATATATGGCGCTATATAATTTTTTAAAATATTATTATATAGATATGACTCATAACAATATGTAGCACACGGTCCGTCATTCGAATTCTAATTTTCTGATGTCGTAATGAAAAAGCATATGCGCGCGGTCCAGCTCCAGAATATCTCCTCAACGAGTAAAGTGTGTGTGTGGGGGGAGGGGGTTGCCACTCGAAAATACCAATGGTTATGTTGATTATAGATATATAAGCCTGTAAACTGAGACAGTAGCATGTACACAAATCGACCCAAATATTGTTTGTTATAGTAAACATTCGAAGCGGACTGCATGAGACTTCAGATAGCAAAATCCTTCAAAGAATTTAAGTGGTCCTGGCTGGACTTATCTTATCTCAACTGAAGCGCCTTAGCCACGAGCATTGCATCCGATTGATCACAGAGAGATGGAGATAATTAACACAATTTCCGGAATCAACTTGCTGACCTCAAATAAGCCATTACTACACCGAGGAAAAGGGCAACCTGGAGGTGTTCAATTTCTGGTTTAGTGTAACAATGGGTTCAATATATATCCCTAGAGAATGCTTCTTGCATCAAGTTGTCTGAAATTAAAAACGTAATTAATATGCTGGACTATAATTGTCCGTAATAGTTTAACCGCTCCAGGTATGTACCCTTTAATACAGTAAAGTCTAGCTAGTTTACTTTATACATCTGTCGATGAAGCATTGCTGTAAGAAGAAGCCCTTTATTAAATGAAAATTACGGCATACAAAATGGCTAACAATGCGTAATAGAATAATTAGTCACATACAAAACACCCGAACACAAGATATACATCATATACGGCAGAAGTTAAAGATTATATGGGCCACTTTGAATATATATATATATATATATATATATATATGGGGGAATGTTTGGAACTATTAGAGTTGTGTGTCTCGTTTTGGAAAATCTAGTTCATCTTATGTAAACAGATGCACATGCACTGAATACCAGAAATGTTTCCTGTCAGCGTTCTGAATTCTGTGAATTTCTTTTAGCAGTTGACTAATAATTTCCAAATTGATAATTTGTATGTTTTACATTTTATATTATCCTTACATTATTGTCATATTTATGGCAATATTTCAAGGGTAATCAATTTCTGCAAAATATTGAAAAACGTGTGTGTTTTAGTTAATTCTTAAACTATCTAGCCTATGTAAAAGTAAATTTTAACTGAATGTGTATAGTTGCTATATTATGTATGCATGTTCTTAGTAGTACTATGTTAATAACAATTAGACGTTTGTGAGGGTTTTCATTTGTCTTGTACATAAATTATAATTGGCTTAGTTTCATTGTTCAATTTCTAAACAGTGTTTACTATGAGTGATTTAAAGGTATGGGTTATGCATAAGTTAACCATGCTATTAATAATATGGTGGCGTCACTTAAGTATGCTATGCTGTAGTTTATTTTTCATATGTAGTATTACTGGTTTAGTTCCAAATTGTTAATGCAAATGTATTTTTTTCTGATATTTCTCTCCGCGTATTTATGAAACGGCATAGTTAACAGTTTACTGTATAGTCGGTGAGCCCGATAGGCCCCCCATCCACACACACACACACCCAGGAACCTATGATACCTATTTTATTTTGTTCCCGGGACCTCTCCCAGATGAAAAATGGATGCCAAATTGTGATGGACTACTTGTGTGACGTCATTTTCAAAATGGAGTCAGTGAAATTAGAGAAATTACGTTTTCAACTATAATTCGGCTTCTAGGATAGGTAGAGACGAGATCATGGTGTTCTACACCCATGTGTGTGAAGATGAGGAATTCAATAATGACAATGATAAATTCCTATGACTCTTAGTTAACTCGAAATTCAAAATGGCTGCCATTGAAACCAGAGAAAATCACATTTTCTGCCATATTTAAACTTTCAGGATAAGTAGATAATTGCCCATGGCTTCGTAATGATATATGTAATTTAGCCGGTTGTTATTTAATACCTGGTGGTCATCTTGGAATTCAGAATGGCTACTAATATTGCCAGATTTAGTATTTAATAGCCCGTTCTATAGCCCGCTCAATTATGTGACATTTAACATCATAATGGACATATTTTGAAATAAAGACCGTTGTAACTATAACAAATCATCCAACAAAACCAAACCTAAATGACAGAAGGAAAACTTAGCTTGACTAGATGTATAATTAATAAAAAAATAATAATATATATCATGATTATCACAAATAAAGTGAGTTATTGTCACAACTACTATACTAAACAATAATTGTCAATACGAATTTTCTTATAAGAATGGTATTGTTAATCAGTCCACACGATACACACAACCTGCTAACTCATCTCCAGTATTATCCCAGACATAGATCTCCACACATTTAGCAATTAATAACGATAAGTTTTCTACAATGCTTCAAAATAACAAAATACTGCAAATGTCATTTCACAAACTTGTATTGCTCATCACTGGTTACTCATGAACTCATAATAACCAGCTAAGTATATATAATCTACATAATCACATCTAAATCAATCCATAGCATTATCACACGTGTATGCCTATGTATCGACTTCTCACGCATTTGGCAGTTTACGAAAAATAATAAATAAACTGTTCAAACATACAACAAATAAGGTCATTCCATTGCTAACGAACATATAATATATTGCATAATCCATTGCCTAAAATATCTCTTCAAACCATGGGACGCACCAACAATAAATGTTCAGAGGTGATATCGTCACCAGTTGGCAATCTGTCGTCTTCCACAGCTATATTGGCGGGAATCAATGCCCCTTAGAATCACATGGGTCGGAGTCAAGTCTGAAGCACACGGTAGGGTCAACATTGATGAACTGAATATATACATTTGGGTACAGTACCATACATTGGAAGTCGCACGGTAGCTTTGTGATCTCTTATTTAATGCTTAAAAATCTGTTGTTTCTATGTCTTATAATAAATTATTATGTTATGTTTTTGACAGAATTGAATTGCCGAAATGAATTCTGACAGTTGAGCTTTTCTTATTCTTCTTTTCGACTATCAAAAATTATAGGTGAGAATTTCGATATATCAACAGTGTAATATGCATCATGATAATTCACTGTTTCTGAAATATAGGTACGGAACATACATTAATAAATCTTCTTTGCATTTATTGTCATTTCAAGTCCAAGTTTCAAAATAATTTCTCCGGCATAAATATATATCAAAGTAGGACCTATGTTGGTCTAGCAATAGTTGTTCACACCGAGCCCCCAAGGACCCCCGTTCGAGCTATGATAATACCGTAGGCTGTACATGGTTCTAGAGTCCTGCGGATACGTGCAATGCATAAATCCGTTACTTGATAAACCGGATTAGTCCACTGCGGAGTGTGAATAACTGTTTTGTTGCGAGCTTTAAAAATGACGAATACCGACCCTCTAAAAAAATGTTTATGCGTCTCTATATCCATTACGTGATAAAGTAAGTCGGCGAATTTGTTTCCGAATGGTTCATGAACAAGTGCGTCTTTATCCGATCGTTTTCTAATTTCTGACTTTGAACCGGTTCATTCTTATTCCCATCGTATTCAAACGCATTAGAAAACTATACAACCGTATACATTAGAGTTATATCTTACCCTGGAAAAGATATCATAGTTTAAAACACACGCACCGATACCTCCCCAACCGTCGCTAAAAAGCACTGTTCCCGATTGTAGGCTAGATTTTGGACCGATGGGTCATGCATGATAAATGTCAAATATTTATCATCCGATGGTTTCCTGATCTGAAATAATAACATATTCTACTGCTGTAACCATTTCAGATGTCTTGCTTATAAATATTTACTGAATACAAGAACTGTGCTTGAAGGATGGGAAAGATTTTGGTGAGTTTTGCGATCTTGGCTGGTAAACGTCCATTTAGCATTGTGATGATCACGTGAATCAAATACTCTCTTCTGATTGGCCAGATGTCTTTGTTTAAAGCAAATGTGTTTATATGTTTATATGCTGGATTTCTCGGCTCACAACATCATGGGTGGTAACCACGTTAAATGGCGCTGCCGTATCCACTGAATTATTAAAAAATAAAGGGGGACGTTAAAGACACCCTGAGGATGTAAAACAATCTGGCAGTGACTACCCACAGTGTATTTCGGCTCCATCTTTCCGTACTGATCCCCTGTAAGTGGTGGCGGAGGAGGTTTCTCAACCACTCCAACATAGAGGCTGTGCTGAATAAGAGACAGCCTGGGGATTCTCTCCGAAAAACAAAGCAGTCAATATATGCTGTATTTTTCTATCCCTTTCCTGTTTGTTTACTGTGGGTTTTTTTTCATTTGTATATTAATATTATGATATAAATATGGATTGAATATATCATATTAACTGTTTCATACTTTCCTGAAGGAATCATGTGCAATTTTGGTGACTTAATAGTGTTTCTTCCTTGATCCTCTGTGGCATGATATTACTGATTGATATATATATATATATATATATATATATATATATATATATATATTAGGACTGGACTAGGTGGCACAGATGCTGCAAAATTCAATACAATACAATTTAGTACAATATTTACTCGGACCCCAGTTTACAATCATGTGATTTTTTATTAGTGCATACATGTAAGTTATTGAGATTACGTCTGTAGCACCAAAACAGCATTTATATTGTTCGTTAAAAGTTAGTTATGTTATTTGTTTGGTGGAAATATTCACCTAATAATCATTAGTAGGTATGTGATATGGCCATATATGCTGGTGTTCAGTTCCTTTAATTATGCTATTTTCATGCATTATACTTAGTTCAGAGTACATATAGTGCCCAAATAACCACTGTCGCCGGTGCAAAAAACATTTTCAATTTCATCGTTATTTATAAAAAGAGTGTAGTTGTTTATACAATGATGTATAAATAAATATGTTGATGATTTAATATTATTAATATTAAATCAACATATTTCTAACTGGCTCAAACAATCACAAATAAACATACATCATTGGACCAACGTTGTTTACAACGTGGGACCAACAATGGGCCAACGTTGTTTCCAACGTACGACCAACGATCGGCCAATGATAATTTGCCAGCATTGGACCAACATTGGCCCAGCGGTCAAAACTACGCTGGCCCAACATAGTATGCCATTCATGGACCAGCATAACGTACAACATTGGACAATGATTGGTTCGACATTGTTGTGCTATTTTAAAGAGAATTAAAGATATAACGGTTTAACGTGCCGATATACTATCCCATGAGTTATAACTGATAGACGATACTTCGTTCATTCAGGCTCGTGGTTTTGGTGGCTGCTCAATTATATGGAAAATATTTTGAATGGAAAAATCACATTTATTTTGTTGTTATCTAAACGTTTCGGTGTCGTCCTTGTAGTAATGGTTCTTAAACCTATATAATTATTAATGTCTACACGCCTAGTGATTCACGTTCTCTTTATATGTCTATATGGGAGAAAATAATTAAAAATGGGATCAACAGGATTGTAATAATATTATTATTGGAGATGATCTCAACACAAATCTTGAGCCCACATTCGGTTTTTACATAATATCTTGAACACGTGCTTGGAGTTGAAAACCTGCAAATCTGTATTAACTCGACATACTCTAGTATTGCTTTTACGTTCACCAGTTTTGTTAATTATAGCAATAATGCAATGGACAATCTCCGCGACGAGTGTGCCATCTAGCGAACATCCGTTTGCGGGTCGCGTTTCACCGGGATCGCTGAACCATCTGATAAAAACATTCTTTTACCAATCGCGATAACACGGAGATCACAATATGTTTCATTTATTGATAACATGTCTATTACAGTTCCCAACTTGATGATTTATTTTCCATAACGTATTTTTTTCCAGGGAAAAATAAGCTGTCAACTTTCCCCATACAAATAATCTTATCTATTAGTAACAACAATTGTGCGTTATATTTTATAAAAATGAAACTGCTACATAAACTTGTAGATCGATTTAGTTCTGTGAATCCCCCAAAACGTAAATTTACAAACAATTAGTGAATTACACTTCACTGACCCGCAAACCACAGTAGATGTGGACTGCGGATGCGTCGCGGAAATTGTCTATTGACCATTTTATTGCGAATGATTCTTTATATCTTCATGTATCAAAGAATATTGGCATGCATGATGGCGATAACGTTTCTTTCCACTGGGATGTTAAACTTGAGCATAACATTAACATAGAAGTGACATATTTTTCAGCTTCAGCTCCCAGGTTTATTCCCAGATCTAAATGATCTGATGCTTCTGAAAATAACCTCCTAGATTATATGGTGATACGTCAGATCATCTACTGTCATCAATCTAACGCCAGTTAGAAGATTTGTGTTTAGGTAAATTAAGTAATCAGTCTTACCGTTGGTAATCAGTGTACTGTAATATATCCGCAACACTCATTGTTCTACTAGCTGTAACAATGCTATCCATTTTGTTTACACCCGCCATATCTGCTTCCGAAAATATATCCACATACTTTGGTGGTCATATGCTGATATTCATTTGAACAAACCTGGATCTGCTATCCAAAGCCTTTCATTCGACGTATTGACGGTATTATTCAGGTCAGGTCGCCATTTGTTGTTTGACAAAATGTAAGGCGTTACGCATAAAATACTCCGAGTATTCCATCTGTGACGTTATGCTATATTCAGTTTTAGGGATTAATAACCATAAACTGTTCATTTTGAACACACATATCGCTTTCTAAAAACACTCTAAGACCTACTGTTCAAATGCTAAAAGTGTTATTGCACCTAGAAGTAGCTAATAATCCTATCTCCAGACTATATATTTTGACTGCCCAATTTCACTCACCTGAGTGGACTTGGACACATGTTTGTGCGAGATACCTGTTAGATGGTTATTTACACTTGTTTCTCAAAATAACTACATTACAACTTGTTCTTTCAACTTACAGACTGGGAGTGAATCACTAAGATGTGTAACTCCTATTTAACAACAACAACATTTTAGTCTTTAAATATTTATTCTGTAAATCGTGTAGAGCGGGAAGAGACAACAGTGAATCATCGTCATGCCCGTCGGGGTCAGCTCCAGTTCCGTATCCAGGCAGACCAACGTCAATGAGTCAGGACACCCGCCTGGTAAACAATAATATTAACCATAAATAAAACATCAGATGGTCAACCTTTGTCATACACGTTACTTTCATCGCATTTTCTACGTGTAAATTAATTGCATGAACTATATTAAGTCAAAACCGGAATTAATAACTAATCAGGGGCAGAATTATTAATCAGGCAATATCCGATATATCACGACAGTATCAGTATGTCATGATATTACACTTCGCTAGTCAAACAAAGTTCAATTAATAGTATACAAATTATAAAATTTGGGTTTGTAATAGCATAGCTAATTTAAAAAAATCAACATATGCTTTGTTTGCATATTGATAGATTTATTGGTTTGATGTTTGCGAACATTGAACATCATTTATTAAAGACCGCACCGTCACAGATCACAACAGAACGGAAATCGAAAACCCGAACCGGGAGCGTCAATTATTCCATGCATACCATTAACATGGGGATCGTCGATTGTCCGATATGCCACAAACCTCTAGTTAGAGAGGTACCCAGTCCGGTGTTGATTTAATACTTGTAAGTCCAACCATGGTGAACTGGCAGCCATCTCTTCGCGGATGGGCTTAAATATACATAAATGCAAGACAAAAATCCTCAAGGTAAATGCAGCCAGCATGGAGTCAGTCAAACTAGAAGGAAATGAAATTGAGGAGGAAGAGACATTCACGTATCTGGGTAGAATAATTGATAAACATTGTGGTACAGGTCGGGATGTTAATGTAAGGATTGGCAAGGCTTGATGAGGATGTATACAGCTCAAGAACATATGGAGCTCCAAAGTGTTGTCATTACACACAAAGATACGCCTGTTTAACTCCAACTTCAACTAACACCACCACCAAGAAAGTACAGACCTTTATTAATAACTGTCTGAAAGGAATCCTCCAGATTCGCCAGCCAAACACCATCAGTAAAAGCAACTTGTTGGAGAAAACACACCAACGGAATGCTGGAGTTTAGAAGGAGACGATAACAGCCAATGGATTAGCTGTAAGCATTCATCTGATAGTAATCAATGATTTCCGGCTGATTTTTGTTTTTTGCTTGTGGTTTTACCTTAATTTATTTTATTCTCACTTATTAATATATCCAGGAAAAACTGTTTATCCATTTAAGAAGTAGTTAACTCTATAACAATACATGTTGTTGATTTAAATGGTAATTTTTTGTTGTTCTGCAATTTGTCATAATTGGAAAATTCATCTTTTTGATGTAATCATAACATATAATACTTTGTTCTGATATTGTTTTGCAGATATAAAACATGTTTGCATGCACACACACACACATACAATTGCTCGTTATCCTCATCTCAGATTTATGATATATTTCCAGGAAATGCCAATTATTCTAAGTGGCAATGATGAACAAAAGAAAAAATATCTTACCCGAATGATTGAAGAGCCACTGATGTCTGTAAGATTTTTCTTTATGCTCTAATTAGAATTAGTGCTTCTTGGTTTGATTTGATAAGAGCATTGTAAACAATCTAGAAATTGGGTTTCAAACTTGATCTAAGAAAAATGTTGGTTTTGTGTTACTTTTATGAAGAGGAATATGGCTTTACTCCTGTAGTGTCCCGTGGGATTATATTTTGTGCTGTTTGACTTACAAAGTTTTTAAATGTCCGAACACAATCAGGTGAAAATGGTTCCAGGTGGGCTTCTGCTTGTAGATGCATCAAATACGTATAATCCTAATATATAATAAGTGAGCACAGTTATTAAACTCTGTAATACTCAATTTATTCTTTTTCAGCAGTTTTTTGGTTGAGCATGAATAATATTGTCTTTCATAGCCACAAGGTTTAGTGCATATGTGATGCAAGAGTAATTGGTGATAATTCCTTTATCTGGTGAATGTTGAATGTTCTGCATTTATGTTTTCATTACACAAATGTCATGATGAAAACAATTTCAAATACACTGTAGATTGCTTACTATAATTTGTATAGGGGGTTTTGCTCAATAAAATAGGATTAAATTTATAACTAAAAGGTTGACTGTGACTTAAACAGATATTTATAGGGTATTAATACTTTGTCAGCATAATGTTGTGGACTACTGGAATTACAGATATGTTCACGATAATCTTATTTTCGCAACATTATGACACACAAATATAAGTTTCGTGTCTATGGTTCATGAAGTAAGTTTGCCATTTACCCGTTTTCACAATGCAGCACCAATTAGTCTGTCCAATGGTGTGTTTATTACACTACCCGATTCATGAACATTTTTCACGTGAGCAAGAACCTCATTGTCTAACTTTTCGTCAAATAGGTTTGCCACGTTTTGCTTGTGGAAGATCAGTGATGTCATCAGAATTTTGCACCTTTAGAAGTCACTGTTTGTCCTTTTTGATGTAAACCATCCCAGGGGATTCGTTGATAGGTCTGCTTAGGACTTTGGCATAATGATGAGCAGCAGCACTGTTGCCATTGACGATGGCATATCAGTTGACATATTGTATTAATAACTACACATACAGACACAAGTACAAACAAATATATATATATATATATATATATATATATATATATTTGGATACCAAGTCATAGATGGATATATTAAAGAATACCAGAGACAGTTATTCTTTTATCCATGAGATAACACAGACTAAATATCAGCAGCTGCACATATCTTGGCCTTCTCAGGGGTGAGGTCAATGCAATTAGGACTCGGCAAACCCAGACCAGCATTGGGCTCCTTGAACTTGGATGACTTTAGCCAGCTTAGCATCATGATAACAACTTAATGCAATGTAATAAACCTTGTATTCTAGTAAGAGTAAGTAAAGAAATATAATTTTAAACGAACCAGGCATCATATTTATATAATCACAGTGTGTGAAGCCATTTACCATAATTACACATGGGTAAGGTACTTGATCATTCATGCATGCAAGATATTCTTAAGCTAATCAGTCAAGCACATTTGGCAAGATTTCTGAAGCCGGTTTCTCGGTTGCCCAACGCAAATGATACAATGGTCAGTGCTGCAATAGGTTTTGAATTGGCTTATTTTATTTAGCTCTCTCCTTCATTTCTAAAACGTTATTGAAACATTATTGAATAAATATACATATATTTCCGTATTCATGCTACAATAAAGCATGCAATAAAAACAAAATTGGCAGTGACCATACGCAAATATAAAGCTCCGCGAATTGGCTAATGGGTGGGGATTCGCAAAATTAAGAACACATGTAAATATCTGTAATTACAGTATGTTGTGTTGAGTTTATGAATTGATGCACAGAAAAGTCTTGTGTTGTAACCAGCTTTGTGGTCACACCTTGAATTCCCATTTCAAGATTTATTGGTGGTAGAACTAGCTTCCACTTGCATCATCAGATAATATGAGATTTGTTCAACCAAGAGTATTGTAATTTTTGTCAGGGCATCTTTTTCCCAATTTTTGTCAGATCTGGGGGCATCTTTTTCACAATTGGTATCATTGCCCCATTTAGTAATTTAAAATACCCCTCCCCCCACACACACAACACATGTTTACTAATGGTCTCTTCCTCTCCTGGATATATAGCCCCTTTACTCAAGGCCTCTGCTTCATTGGCCTAGTTCTAGATAGGTACATGTATTTAGGTTTAATATGTAATGTTTTAACACCCTATTTGAGCATGACACTGGCATACATATACACAGACTGGAATTCTATGCTAGCCTTGATCTGTACAAAATATTGATGAAATAACTTTATTATTCACTTGAATCAAAACTTTCAAGTTACATCATACAAAAATAACAAAACTGTATCTAGACAAATAAAGTCATTACAGATCTAAGCTTAACATTAAGTAAGGAATCACAGAATTCAAACCTTTTACAATAATGTTTGGATAAATTTGTTTTTGGGTTTCTTGGTAAATAGATTACTGATGTAATAATCAATCATTATTAATGATGATAATGTAGATTTAATTAAGCTACCTTACTAGTAGAAGCCATTCAAGGACACTATTCAACAGAATTATATAATAATATAATGTGTAAATAGGTATTTAAAGAAGTCATGGAAGTTATGTTGACCTTAAAATGCAATATGATATTGGAAAAACAAAATCCATATTTTCAGTAATCTGTCTACATTTGTTGGTTTACAATATTGATGTAAGTGTAACTGTTATCATCATACTATTAGCAGTGGTTATTGTGTCCTGAAATTGTCCTTTTACTTTCTTTGCTGTACCGCTTTTCAGTCACATTGTTGATAATGGTTATTCCAGGCATACTGTGTCACAGAGCCTGGTGCTGGATCAGATGTGGCTGGCTTGAAGACACGAGCAGAGAAGAAAGGTGACGAATACATCATTAATGGCTCTAAGATGTGGATTACTAATGGTGGTGTGGCCAACTGGTACTTTGTCTTGACACGTACAGATCCTGATCCTAAAGTGCCAACAAGTAAAGCCTTCACTGGCTTTGTGATAGATGCTGATGCACCTGGTATAATACTAGGCAAGAAGGTATGTGTGTGTCCATGTGAATGTGTGTGTGTGTGTTATTTAAATACAGAAAATATATGATTGCAAAAAGAGTAACTTACCTTTTGTGTTCCTTTGAAGTAGGCCCCTTGTGAATCCATGTGGTCCTTCCAATGCTGGAAACATTCCTGGAAGTCTTGTTTTGGAATGGTTGTCAGGTGCACCATTGGCTTCTTCATGGTGTCCTCTCGGTGGCATATTCAGCTTGAGGAACAGCCATAAATCACAAACCATTTCTGAAGAGTAGGGAACCAGGCAAACCTGAGTAATTCTGTGCTTGACCACAAAGTCATGAATCAAGTACAAAGAATGGACCAGGGTATTATCATGATGCGGCTGCCACTTGTGTGACTTCTACAAATTCCGATCTTTTGCAATGAACTGAATCAAGAAGAGAACGTCTTGTTAATACTGCTTTAATACAGTTTAGCCTTCTGGGGCATATGTGTAATGCACAACACCATGGTAATAAAAAAAGGTCTGCAACATTTAGACGTTGCTCCTTTTTGGCCTTGGGGATGGTAGAGACTTCCACTGCGATGACTGAGCCTTGGCTTCAGGATCATGCCCACAGTGCTCATGCCCATACACCTACCACTCATTACCAGTGATCACGATCTTCAGGAAGTCAGAATCATTCTTAGCACATGCCAGCATGTCCTGCATGACATCAAGACAGAGCCCTTGCTGCTCATACAATAGCAGCTTTTGCCCTCTTTTCCAACCATTTTGTGCACGCCCAAATCAACCATTAAATTGGCATATGCAAAAACCTTCACTAATTGCAATTGCTTTCAAATTTCTTGGACACTCAACCAAGTCTTCCGAGATCAAATTGCACACTTAGTCAATGACATGTGGATTTCAGCTTGTTGACGGCCAATTAAAATTGAATGTATTAACACACTCTAACACGTTCCATCATTGCAAGTGAAGTGTTAATGCAATGAGAAGGTGTTACACAACCACAAATACCAGCTGTCTGGTAGAAAGTCTCTCACTGAGCAAGACTACCAATAATCCCGTATGTGCAGTAAGGTCTACTACTGCACTTGAGCCACTTTCACCTCTCAGCTGCAACTGGTTTCCATTGGATACTGTTTGTACAAATCATGTAGTACTGATTTATTTGAGGAAGCCGCTGATATAAATGCTGATACAAGTTTTAGTTTTGTTTATGCAACCTATTCCAATTCATAACCATCATATATGAAATGCTTTCTTATCTGCAACCTTAACAAAATATTTAGCTAGATGTGTAAACATTTAACTTTTATTGAGAATGAACATTTTCCTATTTATTTGTCTGAGCACAGGAACAGAACATGGGACAGAGGGCTTCAGATACAAGAGGTATTACCTTTGAAGATGTCAGAGTACCAAAAGAGGTTTTATTTTCTTATATTTGTTATCTGACTATTTATTCAGTGTTACATGCTTGATTCTGTTCCTTTTGTTTAATCTAATGTTATGTTTGGAGATCTTATTTTCTGTATGATAGTTGAATGTCATCATTATTAACAGTGTATTATGGAGTGATTCAACCATGACAAAAACAGATCTATTTACAACGTTATTAAAATACAAGCAACATATCTGTCATTTCTCAGTATGTCTTTGATGTGTCTCTTTGTTTTCCTTTTGATTTTCATTGTTGATGTCTATTTTTTAACAGAATGTTATTGGTGCTGAAGGTAGTGGTTTCAAGATTGCAATGGGTGCCTTTGATAACTCCAGACCGGCAGTAAGTGGCTCATTTTAAGAAATGAAACGTGAGTTTCTCTGCTCACCACTAAAACACCGACCTAAAATGTGGCATTTTCATTTCTTTAATTTCTGAAGGTAGCAGCAACTGGTGTTGGCTTAGCTCAAAGGGCTTTGGATGAAGCTACAAAGTATTCAATGGAAAGAAAGACCTTTGGCAAAGTGATTGCTCAGGTACGCTGAACTTACTTAACAATAATGGAATATGTAAGAAATGTGCTAAAAACATTTAAACAAGTAAATATATTGCAACGCTTATTTATATACAGCAT
Source organism: Paralvinella palmiformis (assembly GCA_025642065.1). NCBI lineage: Eukaryota > Metazoa > Annelida > Polychaeta > Terebellida > Alvinellidae > Paralvinella > Paralvinella palmiformis. The sequence goes on from JAODUP010000205.1 coordinate 35,048, forward strand.
CAGATGATAATGGCTATGCTAGCCGAGATGGCCATGAATGTCGAATTAGCCAGAATTATGACCTTGAAGTCTGGCTGGGAGGTTGACAATGGGAAGAGAAATACTTTTTCTGCGTCAATAGCTAAAGCGTTTGCTGCTGATATAGCAAACAAGGCAGCCACTGATTGTGTTCAGGTAACGTTAACTTTTGTGGGTGTCTGTAATTTCTTAAACTGCACAGAATTAGATTGAATTAGTATCAGAGAATACTCACTGCAGTGCAATGTTCAGAGCTCAAGAAATATCCATCACAAAATATTTGAATCACGATATTAGGTCAAAATGCAATGCAAGTTTTAGCATCTTATTTCATTTATGAAATATTTAAGTCTAATTATTTATATTCTTTATGAAATATGGCTAGACTTCAGAACTATTCAAAGAAAGCCAATACCAAAAGCCTTAGTTTAGATGTTAGTGAATTGTAGTTTATGTTGAAACCTTTTTAGCAATTTCCACATGATGTATCTGTGAACTAACGTTTTAACTAACTGATAGTTACTAAGTTAGCAGTATCATTAAAACACAAATGAATAATTTTCTCAAATAATTTTCCTCATATTTCAGTAATTTACACATATATTGTTCTGGATTATGAGTTATTTTCACAGGTTATTGTATTGTGCTTTTGGTGTAATTTTCCCTGTAGCAGTTCATTCATTTATTCTCATTATTTGAAATATACTCGTAGATGTACTAATTGAAATAATGTAAATGCGGATAATTATTGGTTTGTTTCGTCTGATGATCTATTAATATTGTACTTGGTCTTGTTGATAGTTTCTTACTTGGCACTGTCCAATAGACACTTAATGTTTTTAAGCTAGGTCATTACTAATTTAGATATCCTCTTTTAGATATTTGGTGGCTGCGGATACAATACAGAATACCCAGCTGAAAAGCTTATGAGAGATGCCAAAATATTACAGGTTAGTTTATGAATTCTGTGGTCACACATTCGAGACATAAAACATTGAAACGAACACTTAAAGATCAAGACGACCATCTAATGGATTTTTTTTGTCTTTAATATTTGTCCTTTTAAGATATTAATATAAAATTGTGTTACTAATAACAGGTAAAGATAATTCATTATCATCATTCTCAGAAATATCCCCCCCCCCTCCATTCCTCACATAAAATAGGAACTTCATCATTATTTACACATTTCACAAATGATCCTTTGTCCCATTAATGTACAGGATTTGTCCCATTAATATTCAAATGATCCTTTGTCCCATGAATGTACAAATGATCGTTTGTCCCATTAATGTACAGGATTTATCCCATTAATATTCAAATGATCCTTTGTCCCATGAATGTACAAATGATCATTTGTCCCATTAATGTACAGGATTTATCCCATTAATATTCAAATGATCTTTGTCCCATTAATGTACAAATGATCTTTGTCCATTAATGTACAGGATTTGTCCCATTAATATTCAAATGATCATTTGTCCCATTAATGTACAGGATTTGTCCCATTAACATTCAAATGATCATTTGTCCCATTAATGTATTCAAATGATCATTTGTCCCATTAATGTACAGGATTTGGTTGACATCCTAGAAACATATTGGTTGTTTCATTTTCCCAGAAAAAGTTGCTCTCGTTTTCTCCAAAAACTGATCAATCCGTCCCAGATGAGACATCCCAAATTCTCATTGCCACCACCACACTCTGGAATATTCACTTAATTACAAATTATTACTACGTGTATAAAAGTGGATCTTTCGTCAAATAATTTAGATCTAACGTCTGATTTAAGGAAAAGACACACCAATCAGTTTTATCATGTCAGTCAGCTGTGATGGTATAGCAGCTGCCATTCTCAGTGGTGGAGTAGTCTGCTCATCCAAAGAAATCTGGGATTAAACTGATACGGAACTGGCCCAGATGGTGGAAATAGGTTGACATCTAGCACATCACAAAATTGTTAACCTCTAAAACCAATCCCTGTATGGATTCAAAGTCTGAATTTTCATTGTGTGCTCCTAAATATGACAAAGAGCTGGCTGAGGCCGATACAGAATGATAGTGTCTACTTTAGCTCAAAAACTAGTTTAACCATTCTAATGTGTTGTATAATAATAAAATGAAAATAAGACATCGAGTGACCTTATTGTAGTGTACTGATGTGTCATTAAAACCAAAGCGGTTTATTTAAAAAGTACAGTATAACCCGTGTAAGTACCATATAACCTGTGTAGGTACCATATAACCTGTGTAGGTACAGTTGCACTTGAATTACACAGAAAAGATATTCCTTTCTTACCATTTTCATCTGTTACTACAATACCAAGAATAAAAATTGTTTTAAAATTTTATCTTCCGACTTTGTTCTGTTTATTAAAACTGTCATTTGTGATGTGATTTTAGTACATCGGAGAATTCTGTTTTAATTTCTTTGACAGATTTACGAAGGAACGGCACAGATACAGCGTATGATTATCGCTAGAGAATGGTTTGGCCGAGCTAAGCAGAATGGTTTAATTTGATTAGTTTTTGTTAGCATCTATGACTCATGTTTAACAGTATTTTTATTTATCTTGCCATGTATGACAAAATGTGATATATTTAATAAATAGTATCGATAATCTAAATATTTGCTTGATGTTGTCTGTGATGTTATGGATTTGTGTTTGAGCACCTGTAATCATGTGGATGGGAAACAACAACAATAAGTGATTATGACAGGCTATTACTATCGGCATTGTAATGCTTGTATCAATAATCATAATAATATGACTAATCATAATTGTTATTACTAAACACAATGATAATAATAAATAGTATGCTTGTGTGACATGATAAAAAAAAACAATTGTATGTTACTCTGAAGTGTGACATTAATATTGTTAATATTCTGTTGTTTTCTCGCATACAGATAGCCCTAATATAGTATATTTATGATGAAACAAATGTACGGGCTAAGAAATGTATCATAAATTAAAATAGTGCATTGTAAACATGATTATATTTACATAGAAACCCATCTGTCTTTTACTTCAACCAAACTGAATGAAGACGGGCATCTACTCTCAAGATACTCACTCTTCAACATAAAGTATTATATTTCCAGTAAGCATTTTTTAATTGAGTATTTTTCAAATTAAAGCACATGCATATATGTTCCTTTTGTATTACATTTGAAGCGTTGAAAAAATGAAATAACTTGATAATATATATATATATGCACAAAATATTTGATATCTCTAGATCTAAGACTGATCGGACATAAATCATCCCCATAAAACAACTGATGATAAATAGTAATACCAACCCAGATTACTTTCAATAACAGACGTTTTCTTTCAGGTCAATGACCAGACCTATTTAACTTCATACTAATATAATAATAATATATATATATATGAGAGAGAGAGAGAGAGGGCTACTATATTATTAATATATATTATTTTGACAGGTGTTATAGATATGTGGCCAACCGCGCTATCAGTTAGGCGATGGAGGCGCCCTACAAATTTCTGTTCAAGTCTACCACAAAAACAAACGTACATTCATAATCTGTAGTTTTATTGGGAAATAAAATAGGTGTTCAAAAGAATATTCTTTAAGTTGAATCATTGTAAGACCCCATTAATAACAAGTTTTAGGTGATGGACGTCGCCGACATGATGGACACCACGTGACATGGATAAAGGAGTGTCATTGAGCCCAATTTTTTAAGTGAGCTCCGGTGGCCGTAAGAGGTCGAAACTTTTCCAAGAGGATTCAATTTCTCAGACTCTAATCGTGGGTGGCTGACCACGTTAAATGGCGCTGCCGTCTCCACTGAATTATTTAAAATAAAGGGGGACGTTAAAAACCCCATGAGGACGTAAAACAATCTGGCAGTGACCACCCTCATGGTATTTCGGCTCCATCTTTCCGTACTGCTCCCCTGTGAGTGGTGGGGGAGGAGTTTCTCAACCACTCCAACATAGAGGCTGTGCTGAATAAGCGACAGCCTGGGGATTCTCCCCGAACAACAAAACCAAACCATCAATGACCAGACCTATTTAACTTCATACTAATATAATTAATATATATATATATATATATATATATATAGAGAGAGAGAGAGAGAGAGAGAGAGAGCTACTATATTATTAATGGACAATTAGTAATTATTTCTGTACAAGCTTGAAAGCTGTGCTCCACACAGACTTGAAAGCTTGCTCTTGCGGGGATCTACCTGGGACTTCAGCCCATATAAATAAGGGTTTACAATAATTTAAAAGAAAAACGAATTTTAATCTGTAAAATATTTATTGGAGTAAACAATAAAAGCTATCAAAAATTACTGTCTGAATTAATTTGGAATCATTGTAAGGATGTCGCCCTTCATTACATTAGACAACCGTGGTCGAGGTGATGGACGTCGCCGACATGATGGACACCACGTGACATGGATGTTGTCAACATGATTGTCATTGCCGATATCATAGTCCCAACCAATGTCATATTCACCACCGTCAAAGACTCTTGTCAGATTTGTTTGTGAACACAAACAAACTAAAACACACGTTCGCTTTTTTTAAATATAGATTACACATGATTCCATTCAGATCTTTTATCATTATATTTGTGAATGTACAAACATCATATGACAGACAAGAATGTTACAAGCAAAGATTATTTATAACCAGACGTGTTACTTCGCGTTTTAACATGGGACGCCATTTTGAATTCATGGAGCGCCAGGGCCCTAGCGACCGGAGGTAGATTGTCACGGACAGCTCCCTTCGTTAACATGGTTCCTAATGGCACTGGTTCATTCTGCGCCGCTTTTGGCTGCAGTAACAGAAAAAGTATGCACAAATAAAGACATCCAAAAGGAAATGAAAGCTAGTGTAAAAATTTGATATGATCTGGCTTTTTTTTAAATAAAGGATATTTAAAAAATAAGCATAACAATTTGAAGTAGACACGCCCCTATTTGACATGACCCAAGCAGTAGGCCCAAGCAGGATCTATCTAGATCTATATTTGTTTCAGACAAAATCTAATTAAATTTTATTGAACAATATCAACCTATTAATCACACAATGGGTATGTCAGATATACATAAGCTTACAGTTACATGTACTGGAGCCACTGAAGATGTTAGGGTGAGAGGTATATTTTACTTTATTATTGTTAATAATATAATTGGACTTCTAAATGTTCAGCTCATGTGCTTTAATTGGTATACTTCTCTTCATAACTTAAATGCATATCAAATCTTTAACTAACTTGAAAAAAAGGAAAACATCTCTTTACACATTGTGTATGCATTATTTTACAAGGTATTGTTCTGTTTCAGTCATTGAAGTTCTATGATGATGAGATACCATGTAAACAGGCCAATCTCTTGGTTACAGATTTACTGGTGTTATCTGTTACAGTAGCCAATGCATATTACATCTCTGGGTATATTCTGTCTAACTTTAAACAGTTCACTGATCTGGACTAAATGTCATATTTTTGTAGTAGTGGTTGTTTAGAGCTGGAAGCAATTTGGGTTATTCTGTCCACTTGATAACAAGTGACTGATGTAACTGTAGATGAACCCGTGGCACAAGAGATTTGATGCCGCTTATTGTATGAAAGTACTAATTTCTCTATTTCTAACATGTTAACGCAAACGTAAACATTGTTAATATTCCATGTATATTCTTTGTTCTCAGCTGGTCTATATTATTGAGGTGTAGACTTTAAATGAACTTATGATTTTTTAGTTAATATATGATAAACGGACATGATGAATATATGGTGGAAGTATCATATATCATGTATCATTATATGTATATATCCAAATAAATAAAAATTCATGGACTACGATAAACTGACATGATGAAAGTTTGTTTATATGCATTTATCTCATATATACCTAATTGTTTTCATTTAGCTGTGAAATAAGCTAAACCACGTTCAATTATTTTCTGATCAGCTGTCAAGTGATCGCAAATTGTAGGCTATGAATTAAGTGACTGGGCTGTGAAATCAATTAATTCTTTATTTACAGTTTCAGAGCTTCGTTTTTTTTTCGATATCATGTGTGCACAATTAAAGTGTTAATTAATAAAACAGTATGTGATCATGTAACATATAGTACTAGTATTGGCAATTCATTTCAACCATGCGCACACATGTACACGATCACATGTGGACAACCAGAGAGCTTTTGTTTATCTGAGAAATACCTCCGGTCGCTGGGGGCGCCACTGGTTCAAATTCAACATGGCGCGGCAAGAGTAACGCCTCTTTATATTTAAGCTCCTGGATAGAGTACGGCGTTGCAAGCATCCGGGTTGTGGGTTTGAATTCAACTCATACCTGTATTTGGTGTATTTGGGCATATGTCTAAGGTGTAACCATCGTCTAGGCTAAACAATCCAATAACAATAATTCCACCAGGGGTCTTGTTTTATCTGGATCAGTTGTATCAATCTGTGGCGTGTGTCAAACTAAAATCTTCGAGATAAGCTAATTCTGCTCTAGTGCAAAACTGAAATACGTGTCAATACGCTATACATTAAATGTTTGTCTTATCTCCGATAAATCTGATCTCATATTATTTAATATTATAGCGAGAAATCTTTGTAGATACTTAACTAACCCTTCCCCGTTAGATATCAGGAAGTAGGCAAGCATGGATGCGCACAGGCACATATATACACGTGTAAGGGGTTATCAGTGCGAGATATGGCACTGGCATCCCGAATTGTGAACTATATGGACGTTTCAGCAACTCTTCATACTGATCGAGACATGTGTAATGTCACACCAGGGCATAATCCACATGCAACAAAACTTTAAAAGCAAATCATCTACAGTCGTGGGTCTGAGATTAAACACCCAAGTCCAGATCACGGTAGTTGTAATAATGTTTAAGTTAACTGCCGTAGCAGCCCTATTTAGTATTTATAGCTATTTCTAAATTTCTTTACCAACTTTATACCTCAATTGCCACTGTCTTCAAAGATTGTGCATCGGGCAGTTATGCCTTGAAGCGATTATTATTAAAACTGATAGCTTATTAAAAAATTGTTGTGCGTGCGTGTGCGTGTGTGATAGCCACAACTCGCAACAAACAACACGTGCGTGTGGTTCAATGGTGACTTACTATAATACATATGATAACTACTTACTAAATAACTAAAGCTAAATAAATCCTACCTATATGAACCGTGTATATCGATACACGTCCGACAAGTCTAGCGTCGAAGTTCTTCTCTAACCTAACTGAAAAGTTAGGCCTTTTATAGACCATTAGCGTGTTAATAAACATTACAGTTTGTTGACCACGTGAGAGAATGTACACTAACTCCGTATGGAATCAGTGAAGTGATTTAGCTAAAATAAAAACAAAGTAGCAATACTGCACAATGGATTATTACTGTACTAGAACGAAATATCGTCTCAAACCTGAGTAAATACTATGACTTACTCGAACCTAACAGCTAATCCTCATACGTTTCCGTTCATCACTAAGTGAACGTTCATCCTCGCCTAATTTAACCTCCCTAAGTATACGCAGTTAGGTGTGGTGGGATCTAAATTAAAGCGCCTATCCACTTGATCTATTTGACTTATACAATTTTCCTATATCAGTGTAACCAAATTACTCATAATATGGGAAAAAGCTCTGTCCGCAGCTTAATACCCATGGAGATGCATGCCGGCGTAACTAACGACTCCTGGAGTATAAATCCATTAAACAGCATTGTGTAATAATAATAATAATAATAATAATAATAATGTATATTTAATAAAGCACCTTTACTGTATTAATTAATAGGTCGTTTTGCCAGACCACATAAGAGGACAACAATATAGATTCTACATTATACATACAAAGATAATAGGATAAATATGTTGTAATAGGTCTGATTTCTGGCACGGGCAATGTGTGTTTTAGGATACATATATAATGGCACTGGCTCAGAACATCAATATCAAAAAATCTTTTGAGACCTTTATACCTCCATTTACATAATTTAAACCATACATACATCAATCTAAATATCAAATGTTCTACATCTCCACATATCTATACAATCCTAGATCTATACATGTTTCTGGGCTACTTATCAGCCTATAAATGGTGGTTGATGCAGTCTTCTTGATGCAATCTCAGTGTCTCATTGAAGATCCATGGCGACGTTTTAGTTTTTATTAGATTAACCAGTTTACAAATAGAATTTTAGCTCTCTCCCTCTCTCTCTCTCTCTCTCTCTCTCTCTCTGTGTGTGTGTGTGTGTGTGATTGTGTGTGTGTGTGTTACATAGAAAAAAGGTGTGAAAATAAGTTTGCGTGATGTTTATAAGTATAATCTTATAGATCTGTGACCAAATGATCATCACATGAACAAAGTATTATATTAGTGTGTGTGTGTGTATATATATATATATATATATATATATATAGACATAGACATATGGACATAGTTCAATTTTTTTCCGGTGAAGACAGCTACAACAGGTACGTCACTCAGGTACTTTTATTGGTTTGGTTTCTGACAATCTTCTAAAAAATAATCTTCCTTTTAACACTTTTGTTTATCCTGTTATTTTCAAAGTCGCGGTTCATCACGACACTTCCTTAAACTGAGGTCATCTCTCTTATCTCAAAGTATACGCACAGAGTATCATCTTATGTTGCTGGTCAATGACACGCCTGAAGAAGAAAGCCACTTCACTGACGTCATAAAGTGAGGTGGTCATCGATATCTGTTATCGTCAAGTTTTTTATGAATGCTGCAGTCTCGGTATCATTCTTTCAAAATATAACAATTTCTGCTTAAAATGGACGGAATGATATCTATTATTCTCATATTGTTTAAATACATTGTTAATACAGACGGTGAGTGATGTAATGTTTTTCATTCATGCAACTGAACATACATACATATATATACATGTACACATAAATTAATGTATATAGATATATACATCCATTAGTGTATATACATACATAGATATGGGTATATACATGGATATGTATGTATGTTTGTTATACATACATACATACATACATACACGAGTGTGCGTATGATTATGTTTTTGCCTGTGTGTCTGTTGATGTATGAGAGAGGGGGAGGGATATATATATATATTATATTATATTAAAGTAATGCAATTCTCGATAAAAAGGTGACATTCTTTTAAATTAATTTTTATTTTTACCTGAAATATTAACAAGGTATTGTCTGTAAGCTACCATCACAGTTAGAACTAGGATCTACGTTCTCTGAACGCACACCACCAGGTATGTATTCCAGTATCATTTAACACATTATAACTACATTATATTTCATTGAATATTACAGCTTTCTTTGCTTTAAATAAGTAAAAAATCTTAAAATATATTACAATTTAATGGAACATCTGGCTAAGCTGTTCTTCATTGTAAGAGTAAGTAGGTTAGTGATTGATTGGATTGATTGATTGATTGATTGATTTTTACCTTACCAACCTTTGCAGGTTCTGTTCTGTTCACTTTTGGCGTTGACCTTGACGGTGCAATCAATCTAACAATATTGCCGAAGGATTCCAGAGATTTTGGTTATCTGAGTGTTAATTACACGGGACTTTATTCTAATGCTACAGCCAACATATATCTGAATCAGACTCTGGATCTCAACATACTTAATCCGGCTCCAGTTCTGGTAAAAACACGTTTATTTATTTATATCTTTAACAAACCCAATATAGTTTTGTTGTTGTTGACTTGACATATTTAACACGGATTTGCATATCTAAGATTTGTTCTAGCCTCCAGATACAGAAGAAGACCTTCTTTGTAATTTCACTGAACCGGAGCCATACCAATTAGTAAGGCTTTAAATATTAAAAAATAAAATAAAATAATAACATAAACACACTTAAAGTTAACAGAATAATAATAATAATAATAATAATAATAATAATAGTAGTAGTAGTAATAATAATAATATTGTTGTTATTGTTAATTGATATAATGAACTATCTTTCAGCCACTGAAGGGCAGTATATCCTATACCATAACCTGTATTACCATGGCTGGAAATGTTAGTGAACAATACAAAAAATGCATTAATTTAGTTTTTACGCACTATTATGTATCATTTCCTGTTAGTTTGAGCTAATAACAGACACGTGTATAAAACAGGAATACTGAAGATATTAAAAACATTCACGTGGTCTGCTTTAATCTTAAGATAAAGCTACACGGCAGCTAGAGAATGTAAGATAACTAACCATTTAACTTGGATTTATTCTTTGATACAGATAATTATGTCAGATATCCGGGTATTTGTTGAGCCGTACAATGATTACGCCCCTGTTTTCCACTGTCCACCATATCACGTGACTATCAATGAGGTGAACTTTGCTATAGGTGTAATCGTGTTTTAAATATTTCTTAATATTTTGGAATTGACTGACTGACTGACTGACTGACTGACTGACTGACTGACTGACTGGCTAGACTGGCTGACTGACTGACTGACTGACTGACTGACATATAACCAAGGAAATGGTCTCGAGAACAAATACGATGTAACATATTTTATTGTTGTCGTGATGACACAAGCCATACAAGAGAGTGCTACAATAGTCAATTGTTGGCTTCACTGTCATACTTATCAGCTCATAATATTTTATGTATCATGTCATATATATATATATATATATATATATATATATATATATATATATATATATATATATATATATATATATTATATTTTATTAACTGACATTGGCTTGGACATTTTATGATCTATGATACCATCTGCAGCGTAAGACCTCTGATTCCGAATTATTGTTTATATTACAATGATCTAGCAATAGTTAATGATCAATTGTGTCAAATGCCACAGATAAATCCAGAAGCACGAGACACAGGACTAACGAAGTAAGTAATCATACTCGAGAACGCAGAAAAGTAATCATCAGAGGTGGTTTGGAAATGAGTCATGTTACAGTTGAAAGACTTCTTAGTACATCAGGATCCATATCGGATTCTCCAACCTTTTCTTATCTAAATTAACTTTTCGTTGTTGAGCGCATGAAGCGTTTCCAGTGATTTATCTGTTATCTCAGTGATGACAGAAAATAGTTCTTCTTTGTTGTAAATTCGTTCGGTTCACATTATATTTCAGCCGAATTTTGAACAAGGCAACTGTTGACCTAAATTTTAGAAGTTGATTGTTTTCAATCTAGAACGTTCCCCAGCAGCAGCATACTGCACTAGAGCACATGCATTTGGTTGCATTTCGACAAGAATGTTTACTGTTTTACTGGTGAAAAACAGTGTTGCCAGTTTCATATTTGATTCATGTCAGGAGTATACATTACACAAATTTCACCAAAAAGATATTATCACAACTCAAAAGTTGTGGTTAATTGATATTATTTTATCCAAGTGGCACGATATCTTTTGTTTAGTATTTTATTCCCGGTATAAGTGATGACGAGGAATAAACAAGCTGCTCCAATGCTGTTTTTCCCAAAGTTGGCCTTTAATGTACTTGACATCGTGGAGTTTATCGCTGTACAAATGACATTCAGGTCTTGTTACTATGCTTTCGGTGCACAGGGGTCGATTATCTTAATATGGATGGACCATCCATTTTACGTATTTTGTGCTACTGATATAGTGCATGGTGTGTTGTTTGAAATCATCTACAACAAAAAGTTTTTTTTGTCTGTGTTAAAATTATGCCAGCTTGTAGACGCTTCTTCTTATAAATGTCAAAGCTTACGGTGAGCTGGTCTTGACGTAGAGTTATTTGAGAATCACACAGATCACATTATCCAAATTTACATCCAAGATAATGATGCTGATACCACTGATGTATGTTCATGCATGTATTTACGTAGTTCGCATGATTGCAGAGCATATTATTATCGTTAATATTTAAGTGAAAACTTAAAATTTAAATCAAGATGAAATATTTTGCAAATATCGTTTCACTATATAAGAAAAACATTGTTATTGGTGCGGTTCTTCTTTAACAAGGATGCCAATACATCAATATGATATCACTAATATTCACGTCATAATCCATCTGGTAAAATGTTTTTGTCCTATTAGAATCCGACATGGATAGCTTATTTCTAAAGCAAGGCAATCCCTCCGCCGAACACTTGACTAGAAATATATGTGGTCTTATTTCCAAAATGTTCATCAATATAGTTCATGTCTAATGCATTTTCTAGTCAGGTCCTTGTGGAAACAATTATATTCTAACCTTCAGCGGAGGTATTATCAAGAAGTTACAGCTAAAGCTTTGCCGTTTACTAAGCTAATACTCAAATAGTGGTTATGTTATGCAGCTTTCCCCCGTTTGGCCGAGGTTGTACAGACAGTAGAAACGATATCTATGCAGTTTATGAAGATAATATTGACCAACCCTTTATTATATGCGAATATTGCTATCTTCCTTAGATCATTTCCGCTTCTAGTGACTCTAGCCGGCCATTTCTCGTCATCCATATGGTCAAATTCCTCGGATATCGTATGGTGAGCTTATTTTCTTTAGGTTTAATTGCTGGCTCGACTGTGTGAACATTTCCACGGGATGACTGCCACATCGTCTGTCTAACATGGATCGTATAAGCCAAGTCCTCATGCATGGCTGTATATCCAGGTGAAAACTAGCTTTCATCAATTTACGTGGGCCGTACATAGCTATACACAATTTTATTAATTTTTCTATCGCAGCTTGTAATATTTCAGTAAATAATAATGACGTTGAAGAAACCCAACTCTAAACAGCTTACTAAATGCATAAACACCTTAAATATCGTCAAAATAAATACATTTATAGAGGCCAACTTAATATTAGCAACAACAGTATCATAGTGGAGTCGCAAATGGGCTTGTTTATATATATCATAACGTTTAGTCCTTCATCCCGTTATACGAAACTATAATCTGTTTGATGAACTAAGGATTACGGTTGATTATTTAACATATTTCTTATCTACTGATTTTCAATTCTTTTATTATTCCAATCATGTGGCTGGTAAAATATTAGACATGTGTCAGCGTGAAAAGACCCTGATGAGTCGTCCAGAGTTTGAAAACACTATTCGAGATTTTCTGTATGTTCGACACTGCTAACACACACACACACACACACACACACAATAACGAATAAGCTTAATTTCCTTCTGCAAATTGTATATTTTTATCGGAGGAGTGATATCGTGTTACGTCACTTATTAACGTCACGGTCATCGTTTTAGTATTTCGCCAGGAAGGATGCACAGTTTTGCGTTTGTATTAAGAAAAAGACTGCGTGATTCATACCCAGTAAATTACAAATATAATCTAAAGATGACGCTGGAAGTCCACAAATATAATCCAAAGTTCTCGGTTGGAACATGTATCAACGATTTATGGTAAAATTTCGGTGCAGCCTTTACGCTGATTGTTCCAACTTCTCGGACCACGATATTGAACGATATTGAAGTCTGGCCAACACTCGTCAACAGCTTGTCTACAAAAGGATGAGAAATTTCTGGTCGGTAAATGGTGCTGTTTTGTGGTCACTTCTGTGCACAATTCGTTCAAGTGAGCTCCGGTGGCCTAGTGGTTAAGCACCCGGCACTTGGTGCCAACGGTCGCAGGTTCGAACCCCGTAAGAGGTCGAAACTTTTCCAGGGATTAATTTCTCGGCTCACTACATCGTGGGTGGCTGACCACGTTAAATGGCGCTGCCGTCTCCACTGAATTATTTAAAATAAAGGGGGGACCTTAAAAACCCCCTGAGGACGTAAAACACTCTGGCAGTGATCACAAGTTTTCTCAACCACTCCAACATAGAGGCTGTGCTGATTAAGCGACATCCTGGGGATTCTCCCCGAACAACAAAACCTAACCCAATTCGTTTGACCAGAGGGGGTTTTATATAAAACCATTGTTTGTACATAATTCAGTCTAATAATATGTGGGAGTACAATCGTAATTCCCAGGTTCTTATATCCACGCAATCTGTACAATAACGTTCAAGGGTAGCTTTATTTCTATCATAAACATCACCGAATCAGTTATTAACTATAATAGTTTGTACAGTGGACGTTAGGTCTAATATCTTTTATAATATTAAGATACTATTTTCACAGATCCGAAGCCATGACCCAAATATCACTATCCAGTTGCAGCTATTATATATGCTATACTGCTTTTAATATCGTCCACTGCACAAACTAATCTGTGTAGATTATTAGCCATTGTCTACACCGATCAGTTTGTGCAATGAACGCAATCTAGTTCGTTAGCCAGTTATAGGCAACGCAATCTCAAAACGTTACCTTCAGGCACCAGAAGACTGTAGGTACAAAATCTCTGGTGGATTAAATCTTCCGACGATTATAATCCGGAGTTTTATTCACCATTCGTGATTTTCTGTGCCAGTGCCTTTCCGTATTTAACTTTTATTTAATTAAACATAAATCGATTACATGTTTGATAGTTAATCCGTAGTTAGCAATCATATTAGCCCATTTCCATCAAATTTGAAATGACCCAACAGTCGAATACGTTAGAAATGGGGAGAGGAACGGACGTCACAGTGTAACACGTATACGCTGCATGTTGCGTAATACCAGACATAGTCCAGTCGTCGAAATTTCCCATTACTAGGGCGATTATTTTTCGGTCGTCGCTGAAATCGTTTTATTTGTGCGTTATGAATCTCAACTTCTTGTCTAAAATAATTAATAAACGATATAAAAACAGTTATAGTTAATGACGATAATCATTTTGACATACGTCTGTCTGATGACTGCTGAAGCGGCTGGGAAAGAACCGCTAACGTACAATAAGTAAGTCTTCGACCTTTAGTGGTTCTTGTGGCATGACAATCTTAATTAAGGTTTTCCATACCCTCCTCGACTTCGTGTGGTTGAACTGTCTCTGGGTTCTCTATCGGTAGGCCTGTAATCATAGAACCCCGACAACGGGTACTTGATCTTTTGACGCATTTCCATCACACCTTTGTTTTGTGAGATGGCATACAAGAACCCCTCATGGGAGATTTTGACACCGCTCTTATTACTGTGAATAATTTCAATTGTAAAATACTAAAGATATATGAGATACTAGATAAAACTGTAGAATATATTGAAACGCATTTTAATCTGGGAGATTATATATGCTGCTGATAAGTCGGATATAAAGTCAAGAATCTCTGCATAAGATGAAGCCACAATCATAATTAATCAACAGAACAAAACTAAATTTGTATTATGTATTTTTCATGCAATTTTTTTTCTTGTGAGGTTTTTCTGTTAAGTATTTCCTGCGACCTATTTCCTAAACTAAACGTCAGACCTGTAACCTCCTCAACTCACAACTGTGTCAATATAAACTATATCCATAGGTTATTAAGGTGTTACAAACAGATACCATCAATCTCACTGTCTCCATTTTAATGCCTTAAAATACAATTTATGAGGTGTATCTTATCACTACTGATTGGAAATGCTTTACCAGTTACAAATGAAATTATGTACAGGTTTATCAGACAGTAGTAACAGTCATGTTGATAGATGTAATAAGTATCCCTGAAGGCCATATTACCTTGCCATCCACTAGTTTGTGTAAGGTGGGGGGTCACCGGACACAGTTGATCACATATGGAAGTTTCCAGTTCTTCCTGCTTATATCTTACACTATCTTAAGTCTTTATCTATGTAAAGCAGGTTTGAAAGTCCTGAATTCGATGTAATCATGCTCGTGAAATTAGTTTGTTTTCATCGGAATAATGGTATGCCAATTTTTTTAATGATAAGCAAATTATGTTAGTAAAATTCATCTGAATTAATTCATTTCCTAGACTACTGCATATCCTTTCTCAAAATACTCACAGAATCTAGCATTGATTAAATAGCTGAAGACGACCAACATAAATCAGTAATTTAAATCAGACATGGGATCAATTCAATCCCAGAATTAGAATTGATCGGCAATTCCAATTCCAGAATTGCTTTTTTATAAATGGAATTGATAGATTTGGGAATTGAATTTTGCTACAAAAAATTAAATCCACAAATTAATTTACCATTTAATATTTTAATTCAGAAATATTTCTTCCAGACAATCCTATTTGGAATATAAACTACTCGGAGTAGGTATTCCAAGTAGGTACTCAGAGTAGGTGTTCAGAGTACCTACTCCATCAGTGATTGGAGTAGGTATAACCAATTGTACTGTCACCCAAATGTCACTATAAAAGGCCGAACTATTCAGCCTAGTGTCATTATCACTTCTACCTGTATACATGACAAATTTGAAAAGTGAGTTTGGAGAACAAGACCCGAGTGCTCGAGCACTTTCAACCTCCCAAAGATGCCAGAACGGTTGGGAATTTGAAGTTTGAATGCAAACACTGTGACATGTCTGTGTCCAGTAGTAGGCAGCATATATTACCATATATATATCACTGAATAAAAGAATAACTTGCATCTTTTTTGTTTTTGTAAAGCATATAAAAATATATGAAATTAAATTGGAATTGCTCTAGGTGTTTGGAATTAATAAATTTGATATGGAATTGATTAAATGGAATTGACAAAATGGAATTGACCCCTGATTTTAAATGGAGTCCTCTGTTTATAGAATTACAAACAAAAAACGAATTATAAGAGGACTGAAAAACGTATACAGTTAATTGTGAGACAGTATAAATAGTATTGTAGTGTCCAATCATTAGCACACTCAGCTTACTATAAAGTATAATGGACTTGATCATAAATTTGTATGGATTTCATGATCTAAGAGACGCCATTAATTGGTAGCACCTAAATCAAATGTCTGTTGAACAAATGACCCGTGAGGTCAACTAATAAGGTTAAACATGCTTATCTGCTCATAATATACCCTATTCAAGGCAGTGTATTAACTTGACTCTGAGTAAGTTAATGAATAAATCAAAAATATATTCTGACTTTTTGGTACATTGTTTATTAATTAACAATACTAATAACAACAAAATTAGTTGTATATGCGCTCAAAAACACACACACGCACACACACGCACACACACACACACAATCATCTCTTGGTTCACATTAGTCAGACCAGTTTATTACCAATATGTTCTTTGAGGTGTGTGTTCATCTTGTCGGCTCTACTCTCAGCTGATACATTATCTTTGGTATTTTCTATATCAGCGTATAGATCTAACATATCTCGGAGACGCTGCTTTAAATATTCAGTGTTCTTTTTATGTTTCGCAGATATCAACACTATGTCATCGAATCTGATCAGCGTTTCCGGAATAATGTCTGGATATTTCTTAGCCAAATATTCTGAAATAAAGTCGATATATAAACAGATCTAATTGTTTATTGAATCGACCAAATTCAACAGTTAAGACTGACATATATGAAAAACTGGAAGCAGAAACATAATAGAGTGTAAACAAATCTCACCTTTATCCTTAACTGCAGATATAATATCTTGCGTTAAATTCTCAGACTGGCTAACATCAATTTTGTTCAGAACTAAAATTGCTGGCTTGGTTACTAGTTCTTCCTTGTACAATTCCAGTTCCTTCGTGATATACAAAATAGAAGAAAATAATTGCTCACATTTTCTTGTTAGAATAATGCGATAAATGCAGTAAGATAATAATATTTAACTAACAGTTCTTACATATTTGATATCATCGTGTACTTTATTGTAAAGAAAACTATATTCTTATGGATATTCTGACTTCATCTTAGTACAATCTCAGCATAACATGGCAGAGTAAAGAATTAAAAAATAAATACAAATGTAACACGACATGAAGAAGTCAAAACGTCGAAACACGTCATCAATCATGACATAAAACGTCCATAAAATGTAAGGTTTTAATTACAGAATTTTAGGTTTTAAAATTTTAGGTTTCCAATCAAGACTACATTACTAACCAAGTTCAGAAGAAGGACATTCTGCACTGCATCCGTCAGTTCATGATTGGCACTAAGCCTGAAACCATTAATATCCACAACGAACATCAGAAGTGATGTCCTCTCGACGTGCTTTAGGAATGAATGGCCCATACCGACATTGATATGGGCACCCTGTATGAGACCAGGAAGATCCGCTACGGTTATCTGAATAACAGCGGATAATAACGTGCATTAGTTAAGTCAAATCTTCCAATGTTTGAAACATTACAGAACAACGATGTTAGGAAATTCGGAAACATTTCGTACACCATTCACTGGGTATCTCATCATAGAATTATTGCTGATGATAAAGCTATGATATTCAGTGATAGGCGGCTGCTTGAAAATGGCTACGTGTCTTTTGTAGTGCCAGAGATCATAATAGAGATAATGTAGCAGATTAATAATAAATAACCAATTAGTTAATATTTCTATACATTATATACCACTCACTTAGTGGTACAAGGTCTTAATGTTTGGTTAGCGTAAAACAGTTATTACATAGCGTTTACATGGAAGTTGTTGTTCAGTTATTTAGCCTTGGTGCTGGTGACAACTGGGACATGTGACAGAAGGGCTAGTCTCTAGGGAAATAAATCCCACAAATACGGCAGCATGCCAGTTTCAAACACAGAACCTGGAGACTTACAGTGCAGTACTTCTAGTCACTATCCTATCGGAAGACCCTCATTTATAGGCAAGGACATAAACTAGCTGACACAGTTTTTTTAGATATATTTTTACATTTGTTGGATTTTATAAAATAGTACAAACTTTCAAAATAATGATTCTGTGATATTTATAAGCATCTAAACAACAGCTTACAAAACCCAAAACAGGTTCAACCTCTGGAAGGATGAAATACAACAGTCACTATTGATGGGTTATTTTGATAAAGGATGATTTTAAATGGCAGAAGGAAACACAACAACCATGAGATGAATGTTTATTATAAAATATAAGGCAGGGAGTAAGTTTTTATATTAGTTATTTGCTTCTAAAATAAATGCTACTCTGGTTTTCACATTTTATACGTTTTCACAAAATGACCAAAATATTATGAATATATTATACCAATATTATGAATATATTATAACAGTAAATTTACCTGCCGTCCATCATCATACACCATTGTTCCAAGTTGAGGCTGTATTGTAGTAACTGTCGTAAAAAATACCGATTAATCATCATCATCATCATCATCATCATCATCATGCTCACACACTCAATAATGCACATTCTCCAAAATATTATTTACAATAATGTTACTTGTTTTGAAAAATTAGTTCAAAATCAAAATTAATGGTTAGAAAGGTTATCATTTTTAAAGAATAAAAAATCTTGGCGAATAAAAAAGACTGGCTCTTCGTTACAATATTTAGTGATACTAACTCACTTCACTAATAATACAAGTGATCACAGGAGATCAGCAATCTAGAATATCTAAATGGCTTAGGAATTAGCTTAACTTGTACTCCAGTATTTCATCTATTTCGACATATATTTAAATAATACGTTGCTAAATCTCCCGTGACTGGTGACAGCTAGATGTGGAGAAAGGGAGTACACACTCCAACACAGAAATTGGATATGGCATCGGAACCAGGGATTCCTCCATATTGTGTAAACATTAACATGCTGCTCTGTCAATTTACCATTTACTCATATAAGGTCAAGTCAAGTAATATCTCTCACTTTTTGTCACTCACTCACACACACACTCACTCACAAATGGAATGATATCTGAAATATCTTGAATGAGAAGAAAACAAATATTAGTGTAAAATCAATATACATAACAGCAACAAAATTTCAATACGAGTACATACATGGATACGATGCTATTTTTGGAACAGCTCTGGATAAGGCAGAAAGTATAGTTGACTTGCCAGCATTAGGAAACCTGTTAAAGAAATTAGATGTTATTAAAAATAGCACATCAACCGTATTTGTGCTCCCAATAAAATTGCGGATAAACGTATGGAGTTTAATTATTACAGCCTTATGAACCTTTTGCTCAGTATTATGATCCCATACATATCCAACAATAATACTGGATCAACTACACTCCCAGACTGTTAGCCAGGTGGGTGTGTATTTATGTGAGCACAACTCTATACCTATGTTATCAATGTAATTCAGTCCAATTACTAAAATAAATATCAGCTATGAAGCTGCCAAAAATATCAAATAAGAGATCTAATTTTCAGATATTTCAAGTGAAGGTCATCTGGACTTCCACTCATTGGGGGCTCCATGCGTGTGTGTGCTTTGCAAATGTATAAATTGGATGGTCACAGTTTCTTTTTTTGCCAAAAGTCTGGAGGCCCCATAACACATGTTATACAACATCAACAGTTGTAAAAACTGCTATGATAACAACATACAAGATCATTTCATTTTCATCTTACCCTACCAATCCTATATCAGCAATGAGTTTTAGGTCAAGGGTCACAGAATATGCTTGACCTTTACGTCCCAAATAATTGTTAAATGGCCCGCCACCTGCACCTCCCTTTGCAACCAGCACTCTGTCATCTGGAGAATTTACCTGACCTAGTATTTCAAGAAAAAGTAGATATTAATACATTTAAGACAGTTTTTAAATTATAACATAAATTTTATCAATGCTCTGGTCACTCTTCATTCATCTTCGTATCAATCTTTACAATAAATCAACTTAGTTATGATGATGATGATTGATGTTTTATGGCCACTTTTGTGCACAAGGTAGGCTAAATGGGCCGAGAGACTTACAAAGGTAATGAGACGAAGTGAAAGACGAAAAAAAACCTTCAGATATGCCCAGGCCGGGATTCAAACACAGGTGGTAGTGATCTGTGGTCCAACTTATTTATGAAGTAAAACTTCCTTCATCAAACACCCTTTAAAATTCATTAACACCATCAACACAGACAAACACCCTTTAAACTTCATTAACACTGCCAACACAGACAAACACCCTTTAAACTTCATTAACACCGTCAACACAGAAATATAAACATCATTGGTAAGGGGATGAACTGACCAAGTACTTGTCCTGAATCTGTTCTGACAACAATTCCAGTGGGAACTGGGATCAGTAGATTGCTACCCGGCTGTCCAAAGATAGCTCTTGCTCTGCAAGAAAAACTTATAAATGAGTTATGCCTCCAGGATATATGTCACCTAAACAAAATCTGGCCAATGCCAACTTTACCAACAAAATATTACATAACTGTTGTGAACAACATTGAAAACAATCGCACACATTTTGTCAGTTCATTTTTAATTTGTTTCGTGGATTGCATCAGTATGAGCATTATTAATGTGCCAGCCATCATGTCCATAGTCTGAGTAGAAAATGAAAGTATATTAACCATCATGGCTTAAAATATAGTTGATCCTTTTGTTGTGGTATTTGCAAAACTATATAAAAAAATTTAAATCTTCATTTAATAATCAAACATGTACTTTGTTAGTTCAAGTATGTGTGTTGCTGTTTGACAGCCACTTTTGTGCACAAGGTAGGCTAGATGGGCCGAGTGACCTCCAAAGGTGATGAGGCGAAGTGAAAGATGAAACACCTTTCTGACATAGCCCGGTCAGGGTTTGAACCCATGTGCTATAGATCTGTGGCCTACTGCACTACCAGTTGGGCCATGGAGGTGCCCCTTTGTTAATTCTAGCCTGTAAAATTTGGCACAATATATTGTATTCTGTAGCTTAGTAATAAAATCTGACCTTTTTTTAAAGTAAATTACTATTGTTATTATATTTTACGTAACTTTTTATTTGTCTTCATTTTATGCTAATTGTATATAGTTTACAGTAAATATGGACTGTACCGAGCACTGTGTTTAGTGCAAATTAATAAACCATTCAATTAAAAAGTATTTAATAATTATTTTGAGAAGTATGTTATATTATCACTGCGCTTAGAGTTAGAGTACAGTTAGAATGTCCTTTTGAAGTTTTTTTTTAATGCTTGTTACTTATTGCCTTTCTTGTGGAATCACAAAATATAGTTACTAAAAATCATACCTGCTATTGCAACCAGGCTCTGCCACAAATCTTTTCTTTGGATTCTGACCTATAAGTTTCTTCAGTGTAGCTTTCTCATCACCAACAACATAGACATTACCACCGTGTCCACCCTGACCTCCAAATTTAGGGTGACCTTGTCCGCCTGCACCACCACGAACATATACTCTGATTTTGTCTAAGAATGTTTTCTTCCTATACTAAAATAAGAAAAATAAATAACAACATGAATATTGTATTTTTGTTTTAGGTCAGAGGCTACAATAGAAAAGGAACTTTAAGGAAGATTATACTGGAGAAATGTTACATGTATTCCAAAGCAGTGAAGTAAACTTTCTGCACTTCTATGTATAATGCTCAACTATGGTGGAACTGCACAGTAGCTTGAGTATACGTAAACTTCATGTTGCTTACAATAATGTCTTTCATATATTGATAAACCATCTTTGTACAATACCATGTACCAAATAGAAAGGCTATAATTAGAAAACTTGTACATAAATTGATTGTGAAACTTGGATGCCTTCTGTAATAAGTTGGTAATTGCAATTATCAGCAATGATTTAAGGTGGCACTCTAGGATGGGACAATATTGGATTAAAATGTTGTATATAATTATAAATAACAACTTTGATCAAATGTACCAGTGTGCAATATTATGTCCAATATTTGTATTATGTACAATACTTTATTGTATGTGTAATGTTTATATGGACATCTGTACATGATGAATAAACAAGCCTGAAATAAAGACACTGAATTGAATTAATACAGTGGATTAAACATGTTCTTACACCATTTTGGTTGCGAAAAGCCATCACCTTTCGGCCATTATCTGATATCGCATCAAATGCCAAGCCATAAACTTCACACATCTTACTGAATTGATGTATAATTCTGTTTTATGTGCTACCAGGGTACGAGACTAAAAATGTGCAGCACTAGCCACTGTGGCTAGTGGATTTTGTGAAGTACTAGCCAGATATTTATTTTACTGGTCCTGATTTGGGGCGTATGTGAGTGAAGCAAGGGGCGGGGATAGAAGCCAGCACCGAGGGCCTGCAAGGGGGTCTTAGACCATTTTCTTTTAACTATAAAAATGCTGAGTTTAGGTTTTATTTCATATAATTTCCTGAAAAAGGTTTAAAAGTTGCTGCAAATGAGAACAATCACTTTTGAATCACAATTTAATCACTTTTGCTTGTGAAATTCATTTGACACAGGTTCATAATTTTCACTCATAATCACTGATCAAGCTCTATCACCAGTTCCTCCTCCTTGTCAAATTCATCTCAATCATACATATCATCAAATCCTTCATCATCAAATCCATCTGAATCCTTCTTCAGAAGTGTGCTGATGCCAGATTATTTTCCAAGATTTACCAAAGCACCATCACATCCAAATCCTACAAGTTTCCCCACGAGTGTATCACTATCAATTCCAATACCTGCCATGACCTTCAGTATACAGTTGTATAGTCCTATTTCATCTGGATTGACGGGTGCCAAGACCAACAAACTTAGTCGAAATGAGACCCTTATTCTTTTCAACCTATGCTATCGTCTTCCCAAACAGTTGATCAGACTTGTCATTTCAGTATTTGTTGCCAGGTTTAAACCCTTTGCTTCATCCAACTTACAGAGCCAAGTCTCTAAAGCTCTTCTGGTGCTTAAGGAGAGCATGTACATTTCTGTACAAGAGGCCCAATTTGTCACTTGTTGCTTTTGTCATTTAATTTTTAGCATGTCTGGCAGGAGCATCCTCTGGCTTATCAATGGTATTGAGCTGAATTGACGCTGCTTCCCTGTGACATTTACACTTATCATGATAAGTTATAGTCATAAGTTTATCATTTTTGTTAGCCATCCATAATTTGCCTGGAGAGAATTGGGTGTGAGATTTTGGCCTCATGTTTCACACACAGTGGGCACCACATACCTCTTTGAATATTGTATGAAAGCCATGGTCTACCAATCTGCCACTTTGGTAAGAAATGTCTGACTTTTTTAGGTTTGGGGGCGGATTTTGCTTCCTTTACATGTTCTATAATTTCTTCAAGTGGGAGTTTTCGTTTCATCTCTGGATCATTCTGATTTTCCCTAATTATTTCTGTTTTCTTCCATAATTTACCAAATTTATCCATGTTTACATCAAAATATGAAAGGTCAAATGTCGAGCTTGTGTTGAAAGATGCGCTTGCCATGGCGAATTTTGAAGCCTGTGCTACTGTTCACCAGAACACCCTTTTCCCTACCCAAAAATTCTACTTATACACAAGTATATATGGTAATCATAAATGATTATAATATAGATGCAATAAGTTTTTCACATTCATGGCTGAAGAGGTACAAGAGGAATATTATAGGGTTTTGATCCAACCCTGTCTTCTATAAAATAATAATAGTATTTGATAGTGCCTTATTCAACTTGAATTTCTCTAAGGTGCTTCAAATTTAAAACATAATTCAAACATGTTCTAAGCTCCTATAGCACAAACACATTTTAAACAAAAATACATTAGTTCAGATATTATAAATATTTAGGCTAATTTAAATAAGTTGGTTTTAAGAACCTTACAAAATATTTCTTTATTTGCTGCAAGTTTAACATTGTCTGGCCACTTATTCCACAGCCTGAGAGCTAATTCCTCTGTATATATTGCTGTATGACCTTTTGGTACTGTCAAAAAATGAACTGGGATCAGATCAGAGCATTCTCACTTTTGGATCAGATTGCTTAGAAACATTGGTGCTGTTCCACTCAGTGCTTTGAAAGTGTAAAACAGGATCTTGTACAGGATCTGAAATATACAAGAAGCCAGTGCAGCTGGAATAAAACTAGTGTTATAGGTTTCCCTTTGTAACTGCGTGACACCAGACGTGCAGCACAGTTCTGCACTTGCTGCAGGTAGTTTATCAGAGAGAGCGAGATATTATATAACAATCCATTGCCAAATTAAAAGGGCTGGACTACAGTCTTGCATGTTTCATGTATTTACAAATAAATCACATGGAAGAATTTATAACTGGATCCTACCTTAATCAAAAGATTCTCAGTTTTCTTCACATGTTGCTTGGATAAGAAAACAGTGAATTTAGTCTTATCCTTTTTCAATTTCAGCATGTTGGTGTTCATCCAAATACTTATATCTTCCAAACAAGCTTCATTTGAAAATGAAATATCATCCCATTTATCACATGGCTTTAAAGTCATGTACACGTGTGTATCATAAGCATAACAATGATATTTAATATTATGCTGTTTAATAATTTCATCAACTGGTTTGGTATACATACAGTAATTATTTGGTCATAAAACAGATCCCTGTGATACCCCAAAATGAAGACTTACATCTGGTGATGTTTTATCTGCCACTGAAACACACTGAGTTCTATTGTTGAGGCACTACTTTATCCAATTTAAGACCTTTTCCTTGATGCCAAAGGAAATTTTTAAACACTTCAGTAGTAATAGTAGTGTCGCATGATCGATTACATCAAAAGCTGCAGATAAATCAAGCATAATTAATGCAGTCATGGATCCTTCAACAAGAGCCTCAGCAATGCCAGTGTGGACTTTCAAGAGAACAGTTTCTGTTGAATGATCTCTACAGTAAGCAGACTGATAACTATCATTCAGGTCACTGTGCTCTTCTAAGTTCTATATCCTTTGCTACTACTACCTTTTCAATAAGTTTGCAGATGAAATGAAGATTAGAAATAGGATGATAAATCTTCATATCTTCCTGATCCAACCCAGATCTCTTAAGCAATGGAAACATATTGGAATCCAGATCTCTTAAGAAATGGAAACATATTGCACAAACACAGGTATGATCTGGATTTGAACCAACAACTTATACCAACATCAAGTATTGTACTCTGTGAGTAAGGTCAAGTATCTCTTGATTCCAACTATGTCTGGATGTGTAGAATTAAAAGTGGTTTTTCAAATTCACAACCTGGACCCACAACCTGGAAATTTGAGGCACACAGCTTTAGCAACTGTGCCATTGGAATACCCTCACAACCAGTGGAGGGAATAATAATATCTGTATAAAAACACCAATTGATACAAGTCAGTGGATCACTGGATAGCGAGTGAGTCATCTGTCACCAATCAGAAATGAAGACCAAACAAGTACCTATTGAGTCTATATTCTTCCATTTTATTTTCCACCATTAAGATGTTGCAGAAATGGAAGCCATCAGCTGAAGAGGTTTCAGCTGACAGTGGCTGATACAACTGACAATGATATGGATGTTTCTGATTACCAAATATTGATGATTATTAGCTGAAATGTGACCCCAAAAATAGAATCGACAGTGCTGACAATGAAGTAAGCCTACATAACAGAAATAGCATTAAAACATATAAAATTTCTCAACCAGGACCTTTAATTTCCATGTATCTTTGGAGCAGTTGTTTAAGGAACCTGTGTGAAGCATAATATAAACAATCAGGGCTCATTTGGCAATCATCAGTCAGTACAAGTACTTGAAGCTAAAGGATTACATCAAGATGGCCATTGTGATGTTAGGAGACATGATGATGTAGACCAAAATAACACATGTGTAGTGTATAAGTAATGAGCTGAGTTTATTTCAGTTGTTCATCCTCAGTGCTGGTTACAACTGAGACATATTTCTGAGGTGCAATTTCCAACTATAAATACATACTTTTGTATGCATAGGTTTGGCACTTCGGTGTTAAGATATATTGGGGTCACTTAATTGAGGGTCAGAGTACATTAGAGGCGAGCGAGTCAGATTTCAAAGATTACACCATTTACATCGAAGGTACCAATTGCAGTTTCATTTACATTAAATCTAAAAAGAGAAATTATTTGTTGAAATGCATTTGAAAATTTTGTGAATACTGTTAGATCAAACTGAGCTGGGGATAGTGCGATATTCTGCATTCTAATTGGATGATTCCACCACCCAAATTAATTGACGTCATTCTCACTTTCATAATCAGCTGTTGCCTGCCACATTAAAACATTAAGAATGTAGCCCAGTTATTGGTATAGTTCAGAAAGCTGAGGACCGTAATTTCGATCAGTATGCTTGTAAATTCGATCACACAGTAATATAATTTTGATCATCACACGAGGACACCTGTGGGACTATATTGACATTACAACATATAAGAAGGCCTTTGGTCAGTGAGCTGCAGCTGGTGCAATTATATTGGATTTGGATCATCCCTCCTTTTTGTTTAGGAGCTGTCGAACTTGCCTTTATAAGAGGGGTCATATGGGGGTTGGATGGGGGCTTTACGAAGAAAATAAAACAAATTTATGATTTACAAATAAAAACATGTTTGTTCCAAATATCTTTAGAATTTACTGGTAATCTAGATCAACCAGGAATTTGCATATACATATGTAAAAATTGGCTGTGGTATCGCATCCCACTCATCCACGAAAATACGTTTGAGAGCTTGCACAATGGTGGCACTGTTGACTCTGTTGCAAACAGCTCTCCCTAGCAGGTCCCACAAATGTTTGATTGGATTAAGATCAGGACTGCATGATGGCCATTGCATTCGGTGTATTCCCCTGTGCTGTAGGTGTTCTGGTGAACCCCTGCCTGTAGTTACCCAATGGCACAGGCTTTATCCACAATTGGTGAGTACTGTGTACATCAGATTGAGAAGTAAGCTGACTGAGACATGTATTGCATTGTCCTATGCATGCAGTGTTTGAATTTTGGCACTTTTCAGTAGGGACCCCCACCCCATTCATGACACTGGTATTCCTCCTACAGAAACTGTACAATAATGATATTGAGGTCACAGGAAAGCTAAATAATCAGGCTTCCACATTAATATAACAGATTTAGCCGTTTATGCTATTTTGGGATGATATTACCCATCAAACTTCATAAGCAAGACTTTTTTGAGGGGTTTATATTGTAGTTTGAACCAAGGATGTTGCCAGTGGTGATTAAAACAAGAATACAGTTACCAATAATCTCACAAACAAGAATCATCCTGATGATGCCCAATTAAAATAAATATGGCTCGCAGGATGTTGAACAGTACATTGTGGTGTATGTTTATTGCTACAGATATAACCTCATTACTGAGCAAGTCACGGAAGAGCACCTTAGACAGCGAAGAAGATGTCTACAACATTTTGCCATTTCAAAGTTTATTTCATTGACAGCTAAACACATGTACACCGAAAAACTCCAATATTTCAGGGACTTGACCAGTTCATCCGTGAACTATATATGACATATAGAGATAATGGAGTGGTATTTGATGATGATAGTGATGACTGGAATGATGATGCTCTTCATGACTATTGTCAAATACTAGCCTATTTAATGACAATATACTCTAAAGTTGGCCGGAACAGACATTTTACACACAATATTTACACATTTATATATGGATCGTAGGTATTATCAAAAATTGGCCTTGTACTGTTGGTGCACATCACATGACTGATAGCTGCTACTGTTCAGGCCAACATGTTTCCAATAACTAATCATTGTGTAGATCACACGCACTTAGCAGAAATACAATAAACAACATTAACTAACTAGTAACTACATTTACATGAAATCACAGCAATAGTACAGTTCAGAAATATACCGATAAATTTTTATTTATACTACAAATCAATATTTATCATTAAGGCCATTACATATCTCATAATCCTTATGAATCACATGGCAAATTAACTATTTTTATGTTGTACATTATATTTTTTAACATTAGTGCTTTATTTAAAAACATAATAACTTGGCATATACAATAATATTAAACTTTTGACAACCACTGACAACAGCGAGTACAAAATCACAAGGTAAGTTAACTATTTAGATGTAATGTCTTGAACACTATCCACAACAGCACTTTATTTAAAAACATAATACATGTACCTCGGCATATAAAGACAATGCTGAACTCTTGAAATTTCATACCACAGACCACAGCTGAAGGCATTGAATCAGAACAATACACAATATTTATTAGGAGATGAATAATTATTCTTACATCAAAATGCTGATTAAAAAAACTGTCATAATTCTCCAAAGTAATTGTTAGATTATTTCATGATTTTGAATTTTTCTATTGTTTTCTTTGTAATGGGGCATTCAGCCTTTTTTGTCTTTTCAGTTCTCTCTCTACCTTTCTCCTAGCTTTTTCTTCTTGACTTTTCACTTTCTTCTCGAGGGCAAGTCTCTTGGCAGTAATTATTTCAGTACTAGTCAAGAACCTTGCCCTAGTTGGTACCTTTGCCTTTTGGAGATTTATGTTGTTAGATTGATCTGTAACGGGAAATATGTCATTCAAAATATTGTCTGCGTGCAAACCTGTTGCAGGTAGAACGGATTCACTTCTTACTGGCATAACTGGAAGGTCAATGAATCCTTGCTCATCTAATAAAGGACTGTCAATATCAAAGGTGATTGATGCATCTGGAGATGCTATCGATGACAGAGTCATGGCATTGAATAATTCAGAAGGTGTTAAATTTGGAAGACTTTCAGATATATCTCAGGGAAGTGTGAGTGCCATCTCATCTCCAGGAATTGTGACATTGGAAGAACTTATAGGCCTAGTGTCCGGAGTATGATTATTTGGCAAAGGTGTAGCTAGACATGGGATGGCTTGTGTGACAATAGTTTGCATGTTAACGGTTGCTGTAGGCATTGTTGAGATGTTATTAGTTGCAGAAGGTATTATTGGAGTTGTAATGATATCTGCAGGATGCAATGGAACTGTGACATTGGAAAAGCTTGCGGTGTCTGCAATACAAAGGCTTGGCATAGGAGTAGATACATAAGGGCCGGCTTGCATTGCAATATCTGGCACCCACAATTTAACTGACTTCATTAAATAGCCATATGTCTTCATAACAGGACGAATGGTTTTAGCCCAACTCTCTGTGTCACTGTGCAAGGTTCATCGTCTTCTCTCACAGATACGACATTGTGGTCAGCTTTATTATTAAGCTCATACTGCAGTCTGTAAATACCATTCAGTGTGAGAGTTAGCACCCCAATGGTGCAGGCCAACAACCACTACATCAGAGATTTCAACCAGGGAGCACATCATCTTGGAGCTATGGATATAAAAAAGTAGGTAGGTTATTGGATGGAGTATACTTTGCTCCTCCATCACCCTCAAAAAAAGCTGTTAAATAAGTTTTAATATCAGTATATACAAAGTATAATGTTATTTCAATTAGTTGCATTGTCAGTATATGTCATTAAGTTACACTTCTGCATTGCAATATCAATACTCACAATGCAGAGATGACACATTTATTTGGCATTACGGGGGAATCTTGGGGCATTAACTTGGCACGGACATCAATAAGGTACATAACTCATTTATATGTAAGTGATAACAGCTGTCATTATACTGAACTGAAACATTATCAAGGAGTAAAAAATATATATTCTATTCTATAAAAAAACCTGTAACATGCTTATTGTTTACATTAACAAACTATATATAAGTGTATACCATCCTAATTTCAAAATGATTAAATAATGATTGCTGCTTTAATTTCGTCTCAATTGGGAAGTCACAAGATAATCATGTAATCAAATTTGTATGGCATCTTTCATAAAGTGGGCGTGTAACCTCAATCATTGTTTTTCTCTTAATATCATGATAAATTCGATTATTTTATATTCAAAAAGATTAGAAGAAGGTAATTATATTGATTGAAAGATAGAAGTTTTACCTTACCGTCAGTTTTCTGTAGGTAAATTGCTGCTGGCCTTCTGTCAAAATGTTGTTAAAGCTCTTCAAATTTCACGCAAAATCTTTGTGACATAGATATGCACATTTCATCAGTAATTTGTGCATTGTAATTAGAGTAACATTTTTAGGTTATGACTGTCTTTTTAAGCACCATTTATTTATATTTATATATCTTTTTGGGCTGTTGTTACGTATACGACTCTATGCGCATGCGCCAAGTTTAGGTGTTTCCGGTGCTCTGATGCAAGGCTAGCATCGGAATCGTGTTTGTTGGTGATAAAGATCCGAGCATTCAGCATTGGAACAATGTTCTTCAATGTTATTATAAATCTGAGCCATTTGATGATCGTTTTTAGTTTTTCATCTGCTAGCATCAGTGTCAGTAACAGGAGTTAATTGTAATTACTAGTGTTTAATAAAGATATTAGATTAAGTCTATTTACTATTAATAGGTATCATAATCAGATTAAAAAGGCAGATATTTATAAGAAATGCAGTAGCTCCTGGTTCCCATAGCCAATGAAATGTTATATTCTGCAGGTATACTATTTAGTCATGTTTTTTTGTTCTTAGCTAAATTTTTCCAAAGCCGTATTTTTCCCAGGAGATTTTGTAAAATTCAAGGACATTTCCTGGACCTGGAAAATTAATTTGTTTTTTCCAGGTTTTCTATAACACGAAGGAACCCTGATTAACTACATGGCTGTTCTATTTTCTATTTCTTTGATTTTTGTTTCTACCTCTTCAAAACTATGAAAAGCATCTTCTACTTTCAACCCAAATGTAACCACTACTTGTTCGCTTGCCATATTTGAGCAGAAGTAATGGCCAACGAGGTATATTTGGCACATACGCACTGAGTGATCGGCCCTATAACGCTGAGGTACAGGGTTCTGATGCTCGGATACGTAACCACTCCTATCTTTTTACGTTTTTAATTATTTTATTGAAAAAGAAACAAAAGTTTAAAATGATAGAATTTAGAAGCTGAACGAAATTACAAGTCTTTCCCCCCTAACTCTGAAAACTGTACCAAACATTGTCATTGATTGACATAATAATAATCAGATAATCATCATAATGAATGGTAGATCTAGATCTAATCATAATGCTCTAATATTAAACAATTCTGAGATGTTTACCCTAACAGACACTTATAATTTATAAACTGTAATAAAGATTCTAGCTGTAAGGAATAGGTAAATGGATTGCATTTGTTCAATCATGATTGCATCACAAGATCTATTGACTATTAATTCACATAAAATGTTATAAATCAGTGATTCAGTGTTGGACGATAATGGATGATTGTTTTTAACTTTCATACACTAAAGCTGGATAATTTCGACTTCTGTTATATCATAATGATATCTGCCTTTTATCAATTACTTACAAACTTATTACTGTGTCTCAGTAGGTTTGTGAGGAATATCATTCTTAATGATGTTACATTTTACTTTAAAAACCTCGATAACCCAACACACGTCTCAACCTAAAACACACCACGTGAACGATAATAGGAGATTAATGTGCGTACCCGCGGTGTGGGGGTGGTTGATCTGGGAGTAACATGATAATTATAGTATTGTTAAAAATAAGCATTATTGTTTCGCTTCTGTTTCTAAACCCATCCCCTTTAAGTAAATATGTTTGTCCATGTAAATATGCATATATATATATATATATATATATATATATATTTAATATTAATAATAACTGTGAGTACACTATCACTGTATATTAGATCTTTTATTTATAATTATATTGATAGAATAATCGATATTCCGGAAATTAGATATATTTCTAGTGCCTAGCAGCTCTTATAAGTATAAACCCAGATATGTAAATTATACAATTAAGTATTATAATTAGAAGTGCACGGCTATATAAATTATAATACCTTCCTGTTAGATCTACATCACGTGATACAGGCCGGGGTGTCTACCCCAAACTTCAAACAAACTAACGTGATACATAATTATCTTTGCACAAGTGGACGATATATATATATATATATATATATATATAAAACCAAGCCTGTCACTATATAACTGTGTGATACCAGACCACTATAGTAGTTGGACATAAATTCCTTAACAACAAACTGGCTGAAATCCAACCCGTCCGTTATCCTTACCACTCTGCCTTCACTGTCTGGTACATTATCTGCTCATCTGCCCAGCCCACCCGATGTACCGAAGAAGACTAAAACATATCTCCTCCCTGAAGACTACAGACTCCCAGATCATCACCTAGCAGCTTTGATTATAAGAAATCAACAAGACATCACCCCCCCCCTTCCGAAAGATCCCCATAAACACCACCATCAACAATAAAGACACAACAGAAGTCAACATCAGGTAGCTTGGCCTTATAAGCCTCTACCCCAAATTTTAACAAGTACAAGTATATAAGTGTATACACACTTACGCAACTGACTTGTATGTATAGTTGTCTATAATGTTACAGGGGATGAGTCAAAGAATTTATTTTCATCATACCACAACACATACAATTGAACAAAATAATAGTTACATCCTTAATTATGCTGTAGTAGATGTTTACAGGTCGTCTTCCAGCACCCCCTGTAAAAATATTTAAATTAAACAGAATATGCCATCGTTGGAGCTGGTTTTGAGGCACAGAAGTCCAAGGTGTTCCTGAGTAAAATAACTTAGTTTATTCTATGCATTCATGACAGATAAAAGCAGAATACATGTCAGAATATACACCCTCAACTATCCGTTTAACACAAAGTCACAACAACTGTTAATTTATTAGTACATTAGAGGGAAGCAATGGCGACACGTAATGTTAGTACAAGTAACATTTCTGGCATATTGATTCAGAAGATGGGCTCGGAATTCTTTCTTTAGTATATTAACGGGTTCGATGGCTCGATATCTTTGATTCCATATTTTTGGAAATTTATGCAACGGTAAATTTTCTGAAAACCATGTTCTCGAGAATCCTTGCAAAAGATGAGATAGGCCTGGATTATTATCAGCACGTTATTATCTACAGGTGTGTACATTTAGCTAAAAATCACATCTTAATCACAGATCATTTAGTATAATAATATTGTAAACTAAGTCACATGCAACACTTTACCAAACTGAAGACATCCAAAAAAAAATAAAAATGGGCCAGAACTTGTTCACTCATCAGGACAAATTAATATCCCACATACATGTATATATACATATCTATTTATGCATGTGCGTTTAATTATTTATCGGAAGAATGTCCCATTAAAGAAAAGGTATAACTGTAGCTGTCTGGTGTTAAATAAACTTTACTATTCACCCTTCAGTTGACCTATCCTTTTAAAAGTAAAAAGGTTACCCTAGTTTTTGACTACAGGTTTTCAACTAAAGTTTTTAATTTGAGCTGCCAACTTGAATGCGTTAACCAACTAGTAAGGTTAATGATTGTGGAAAGTTGTTACTATAGTCAGTTATTGTCACTGCATTTACAGTGTTGAATAACACATTTTAATGAGATTCTTGCCGAACTTATGACATAAACAGAGGTGAGGTAACTGATTATGATTTGTGTGTGTGTGTGTCTGTGTGTGTCTGTGTGTGTCTGCGTGTGGTGAGAGAGAGACCAAACTAATATGTAACAAGTCAACAGTTTAATGAATAATGGTATTGCAGGAAATGTTAACATCAGTACCATTCACACCTGTCAATCAGTTCTCCTATGTAAAGTTTACACAAGTACTACATGTCAATATATTTTACAGGCAAACATAACAAAACAATCACCATCTGGAAATGTTACATAAATTCGGTATACTACATGTAGTATCTAGTAAATACTACCACCAACATATACAATATAGTTTTATGATACTTAATAAACACGTAGACACCATTACTGGAACACATATATACATCAACTGTTAAACCAGTCTGGAAGACTGTTGTCCAGGTAATAATAATTTATCAGAATCCTGTTTTCAAAAATGTGTCTCTGTTCTTCTATTTCTGTGTGTGTACAAGTTATCAAATTACTAACACACACACACACTGACAAATATCACTTGTTTCCAGTTAATATATACAAGACTGGCTCATCAATATTATCTATATTTATCTGCACTCATACTTCACAAACACATCATGTTAATTTTTCTTTCAGTGGAACTGTACAATGTAGAGGACAACTTATAAATTAATCTAAACTAAGCGTACTTTTATACCAAGAAGCAAGCAACCAATTAACTGAACACATTCACATCAAGCTGTCACATGACGCATCACTATTCTTATACAAGCAGATTTGTAACTGATGTGGACTACATCTGATTAAAGACAATTGAAAGGGTATCATTCTGAGAGTCAGAGATCATGGTTGCTGTTGGTGTCATAACTTCAATAGCGACTGATCAACCTACAGACACTTGGGTAAGAACTACTTATAAAAACACTGAAAGTCAAATATCTTCAATATATATATATATATATATATATATATATACCTTGTATATTTTGCCACCAGTAATATCTCCAATGTGATATTTAAAACAAGACAGTAACCATACAGTACATTATAACAGACAGTAATTTTGTGACATTTTTGTTTCTTCTTTTTTCCCTCGGAACAGATGACAGTTGGTGACATTAGAGTACTAAATAAGTAAACTATTTCAATTCAGAAATGTTTGGCAAGATTAAACTTGTGGCATTGCGCTCAAATTCTGCCACTGTAGTGCAGATGAAAATGGTGAGTCATCGCAAAATCACAAGTGAACCAAATACAGACAATGCAATAAGCAGATTGTATCACGGCCAAATATATTGTTCTAAAAGAAATGCAAGTTCGGATGACATCAGTACGTTGAACAGACAATGTTAATGAAGAGAACAGTTCTTTCACTGGGCTGATTGTATTGGCAAATCAATGACGAAGCTAGATCTTCCACTAAATGGAGAAGAGATGGAGTCAAACAGACTAGTAGTTAGTCATCAGTGATGGGTGTTGTACAACCGATCACATAGCAAACTGTACAAAGAACATCCCAAGCAATCAGGGATGCTAAAAAATCGTTCATTATCCGAAGGGCATACAAACAAACAGACAAACCAAGCAACATACTTGAACCAATTCATGGGAAATGTGTGATGCCTATCCTTTATAAAATGTCTATAGTAAGGTTTCGTATCTAGATCTACTTATGTGGACAGAAACTGTAATCAGGATGACGGTGAGTTGTTATCTTTTTGTCTTTCTCCGTAGTAACGTGTATAATGCTTCTCTATATCATTGCACCATTTAAGGGCATTGCCTTCAGGATCCTCCAAA
The DNA here is from genome assembly GCA_025642065.1 of Paralvinella palmiformis. Lineage (NCBI taxonomy): Eukaryota > Metazoa > Annelida > Polychaeta > Terebellida > Alvinellidae > Paralvinella > Paralvinella palmiformis. The sequence goes on from JAODUP010000205.1 coordinate 71,078, forward strand.
TAGTATGTCCTGTTGGGCTAAGATAAATAAATAACACCAGTAAACATTACTGTAACACAATATATAAGAAATGTTCCTACAGATGTGAAATCTCAACATAAGAAACATGTTTTTGAGCAACTTTTGAACAAATTGAAAATGTAAATAATTTATCTGCTATTTGTAAGGACAGACTGAGCCATAGATTTATTTATTCACAATATATTTACACAGGATTACTGGTCTATTTCACATGTAAGCGTTTTCCTGTTACCATAATATTTTGCATTACACGTACATTCAGTTTATATAGAATATTAATTATAATGTTCACATAAATATACATGAAGACTATTTTGACTAATTTTGTTACTGTTGAATTCATGTTTAATACTTTATGCTGTAATGTTTTATCAGTAATATCAAAAACTAGAAACAGGGAAGATAATATGAGTGTTGTAAAATATTTGACACGTTTCTGATGCAGCACATTACTAACATGGCACAGATTGACAACGATCTATGAATAAAAATAATATTTTAAAAATAGTATATTTTGCAGAAAATCACTCATGATTTGGTTTGTCGGGTAAGTGAACAAGAAAGTAGTCGAAATCACCAATAGTATTATTTGACATGGCTATGCCTAACATGGCATAGGCTGACAATGATCTGTGAATAAAACTAACATGCACCAATCATGCACAGAAATATTCCTCATTTGGTTCGTCAGACAGGAAATAGTTAATATCATCAATAGCATTACTTACCGTGTGAATAAAGAAAATCTTGAATTTCTTTGGTTCTGGACGTAGGTTCTTTGACCATGGAATTTCCCCCTTTAAGATCATTGTCTGTGGGTCCACATAGTAAAGATGTGGCCCTTCAGTGAGCAGGAACATACGACAGCGAGAGAACAAACCCTGAAGTGAAACAACATGTCTTTGTGAACATCTTCATAATATAATACATATATATCTTGGGAGTTGACTTCACTGATCAAACTCGCATATTCTTCCATTATGTTCAACAAGGTTGAAACATCTGCTATCATTACAGTACATACTTTTAAAGAAAAATGCATTCAACACCAATTAAGCTGATTAGCTTAAAATACTGATAGGAGTGGAAAAACAGCTGGAAGCAAAACTGATCTCCATGGCAACAGAGTCGTATAACTCTTGTACAACATTTGTTAACAGCCAGACTCTGTTTATGGTCTTTTAACATGTGAGCAAAACGTGTGCATTACTGGAGACACCTAATCCTTATTACATGTCTGAGATTACCTTTCGTTTCCACAGAAGACCTTGTTTCACAATGAGGTTACCCTCAACTAGATGATGATATTTGTTGTTACAAGCTTGTTCTTCTAACTTCCTCTTATGCATAACCTCATCCTCTTCATTTGACAATCTGTAAGTGAAATCGAATAATCTGAAGCACAAATACATTGCCGTACTTAAATGAATAATACGGAATGCACATCTTATATAGCTAATCAGATTTACATGAACTCCTTTTCAAATAGAAACCGCCGCTCACATTTTTATTTCTGGCACTGCAAGAATTTCTTCATTTCCATCAAATCCAGGTATGCCTACCCCAGGATCATATCCAGGCTGCAGAAATATGCTTTTCATATAGATTATGTGTAAATGATTACATGTTTCTTATAAATACCAACTTGCCATACTATATATTACATGTTCTTATAAACATGAACAAGGTTAAGAAATATCTACATCATTATTACATAATTAGAATAGGCCACGAATAAGAAATAAACTAAACCAGACCAATAAAAAGAAATATAAATAATTGGACCAAAATCTGTCCCAAGATACCTATAGGAAATTTGGAAGTATATACTTAATAGTAGGTTTTTATAACTATCTCAATGAAGTAAAATCTTATGTTTTTTGTGACTCTGACATTTCAATTTAACAAACAACATATATTTATAGCAAATTTAACATTTAAGATGAATGGGTACAGATTAGTTCAGGCAGCTGTCAATCTAACACCCTAAATTATAACTTACTGTTTTATTGCCCCACAGTGGTTCTGTACATTCACCCCCTGGTGGCAGATATGGTAGTAAGTCGGGTGGTTTTTGTTTATCCAAGTCCCACTTCAAGCCTTCAAAAAACTGATGTGCTTTCAAAGCTTCAAAGCCACCACATTCTTCAGCACCCAATCTCTGGCTAGGTTCCAGTACCTGAAAACATAATCATGTCATTCTCTTATCATATATTAACAGCTGGTAGTCATGCAGTGACAATTTTCTACAAAAAGTGTCTTTTATGGCCACTTTTGGGTTATACAACAAGCTAATTCAACCAAATTACACCCAAATGACTTTAGGTGAAAGATAGCAATTTTAGGATTTGAACATTGATGTCAGACATCTATGGCCAACCATGCTAACACTTCGGCCACAAGAAATGCCAAACGTGTTTCTACAAAAGTTATGATTTGAGCATGTTCCCTTAAAGGCTTTGTTTTAGTTCAACATATACTAATGGGTTGTTATGAAGGGCTTCTAAATTTGAAATGAGATGTTTTACATGCACACATTGCCACAAAATGTCTGATATTACTCAAATACTCACTAGTAACTTTTCCACCAGATCCCGAGCGACTGGATGGAATCCCCCAGGAAACTCATAATCAAGGGAAATAATTTTTTGGAATATCTGATATTCATGTCTGAAATGATGTGAAACTTAATTATTAACAATATCTACACATCAAAGACTAACAGAAAAATTTGCCAATAAACAGCCAGATTATATGAAAATAACGTACCAAAAAGCCACTAGATTAATTTTACTATATCACTATTTTGATACCTTGCCTAGATTGTTGACAAAATGTAATTGTATTAAAATATCATAATCTTCTTTGTGGTTATGTCTATAGCAACCAATAATATATAGCTATAAACCAGTATTGAGTGTTCATTTATAAATAATATTAGTTAATACCTACCCTCCCCAAAATGGCAGTTTACCAGACAATAACTGATAGATGATACATCCAAGTGCCCAAAGATCTGACCTGCAACAGAATAAAAACGTTTGTGGACACACACACCAAATTGACCATAAACATATAACACAAAATCGGTTATAATGTATCAACGTTTATGAATAAACACAGCCAGTAGATATTTTCTAGCCCAGACATCCTAGATAAGCAATGCTAGGAACCTATAGTTAACATGGAAGTGAATGAAATTTAATTAAAGAACACTTCATTCCATTCGCAGATTTTTAATAAAATCTTCTGCGTACCAAAGCAAGTTTACACTAGAAGCCTACTACCACACACATGCACAAACATAAATCAGATTAGATATTATTTTACATGTAATGCTTTCAGCACATTTTACCTACCGAATCGGAAATGAGGTTCTATTTTTAATACACCAGAGAATAGTCTGATGACTTCAGACTGATGTGAGACACATAAAATATCCATTATATAAAAACCTTTTCCTATGATAAAAAATGTACCGAGATATTCACAAAGATTTAATGTAATTCAGAAACATTCTAAGTTTCTGCCGAATTCTTACAAAATTAGTAACACACAAACATGGGATATAACTAATTAAAAGTAATTTAGGACAAATCTTTTAAAGGTCAGATATACAAGTGCCAGCTCTTCTGTACTGCTCATGAATTGTTAAAGATAGTTTGAGTGAAGTCAAAAACACATAAAATAGACGGATTAATATTACTTGAATTATTTCCGAAGTTGAGTAATTATCTCCAAAATGCACAACAAAATTGCAATAATTGGTCACAAGAGGTGCACTGATACAATCATGCTGAATTGATCTTCAGTTACATTTATATCTAATAAATCCATCAATTTGTTTAATTAAAAAAATATTTATATTTTAATAAATGTATTTCCTTAAGGATACAATTACAAGGCGTGTTCACCAATAGATGAATACAAATTTCAACTGTTTCAGTTACCTATACAGATTGTGTACTGATTAATATGTTAAACAGTTTGTCTCTTGTTGGTTTCTACCCTAAAAAGTTTGTAAAATTTTACCAAGTGGATGATAAGGCTTGTAGTAAGTCAGAGCTCCATACATTTCCACCATATAGCTAGCAGTATAAGTGTACTCTAGGTCTGAGTATTTCAAACACTTTCGCAAATAAGACAAGATATAGACAAGCATCAGTATAATTGTTAACTAAATACATGATTTATTTTTGTCAGAACCACAATCATCTGCTACAGTGTAGTACACCACAATGTAACAAACTTTACCTCATACAGTTGGAAAGAATGCCTGATGGCTAAATATTAGGCAAATATTTTACAAAATATGTTGGGAGTCATCTAAACGGAATTTTGGATTGAACTAAAGAAAAACCGTTAAGTTAGCTGCATGTTATAGAGTTCTATGTGACAAAGAGAAAACTGAGTGATGAGCTTAAACAAGGAAAGAGAGAATATAACAAAACAGTAGATAACAACAGTACATTCTATATTTATAGTATATTATTTTCATAATCCATGAGTGAAGGTTGTGCTTTGAATCACACACAATAACATTAACTTGTTTTATGGTTGTTTTGCCCTCTTATAAGGGGGTTCAGTCACCCAGTATGTTATCATATCGGTGCTTTTACAGGTGGACATGTTCAAGTAAACAATGTTGCCTGCAATAAGACAACATATTTTGCTGCTTAAATGCATTAAAAATGTACTTTCAGTATCCATGGAATAATGATTTTGTAGGAGAAAACGTTCAGCTAGTCACTAAAGGCTAGATTTTTTTTTTAAATCCACTGATCAACACTGATGGTTGGGAATGTAGAATGGCATACAACCCATAGTATCCCTATTATTAATTCATAAGATACTACAAACATCCTCTGATCCCCTGATGTTTACTTACGCATAATGTGTCTGTTTACTCTTTAATACCTCTGGCGAGACATACTGAGCTGTACCAACAAAGGAATTCTTATGTTTTCCTTTGATATTACTTTCACCATTCACAGCAGCAGGTACAGGTCCTATAGCTGAATTAAAGGAATAACAATAACAACAATAATAACAGAGCAATTAGAATTCTTCCACAGCACAACTCTAACCTTTAAATATACAGGCAAGAAACAACTCTTAATAATGCTTCATCATTGATGGTACAACAAGAAATTATACGTGGATACAACTCGCAACCAATCAGAAGAGAGATCATACGAACCAGGTTTGCCCATGATTTTAGCTGATCCAAAGTCTGTTATCTGTATGTGCATGTTGTCATCCAGTAATATGTTCTCTGGTTTTAAGTCTCTGTAACAGAAGCTAACATTATGAAATGGAATTAAACAGGAATGACTGAAATTCACTTTTGCATGAACAGAACTAGATGAAGTCCACGTTTTCACAAGACTCAAAATAAAAATAAGTTTATACGAGAACAAGCTGCTATTTCCTGAAACAAACCTGTGTATAATGCTTAGTTTTCTGAGATGTTCGAGTGCCACTATGATCTCTCCAACATAGAACTGTGTACACACTTCATCAAAGCAGCCCAACTTCTTTATATAGTCTAGCAGTTCTCCACGTTTTGCATAACTCAACACAAAATCTAGCTCAAGTTAAGGAAGTTTGAATTTGTTTTTTAATGTTTGACCATCTTTATGGTAAAACTACCATCAAATCCAGTAAATGGATCAGATTGTAACGTGGTTCCTGGGAATCCAATTATCACAACATACATTTCACAATGATTTGGCTTACCCTCAATTTACACATCTTAAAATGCATGACAGATAATGACAAAGAAGTATGACTAGTTTAAACACTAGTTTCTATGAAAAATGTTATGTATCAGTAGTATTATAAATACACGATAACTGTTTCATGGCAATAATATTTTAATTACATATATATTCACCAGATTTCAATTTCAGCGCATACATTCATAAACATATTCATTATTATAGGAGGAGAATCCAGAAAGCAGTCAGCACCTGGAAATTAACTTGTACTACACCGGAACAAAATACAATGAATAACTGTAAAGATACAGAGACGCTCTTCATCTTGAAATGTACAGTACAGGTGTACAAAGAATGGATGTTTTCCAATTGTAGCAAAAACATCTCGCTCTCTGCATACATATTCAACCTTCTTCTCACGAGTGATGTGACTCTTTTGTAATACTTTTACTAAAGAATAGAAGATTCTGTTATATACACGAGTTACTGGTTTTATGACACCTCATAAATATCACCAAATTATGTTATTATGAGTGAATTGGCTCTAAGTAATTGTTTGAATTTGAATTTTTTAAATAGTTCCATACACAAGCACCCCCCCCCTGAAGAACTTACTTGCATACTCTTTACTTGATTTAACTTCTTTTGCCAAATAAACCTGTGGACAACATAAATTGGGTCAGAGTAAAATAACATACATAAATTAGCTTTTAGGTCAAATAACAAATGCAAACAATCAGCAATGTATAAGATACCAACACTCGAGTATGACCCTTCTCCAATTAGCTTGCCAAAGATGAAGTCTTTATGACATGGTTTCTTCTTGAAGGGTGCATCTGTTGTTTGTGACTGTAGCACGGGATCAGGAGGTTTACCACTGCTAGTCTAATAAAAAAAATAGAAACGAACATCGACAAGCTGTTATCTTGTAATAACAATAATCTCACATAAAACATATTTCCATATTAATTCAGACATTCTAGTTAGTTTTGTTTAATGGTGAAAATCCAAAACAAAATGTAGGTAAAAATATTGGCATCAGAAAACCAACTTCCTAATGAGAATCTATTGCTCTCCTGGACAATTCACTTTTAATACACTTACCAATACTCCCAAAAACACAAATAAAACACATGGTAGCCAATACAACATGCACTATGAATATGGATGATATATATATATATATATATATATATATATATACACATGCAGCTCTCTGTCCTTAATGAATTGATCACCACCATTGCTACAACTTCAAAACACAAGTTACTGATCCTAATAATGTGATAGAAATAGCCAAACCCAATATAATAATAATATGTAATATTTACATAGCACCTTATCTAGCTAGATAGCTGCTCTAAGGCTCTACAGTTTCAATCCAGCACATGTCTCAACTCACAAGGGAACATACAACGCGTGCTGCCATTAAAGGCGCAAGGCGTTACTCAAACACAGCCACCACATCCTGTCATCATTACATTAGCTACACTGTCCCAATTACCTAGCTCAATGGCAATTCTTGAAGAGGTCAGCAGCAGATTTTGTGAATGAGAAAAACTAAGTTAGTGTTGAGCTTTCTCCACATACACTAATACTAATGTTTATAAGAGTTAGCAAACCAAAACTAAGCGACTGTCAAATTTGCAAATGTGAAACATAGGCTAGATATGACAGATCTGATTAATTAAATTAACTGAATACACATAGTAACATATGAGTTGCTCGTTCTTGGGAGACTGAGCCACTATGTTGATTATGATCATGATGACACTGTCATATAAACACAACAGAATAATGCCACACATCATAATAATATTTCAAACTGCTTATTGGATTTAAGATACATCTTGAGGTCTCAATTTAATTACTAGTAAGAGTTCTATTTTAAATTACATTATTATTATATTTAGTATATGTAAGTAAATATCTAGCCACCCCCATTCTTGTTTGTATTATGATAATTGGTTTGTATTCCAATCTGATTCAACTTAAAGAATCTATAGACAAGATCAGAAAATCAGACATGAAAAATATTTTTGGCTAATATCTATAATGTATCACATTTAAATTGTGTGTATATATATATATATATATATATATATATATATATACACACACATAAATCAAGGTATTTAAAAAATCTTAATTTTGTTTTAATAAAAAAAGTTAAATTAATTTGGTTCTATTCTGGTAGCCAGACCCTGCATTTCTTTGCCACATTTCCTGACATATTTCTTTCTCCACTACTTTAGTCTTATCAAAGTATAACCACACATTATCCTGTTTTCTGCGAGATGTTGTGAAGTTGACAAGTATCGGTATACGCTGCTAAAACACACAATACTGTAACCTCTAAGTTGCAGTCAGGTTTTGTTTCTGGTGTGTATTCACCATGAGATAACTATCAATAGTGAATCTATTATGACTGATGTTTTACGGCCACTTTTGTGTACATGATAGGCTAAATGGGCCGAGCAACCTCCAAAGGTAATGAGGCAAAGTCACAGATGAAACACCCTTCAGATATGCCCAAATCAAGATTCGAACTCTGGAGGTAGTGATCTGTGATCCAATGCACTACCAGTTAGACCACGGAGGCACCATAGTGAATATACGTGAATGCACACCTTATATGTCCATCCTGTCTAAACATTAATTCAATGGCCCCCTAATTAAATACATAGAAAAGATGTGACTTCACATGTCAGATCATCCCCAAATTCATCCAATTTACCACATTGAAGCAGCATGGCTTCACTTGACACTATCTATTGTGTCGATCTTCCATTCATAGATTTGGGAGAATTAGCACTTATTAGTATCACTTGTTAGACTACATGGTATTGAAATCTAATTGCAATTTAATTATAAATATATGTCAAAATAATTAACTTAGCTAGCATAAGTAACAATTGATTTTAAATAACATTTAATATTTTGTATTTAATCAATAAAAATAAATGCAATAATCATAAACTTAGTCACAAAAATTAAGAAAACAATTAAAAAAATTAAAATGCATACTTTTTTGCAGTGATTTAAATCATGATTTAAATAAAACAACCCTAATATATATATATACAGTCTTCTGTATTGCATAAAAATATATACATGATTTTTGAAGAACAAGTCAGAGTATGATGATAAATGTCGAATATAAGTTGGTACAACTATAATCAGAAGAGTTTAATTATAATAAATTATTTCGTAACTAATGAGTAATGTAATTTTTCAAGTAAATTTTAGATTTTTCATAAATAATTACTCAAGCACACTAACTCCTTTATGGTTGATATGAAAACAATTCTTTAAATAATTCTGTTCCTCTAATAATAATCCTCATGTTATACAAATATACAGAAAAACACTAAACGGAATCCTGATAATAAAATTCATTTGTCAGAGTATTTAAATCATTTGGAGACATATGATGATACATGAAGTCTATCAAGTTCTCTAATCATAATCACCGCCTCTTTGGCCTTATAGGTAGAGCATGAGACTATTTACCTATGGCTATGGTCATTCTGTGTGGGTTTTTCATCTAGCTGGGCAATGTTTTCTCCATCGAACATGCCACATATTCTAAATTTATTTAGAATTAGTCTCTGTGGGGAAGCTATAAATTACAGACCATATGCGTCTCTCTCATTTGAGGTTGCCAGCCATGTTAAAAATTGCCATTTCGGCCATTATTATTAGTGTGCACATAATAGGATTCCTTTGAGAAAAACTAAACTTTTTATCAGTGTATGTACGATTGCTAAGAAATAAAAATTTTGTGTAAACATGTTTAAACATAACCACCTAATACAATACTAGAAACTAACAAATTATATAACCAAGCTACAGTTGAAAGATACTAATATTGGTGTGTGTCAACTTTGAAGCAATAATGTATCTTAGGACATGGTCATGTAAATCATAAGACAATCTCTTTTGAAATCTAAATCTAGATGATCTTCAAAAGACCTGTTTATCACATAGTTGGCCATTATTCCACTGAGGCATTTGGCCATCACTGTTAATCGTGGAATTAAGTAAGGTATATCTCCGCTATAACACGGATGTTGGGGACCACAAGTTGAGAATGACCAGCTGTGATCATCACCATGATCACTGCTTGGGGTGAACAAAAATCAGGAGCCCACGTATTCACCTCATCATACACCATTCTTGAAGATTCTGAAAATAATGTTTGGCTGACCCCCCATTTACATTGTTATAATTGGGTAATACAAACCTCTTGTGGTAAGTGACATCAGATTTCAAGAGCATCCAGCCTGAGTCTGGCTTCAAAATGGTGGGACTCACAGACCATTAATAATCAATTAACCAGCACTTTGAACTGGATTATTTAATATGTAGTTGATCATGTTCATATTTTGATATCATATATAATTTATGTGAGCATATTTGTAGTAGTCCTGAAAATCTAAAATGAACTGTTTCTTTAAGTACATGTACTGAAAACTTCCTATCATAAGTACATGAATACACTCAAGTACTTGAAAATGTGTACACAGGTACAGATATATGAGTAAATGAGCCCCAACCATGATTCCATAGGATGTTGTCTAGCTGTTTCTACCCACTTAGACTAGGATAAATGTTGTTTAATAACATATAGGCACAATTTAGGCCATTCAGTGTCCTACTTAGACTAAGAGAGTCATAAGAGAACAGGCTACATCAGTATGGGTATAAGTGCCTACTGTTAATAAATACTTCACAGTCAAAAACAAGGTGCAATATCATCTTGGAAATTCTATTACCTGCTAAACCTTGAATATATTGCTAGCAGTAATTCAAAATCTAAAACTGTGGCTTCATCAATGAATAAATAAAATCTATGAACATTATTCTATGTTGCTAATTTATCACAAGTTAGTGTGTAAGAATACTAAGCTATAGAAACCCTGGGTAGTTAGCAATAGCATACTGCCTTGTCACTTGTGGTAAACAACACAATACATAAAACACATTAGTGTACAAACAAAATAAATCAAATAAAAAATATACTATCTACACATAAGAAAAAATGCAGTCATGATTGTGACAATTAAGTACTGTCATCAGATAACTATCATCGATATCAGTCTCACACTTTGACCAAATTCATTGTAGTTTATCGCAAGAAGGTGGTTGAGACCCTGAAAACAGATGGGTTAGGACTTTGAAAACGGGTGCCAGAAGGCAGTCAAGACAAGGGATTCTGATTTATAGTAGACAGTAGTCAAGTAGATGAGTAGATCTAGATCTGAGTACTCAGTGTACTGTTGCAGTGTTGGTTACAAATTGCTAGAAATAACCTAAAGGTAAGCAATTAACAGTAAGACATAACCAATCGGTAGTATTGAATGAACTTCAGCGAAAATGGGTTAACCAAAAGCAAACGGATATCAGAATGTCAGTTACGTTACCATCGTACACAGCTTTCATCACACAGGTGCTAAACTACTTCCCAGCATCTTAGGTATAGCAATATGAATGTCGTAAAACCTCCCAGTTATTTGACCCACTTACGGTAACGATTGTGGTATTCGACGAATACAGAATGTGCGGGACAGAGTCTCTGATTGTAACCAATATGAACTGACTTTAAGATGATAATCAAATCACCTTTTTGTCAACATCCAGTATTGTCGAAATATTTACATTCATTGAATTATGCATAATAAAGTGTGCGGAGCATTTTCAGTTTATTGTTTCAGTTACAGGGGCGTGCATATATAAGCAAGGCTTCAAGTATTCTCCTTTTCAACATTCTACAGGTGTTCGATTTAATTAAAATTATGTGTTATGAATGTTGAAATAAACTAATTGAATTGAATTGAATTTAGGGGATCACAACAGAAATAGGTTTTATGCTTTTTTTGTGTGTTTTATTTGGCGTTTCTTATATATCAAATATTTCTCATATCCCTTTTTGTACTTTATACATATTTACATGTGTAGATTTTATCTAATAAATATAATCAAATAAAAAAAACGTAGCATAGTGGCAGACCTATAAGGAGTACTACAGACAAATCTGTATAGTGTTTTATTAGTACCATGAAATTAAAATGTCATTGCTATAAGCACCTGTATCTAGACACGGTCACTAGAGACGCAAATTTTGTCTAAAATAATGTATGCGTTTTAATTGGCCTAGCTCTCACGTATTTAGTCTGAAGACAGGGATAACCGAATTTAATTTTGTACTTTAGTAAAACCAGAAGTAATTTTCTTCACAATGACTTCAAATCACTTTCTAAAAAACGTGTGTATTTTACAAAACTCGATTAATGGCATTAATTAATATATGGTATATTGTGGTACTTTTAAATCACGTATTCCGACCCCCAGTGGTTGCAATATGACATTTATTAGTGTTCTTGAAATCTAGCGAAATATTCCTTCAAAATGGGTTAATTCGTCTAATACTAGCCGATACTCAAAACGAAGTATTAAATGATTGAGATGGTTGTTTTGTGGTTTGAATTATTTTTCCTTGAGGTAACTATCACAATTATACACTGTGCTACGAAATTCCGAGTAGGTAAAGATAATAATAATAATAATAATAATAAACTTATATAGCACCAATATCCTCGAAAAGAATCGAGCTCAGCGACGCACCTAGTCCAGAGGTTGGGCCATCTCATAGTCAAGATACGTAGGATGCAAAGTTCATCAACAAATAATCGCATACAGTGGAAACTTAGGATGGATAAGCGAGTCCGAAAAGGTGGTTTTCAAATAGTGACGGAAAGAAACTATGCTATTTTATGAATTAATAACACGTTCAGGGACTGAGTTCCAAAGAGCTGGGACAGCAACTGCCAGCATGAGTTTTAACCCTGGGAACAGACAAGTGAAAACCAGATGAACGGAGCCCTCTGGGCTTGGGAGTTAGAGAAAGGATGGACAATAGATAAGAAGATTCTCGAGAAGAGGTAGTTTGATAGGCAGTGATACACAGCTTTAAGATGATTCGAGATTGAACAGAGAGCCAGTGAAATGCTTTCACTAGTGGCACAGGATGAGAAAACCGAGGAGACCGTGTGACAAACCTAGTTAAGCAGTTCTAAACATACTGAAGTTTTGCAACATCCTTAGATGCGATGTTATAAAGAAGAGAGTTGTGGTAATCAAGCCTACTAGTAATGAGTGCTGTAGCAATGGTTTTGGCGACTGAAAGAGAAATATAGCCACGAATGTGGCGAAGGTCACGAATATGGTAGAAGCAGCAGCGAAAGAAAATATGTTTTCTGAAATTAAAATAACTATCAAATGTACACCAAGATTATGTACAGTGTGCAACTGTACGTGATGCTATGATCAAGGGCGGACATAGGGAAGAAACGAGTAAGTTTGCTGCATTGTCTGGATGTACTTATACTAATGAATAATATTAATTTATTAACAATAACATCTAAGAGATTCGGGTCTAGGAGCGACCATAAAAAGGGAGTCTTGATGAAGTCATTGTGGAGGCCCCAATTAAAACTTGCCAATATAGGATCAACGGAACTGTAATTCTATCATTGGTGATGGGAGTCGAACATGTTCAATGATCGTGAATATAGGTCCACTGGCTGAAATAGCAAACAATATCATGCGGCATTCACGTCAAGTAGAAGAAAAACTGAAGAATTAAAAAGAAAATTTAATAGTGAAATATAAGAAATAATACACATTTGAGGTAATATCAACATAATATTGTATTACTACTACTGCTGCTAATGCTACTACTACTACTTCTACTACTAAAATTAATAATAATATTTCACAATAACCTACATTGTTCCTTTAGATAAGTTAAGAAATTATATATCACAGTAATAAACCATACAAATATACATTTACATTACATTCAATTACTTATATATATATATATATATATATATATATATATATATATATATGTGGGGGGGTAAAAGGATCATGCAAATTTAAATTCGTTATAAAGTAATTACACACTTTAAATATCTACAGTAACGTTGAAATTAATCAACAGCCTAGCTATATGCTATACATACAAATAATTATATTTGATTCGATTTGATTAGATAAACATATATATATATATATATATATATATATATATATATATATATATAATAATATACAAATAAACTCAGTATGTAATAAATATTACACATATAAAAACACCGAAGATATAACACACAAAAAACCCACATACAACTTATTTCCAATATAATCCTCTAAATATTGTTGACTTCGCAAGTTATCTCCCCAGGTAGTAACAATCCAGAGACAATGGAATTTTTATTATTTATTTACAAGATTGAGTACAAATAATAAAACACTTTAGGCTGTAAACGCAATAAAAGTAAATAGAAGATAAAATACAACTTGATAACCAAAATAATTGGGGACTAGCTTAAACTTAATTTGGCTCGGGTTGGTAAAATAGAAAGTGTATACTGTTAATAAACACAATAACTTGAATAAGTAGAAGTGTTAACAGGTTCACTAAAGTATATGATATCAGAATATCAATATGGTTTAATACAATTTCGTGCTCTGTTAGGTATAATTGAATTGGGGATAATATATAAATGTGCAACTAGGCATATATTTATAAATTATGGGAGGCAACCTAATTTAAAAATGGCAATTTCCATAATTAAGGTTCGGAAAACTGGAGTTGCGTAGTATCATCATCTGATTAAGTTGCGCTTTATGTCTCAATCTTTTTTAGAAACAATGCTTGTCAAACCTGGAATATATTTACGACATTGGGTAGCTAATATTTTTGTTGTTGCTTTATTTAAAAAATAAAATGAATAGTTAGTGCTATAGTCTAAATGCCGAAAATATTTCCGAATGTCATTGAAAATACAATATTACGAATTATAAAATCAAGAATGTGACGTCACTTTTACATCCTGGCACCCTCAATGGCCGTCTTGTTTCTGGTGTGAGTACGTTATCAACTGATATGTTTTTCTTTACTATTTGAGCTCTCCCTTACAGGTAAATTTGTTGTTTATGCTACATTTACTGAACACAAGGCTAAGTCAGTTTCAGGAACTGTCATTATCACTGATTGAAAAGATATTAAATAAAATAGCTTGAAAGGTTCAACCGCCCCCCTTTTGACTTGTACTCAGTAGTAAGTAAGAGTAAGGAGGCTAACCGTTTTTCCTTTTTCATAATTTTAAGTTCCACGTCTGGAAAGTTTTCCTTCTTGCATATTACCATATCTTAAGTTTGATTATAATCAAGTTTGAAGTATGCTTTTGGTAATACTATATTAATATAGATCATGTCTGTACACCTTTTGGGCTTGATCAGTTGGTGGATCAAGATCTACTGATCTAGTCACTTGTCTTTTGTACATTATGTAACATATTATTTATAGCTGACTTACTCATTAGCCGACAGGTAACATAAATATTTCTGGCCGTAGACAGTGTATCTATATACAGCACATGAAGAGAATATACACTGAAATAATTATCATAAATTCCAACACAGGTCTATAGTTTGGTCCAAATAATAACAAGTTGGCTTTATTGATTTGTCAGTGTGAGTCATTGCTTATGACTGGTGTGTGTACAGAATAGTTTCTATAGGTTGTGATATGTTATGCTGTGTAGCATTTCATATATAATGTGTAAATTACATATTAATACATAACTTGTAACTTGTTGATGCTGACTGTTTAATAATCCTTCTTGTGTTATAATTATGCAATCTACTTAAGTAGGACTTTGAGTTTTATTATGACACAATGTATTTGTGAAAAACATTAATTTCACACATATAAGTGTATTTGACTTTACTAATGTAGAGAAGATACATTATTTTACATTATATAAATATATAATTTAGTACTAAATCTGTTGCTGGGAGTGATTGATTAAAAAAAAAGAACATGGCTAGTGTATCAATTTAGAGCAGGTGTTTACATATGGATAATCATATACAGTTTGTCATTATGACATCATGATTTATTTAAAAACAACACTGCTAATGCTATTCCTTGACCGAAGAATACATAAAATATGCCATCTTAAACAGCAACATTTACAACATAACCTGAGATTTAATGGGTTATTATTAGTATAGAAGTACCACTGTGATCCACTGTAACTTGGTGTTCGTTACTGGGTACTCATGCCATACCTATGTGATATTAGTAGACACTTAAGAATTGTAATTTATATCTAATCAAGTTATAAATACTTCAACTTGTGAACTAAGGCCAGTGGACCTCTGTATAATATTTTGTATATTCACAGTCAGTGCTAGAGTAATAGACTAATTAGTCAGGAGCTCCCTGGCTAAATCCATTTGTACAGGCTCTTTATGCTGACAGTCTTTGAAAGTTACTGTCAAAAAAATTATATTTCCTATTTATAATACTGATTTTGGATTTGTTTTGTATTAACACAGACAATGAATACAAATTATCCCCATCACATTGCTAATATTTGGCTGTGGATGACTTTTGAATGATGTTAAAAGTTTTTATTCTCTAAATGGTTTCACCACATTATGTGATATTCTTAAGAAAAGACGAGAAGATTTATTCAAGAGTTTATTTTTTAGAAATATATTTCAATGAATCATCATGTTACGTTGGGAAGTAAAGCTGCTTACTATCGTGTTAAGAAGGAACATTTGTCTAAAACCATTCTCGATACGAGAGACAGTTGTTACAGTTATACACGCCTTTGTTATATATTGTTTGAATTAGCATGTCATATAATTATTGTATTTTTATAGACATGTAGCCCATCAGATAAGAAAACTGACATTTTACACTGAATTAATCATTTCTGGAGACTCAGAAGGGTCTGCAGCCAATTGCTTGTTGACCATAATTGGTCCACGATCTACCACTTTGATTAGTGTTTGTCTACGCCATCATAGCTCCCTGTTCATTTCAATATTTTATAAACAACTTACTCAGGCAAATAATATCTAACTAGGATTTTGAATACATTTATATTTTTCCTTCACACTACCTATGAATGACTCCTGATAGTAAGGATGCTTTATATTTTAATGATCTGCATTATTATTAGTTTTATTGTACTCTCCATGATTGCTAAAAGAAAGAGCTCAGATCACATATTACTCGTAAAGTTGTTCACTCGTGTCAAATAGAGGTAGTGGGATCAGCGGTTGTAGTTATTAACAATCTGAAGAAAAAAACATCTGGTTTGATTTCCTAAAATCAGATAACTATTATTGACATTTGGACTAATACATGATTGCTGTAATGATGGTGGGCTTATGATGATAAATGGAACATGACATGCTTTCAAGTTATATTTTTGCTCTTCATTATCTGTCCAGAGATAACTAAAACTTTGCCAGTGTCCATCACTAGTTGATGGCTTCTAAACAACTCAGTTCTTACAAGTTAATAATATATTTTGTGATTAAATTGTTTACATTGCTGTGTTTTTAAATATTGGTTTCATGGAAATCGTGAACAAGAGATGACTATAATTATTGCTCGAACTGAAGGTTGTCCGACTATATATTATAATTTAATTGTTCTTATATAATTAATAGTGTCTGTGTTTAGTATGCTATTAGTAGAAACCAAATGATTTTGCTTTAAAATGCCCCAAAAGGTTAACATTATATATATTTATAACTTGGTTAGATAACATATATATGATGTTAACTTGTACCTTTTTGCAAGCTGTTTGATTTATTCACAGTTATTTTATTTTATTTATTTTTGGTCTGTCAGTGGAGTAACACACTGACCCATTAGGGGCTATATTATTCCTGTGCATTAATATATGTGTGGGTGGGAGGGGGATTTGCAAAGATGAATGGTTACAGACTTAACAAGTTTGTTATGAAAATCTGTTAAATCAGAGCTGATATTGATGTCAGATGATAACAAAAGTGACAAAGATGTCAACATTGTCAGTATTTTGTATTTACTGGGAAGCTGACTCAAGGTATAATAATATATTTATGGATCTAATCAGGGCAATAGTTGATCAGTTTTTTATTGGGAATTACACAAACATCTAGATAACAAAATATATATTAATTTATTAGTGTTTGGTGTTTATCAGTTGAGATGGTAATTTAGTTTCTTTGGCCATAAGGCTGGCATGTGTAAAGTTTGTTCAGTGTTAATTGGTTTTTAATGCTGATATAATGTGCCTGCTTTTCCTTTTTTAGTTTATGCAGTTTTTTTTTAATGTAAAATAATATCCAGCATATACCATTTACCAATTGGCCATTAATATACAAGAAGGTTATGTTTGCAGGGTTTTTTTTTCTGGGGAGTCACCCCTCAGCCAAATACTTCAGTCAAAGCACTCTCACTCTCAATGTATGAGTTAAAATGTCTGCTTGGACGTATCTGAGGGTGTTTCATCTTTCTCTTTGTTTCATTACATTTGGAGGTTGTTCAGGCCCATTTAGCCTACCTTCTGCGCAAAGGTGGCAGTAAAACATCTCTCAGTGTATAAAAGTATACTTGGGTGGCATAGTTAACCTCTAGGTTAGACATCCAATAGACTCTGTACGTGTGTTTCGGAGATCTTTCCATATTGATGTACCCATGCAATATATCCCAGCTCTTACTGACACCAAGGATAAATAAACCTTTCTCATTAGTTTGTGTGCTGTGGTAAGGGCAAATTGTATCACATGTTTTTTTTCCACAGTTGTGTCACCTATTAATTAATGTCAAGGTAACGTTAAAGTTTGGCCATGTTTAGTCAGGGGTAATATTTGCTAAATCTAATTTTTTTAATGAGACAGGAGGGGTCCGATGTTAAATGTTATTCAAATCAAATCAGAATATTATTATAGTGGGGCTTGATTGTATTTAAAAGAATGTATCTAGCAAAATGTTGTCAACCTGACACCACCGTTATAGTGATACCATGGATTAAACGAAGAAATGTTTATTCGTGATCTATCATAAATTTGCATTTATGAATCCCCAGATTGTGACCACAAAGATTAAATATTTCATTCATTAAAACCAATAAACATCATATATGGATATAAATATGTGGATTTAATCAATTTGTTGGCAAAGTTGCATGCAAAGTTGCAAAAATAATATTTAATTATTTCAAGAAATAAATACAGTGTACTGATTGTATGTTTATGAGTGGTTATTTTTTCTCTCAAAAAGTCTACATTAGAATGATGATTTGCTTTCAAAGAAAGCATGTCTTAGTTTAGGCTGGAGACCATACCCATTTCTCAAGTGAATTGGGAGCCGTCTCCTCCATTGTTACTAATGTGAAATGAATTTAGTTTTAAAAATTAAAACAAAATCCTCCTAGTCATAATTTAGAACACTTTAATTTTTCCCCATACTAGTTTAGTAGTTCTCAGAATTTAAACTTGACCCTTATAGCTGTTATCAGGTCAGTGCACTAGTAGCTTGCAGCCACAAGAATCTTGAGCATCTTTCAGGGTTTTGTTTTCTTTCTTAATGACTGTCATATCTCCATCAAGGTTCATAGCGCAGTAATCTGTCTACATTGCTGTTAGAGGGTATACATAATGTTGTTGTTATTAGAATGACAGATTTTGTCAATATGTAAGGTTATACTTATTTCTTTATCCATTTGATCTATAATCCATTTATATTTACACCTTTTCTGTACCCTGATTATTCCAGAAAATGGTGTTTGGCTTCCAAATATTTCTCAAAGTACTAATTTTTTAATATTAGATCGTAGTACCTGGTAGATCCATCATTATGCCAATCTGTTGATTTCTGCTTTAATAATCCTGTTCCCATTGTCTTATTTAATGTTCTGAAAAGTATTCCATGTTGTGATGCAGTTACTTTGTGTTTATATGTTCAACTAATTCCAATATGCTGACTTCTTTGTGACAGTGGTGACTTATCCTTCCTAAGTGTCCACTCCATCTGATCATTTGTTGATAAACTTTGTACTGTACCCAAACTATTGAGTATGCCCAACCAGTCTACTAGGGGGCCACTGAGCTCGATTCTTTTCGATGATATTATCACAATAGAAGTGTGTTATTATTAGTTTAGATAGAATCTATTTCATTTGCTTACATAAATAAAACAAGATGCTGAGGTTAAATAAACCAGTTTATGATTATCCAGTATTTTAAGCTGGAAAGGAGACTATCCCTTCTTAAAGGTATTGCTTTATTGCACTGGCCATTCATAGACACGCTCATAAACCAATTACGTAGATCTATACATACATATTTTATTGACATAGATATGTACATTGTTTCAGAATTGTATAGTTTGACATTTAGCATAGTTTATAAATAGCTGACACCAGTATAGGTTGTTAATCATCAAGTATCTGTTGTTGTTGTTGCTGCTGCGACTTTTTTGTTTTGAATGGTGCCATAGAAAAGAGTAAACTGCTCTGATTTGGTTACTTCCTTTTCTCAGGACACATATGTTGATGTTAAAAAGTTCAACTCTGTAGGTGTTGTGTTGAGAAATGTACACCCAGCTGCCATTGGTTGTTTAGTTACCAATAGATGGCCATGTTAGAACTATCTCCTAAAGACAGCACGTTATTGTATTACTTAACAAAAACGGTTCCAGTAGTGTGAGCAGCGGTCTGATATTATTAATAACCTACATGTCTGGTGGTGTATAAGCATAACACGGTGCTATAGATCTACCCTTCCCGAGGCACTATTTTATTGTGTTCCTTTGCTCACTGTGTGTGTGTGTGTATATATATATATATATATATATATATCGGTGGGATATCTCAGATTACCGCCGGTTTGTATGTTGAGTATGGTAGTATTAGCTTGAGTATGGCTGGTTATAAGTATGTGGTGTGGTATAGTTAGACTGATGGGTTGTGGGCTACAGATGCAGCTGGCAGATGATAGAGCCTAGAGTATCTGATTGGCACACCTAATGTGACCTTGTTGCCCTTGGCGTGTCTCTGTATGTGTGTGTGTGCGCACGCGTGCTCCTTGACGTTATTGTAGTGTGCGTGCGCGCGCTCGTGGGTATACACACACACACACACATATATCTGTTCATTATTTTCTTTAGTCATAATGATGTTTTGCTGTTACATAGACAGTATTGCACATCCGAGATGGGATGTTATATTGATAACAACTTGACATGAAAGCGTGTCGTAATGATAATTAAATGATATTAAAGCATTATTTTAGCCCAGAAATTCGCTTACAGTTAACATGGGAGTGAACGTGGTTTATCTGTAGAACACTGGCTTTCAATGCCACAGTCTGTTTAATGAGAGACCATTCAGTGATTAAAGTGAGCAAAACTTTTAATCCTGCTCTGAAATGTACAATTCCTTGTTATATTTCTAGATAAAATATTACGTTTTAAGTTTAATAACACCAAAGACATTACACTACATAAAACTTTTAATTGTGCATACACAGAAATTCAGAGCCAGGGTAGCAATTGGGTGCCATATAAAAGGTCCTTTAATAGTAATATTTGGTTCTGTTTGTTTTCACTCAGTAATTGCTGTCAGGCAGGTTTTTGTGTTGACGTCATCAACATGTGTGTATGTTTTGGTTCAGTTTACATCTCATGACGTTTCTGTCCACAAAATAATTTATGTCTAATAAGGTATAAGCGACTAATAATGCCAATAAAATTATTGGAATAATCTGAATAAGGCACTGACCAACAAAGAACTGCTTTAAGAAAGCACAAACATTGAAATGCAGCATATTATATCTTTTTCCTTTATATAATGTCTTTTGTTTGACACAGAGTGTGCAGATGATTAGTACATTTAGTATGGCTATGAACCTGAGTTCGAATCTCGGCGTTGGCATATCTGAAGGGTGTTTCATCTCTGATTTCATTTCATTACCCATTTAGCCTACCATGTGTACAAAAGTGGCCGTAAAACATCAATCATCAGTATGGCTATGAAAAGATCTCTGCTGGAGATGGCATACACACCAAAATAGGAAAAAAATAATAGATTTGGCACCATTAAAGTAGGCATTAATTATTTTATATATTAATTAGTACTTGAATTTAAAATAGTCATTCAATTCGGTGGGCAAAATTTTTTATTTAGCAACTAAATTACTCATTTATTTTATTTATTGCCCAAATACAGCACGTTCAAACAATAGGATTTGTTTTCTTCATTGTACTATGTTTTGGGTTGAATGTAATAACTAATATGCAAATAGTTAGTACAGTTAATCTTTTTTTTATAAAAACAAATAATCAACATCATTAAATGGATGCTAATTGTGTCAGTGTGGATGAGCAGGAAGCTAATTAATAACAATTAATAGGTTTCTGTTGTATCACAGCAATGATGCTTAATCTTGGTAAATAAAACAGGTTATACATGACAACATAATATACCATTAGGATAAATATTTACTTCTTGTTATTGTCTGTCTGTCAGTGGAAAGCATCTGTTATGCAGGTGACTAATATTTCAGTAAGTAATGTGAAATAATTATACAAACTGCCATGGTTTTAAATAAATTCTCCCATTGTATGCAACACTATAGCACCCTAATAGTAATACACCACAACCAGTGTTGTAAAAGATGCCAATACACCAGTGTTTCTTGTGCACATTGTGATGAAATGGCCAAGTGGGGTTGCTTTTTAACTGTAATGGTCATATTATGCAAGAGATATTTATTCCCTAATACAAACGAATTACGTGAAAGTTAAGGCAAACAAACTGTCATTATTAATCATGTACTGGTAGTTTAATTAAAATCAGAACAGGGTTGAATCATTGAACAGAATAGAAATAGTACTGTGTAGATGGTTTTGTTTTAGAGTCTCATGATTACTGGTTTAATTATAGGCAATTACTTTTTTTGGTAGTTTCTTATAGAAGATTTGATTACATCTTTAATATTTACTATTATGTAATATGACAGATAGTAAAATTGCTGTGTATTTTTGCCGGGTATTTTTTTAAATTGTGCTATGTTCCTCAATGGTGTTATGGAATGGTTACATGCAGTCTACTTTGAAGTACATGTATATGGCTAGCATGGAGATTAGACTGGTTTTCCAAAAATGAATATTACTCCATGGGTCTAATTTCCCAATAAATTGGACTGTGTCCGTGATAATAAATAGTAGTAGTTGCTCCAAACCTCCCCCCCCTCTCTCTCTCTCTATATATATATATGTGTGTGTGTGTGTCATTTCCATAACCTTAGTATTTTGTGAATGAGTAAGTCATTAGTAGGGACGTCGTTACGTCGTGAATATTATTTGACAAGTGCTTTTAAATGGGCGTAAGGAAAATGACGTTTTTATTTTGCTTGTGGTTGCCTTAATATTTCACGTAATAACTATAATATTGTTTTGAAATCGGGGTATAATTGTTAAATGAATTTACGTAAAAACGGGCCAGAAACGAAGCGCAAACAGTTTACCCTCTTTGCGCATGGCTGTGGCAATATCTATTAACATGACAATACATGTTGTTGCCAATATTCCATTCTTTCTAAATATGCTGGTTTCCCTATGAAAATACGAAACTAACCGAGTCTGCGATCACTTTTAAATCTAAACCACAATAATACATCTATTAATAATTGAGCTGTGATAAAGCTGAGAATGTTTTCTATTTAATGGTATAATTTTGGTTTTTGATGCCAAACTATCCGTGCTGCGCAATGGGAAAAACCCAGAGGTCCTCCAGTGCCAAATCTCGTAAATTCCCGCAGCGTCAGTTCAACATGTTTAGGTTGTTATACAATCCGATCAAATCTATACCTAATTTAGCCCATCCATCCTATTTTATGTGTGATATATGCATAATAATATACCTAGATATTATATTTGACTATATTCAGTGCACATTGTGAATATTTAAGATGTAATAGACAATTAAACATCTGTTTAAAAAAAGTTGCTTGGTTCAAGTTTGCCGGCCTAAGATAAACACCGAAAGGCAATTTTGGGGGGATAAAGTTGCATTGTGTTCGTGATTATTTGCATTTCAATTTGTTAGATGTACATAAAACAATTGATGCATTATTTAATGAAACCATGGATTATGTCCAACATTAAAATTGCATCAATTCAATGTCTTTTCCATTGGATTTGTCTGTCTCACTTGAAAAATAGTTAATCACATTTGTCACCGTAATATGATTTACATGCATATAATATGTATATATAACTACATTCTAATCATAAAACATATTGTATTGTGGTTAACTTCTTTATAAAATATATAACAGCACAACACCTGAACTTCTTTTTCACTGTATGTCGATTTTAATTGGTTTTTTTTATGTCTGTGGATTAAAAATATATGCATTGGACCTTACAGTGGTCATTTTCTACACTATTGAGGTATATATTTCCAAACTTATGTAAGGAAACCATGTCAACTTATATATTTACTTATTATTCTCTTCAAGACCTATATTAAACTATATATTTTACTTATTATTCTTTTCAAGACCTATATTAAACTATATATTTTCTGTTATGACAAGACCTATCCAATGAAGCTCTGTGACCATTCTGAAAAAAATGACCACCTATCCTATCAGTAGTTTGTTTAACCTCATGCTGGTTATGATGGGGGGTGAGATGACAACCTCACTGGAAACATCCAACAAATACAGGTTGGGTCTGATTTGAACCCACAACTTCAAGGTTTGCAGTGTGATGCTCTAATCACTGTGCTGTTGGAATATTGTAGTTTGCTTGTTAACTGTGAGCTGCACAATGCAGCTGTTGAACTGGTTTGTTTTCTTAGGCCCTCCAAACAGAGAAATTTTTATTGAAATTGTCTTATAAGTTTTTTTCTATTGTCATTATAATTAATGTCACTCCTTTGTTTTACCTAGACTAGTACTTTATCTAGATTTTTTTAGTTTTATCGTTAAACATCCTGAAAAATGTTGAAAGTAAAGACAGGGGACTCTTCAGGGAACCAGTAAATAATTCATTAAGTTGTTGCCTTCAAGTGCGATACCCTTTCAAATGAGGTATGCCTTGTTGCCCTGCCCTTTGGGCCTTGGTAACTTTAGAAAACTGTGCAAATACTTGATTAAATTCTCACCCTATTACTCATATTAGTGAGCAGTAAAAATGGCTCGTTTTGTACTTTGCATAGCAACAATTTACATTTCTACAGCTCACTGTCCATTTTTTAAATCGCTATTTGTGGAATGATTGTTGCTTTGTTACATTGTTAACAATATAATTGTTATAATATCCGTTCTGATACAATATTTACTATAGATGTTATCTTTTTGTATTTAATCACATGAAACATTTCTTTGGTGAAGTGTTGGCTTTATAACCATAGCCGATATAACTAATCCTTGACCCCATTTCTTCATGAACTCTGATATAGGATGTACCGCAATACGATGTTATCACTATATGTGTCTGTACATATATACGGGGAGTGCCGTATAATGCAGAACCAGGATATTGTTATTATGGTTAACTTTAGATAGATCACAAATATCCAGTGACCATGATGCCGATAGTGTTGTTTAAATGTTGTCATATTAGTTGATAAGAGAAGCTCCAGTTGGTGTCATCAGTCTGTTGTAGAGTGTGTGTTGGGATTCTGGTGACAATGGTAGATGATTGCCGGGAGCTGACGAGACCACTGCCAGCATGTGTTATGACGGGCGACACTGCGGTTGTAACAGATCGTGATGATTCATCAGGATCACAATTATTATGTTAATCATTCCCAGCAATGGACAGAACTCCGCTTTAAACATAACCATCGTAAGCTGAGAGCTGATGGTATCATTAATTCTGTTTGGATTAAGAGAATGAAACATAACTGGGTTACGATGAACAGGAGCAAGCCATACATCCCAGTACATCAAGTGTGTTTATTTCGTTTTTCCTGCGGCAAAGTAAACTATTGCATTTCGTGTCCACGTTGTCATCTAAACTTTGACAAACCTAACTCGGTGCCGACCAAATGTAGGTATATTTGCTGCTCGCTGTCTCCCAGAGTTTGTGGACTCGAACATTGTAATAGAACTCAAACTGTGGTGAAGTCAACGCAAGAGGAGAAATCAAATAGTTATAAGATTGAACACGTCAAGATCGGCATGAGATGTCATTGTTATCATCGTCATCATCATCATAGTGGGAAAGGTATGGATTAGTTATTTGGAACAAAGTGTGGTATTTATTCAAACTGGTTATTTGTGTGTGGAATTATGAAGAACTATAAATGACAATTTAAAATATAATACTGCAGTGTCCATTTAGAGGCATTAAACATAATACATATACACAACTAACATAGTCATGGTTGGATCTAGGGGAAATGTCAAGTGATATGGACCACTCTTTATTTTTAGACCAGACCTTCCCCTTTTAGTAGACCCTCTCTGGGGTAACTTTTCACGCCTGAAAACCAAAAACCACTTCCTTGCCTAAAAAAACTTTATCAGGTGTAACATTTTGGCTAAACATTAGTAGGAATGGCTGTCATTGAAGCAAAAGAGGGAGTCTGTACCCTGGGACAGATCCTTTTAGATCCACCTATTATCCTTAAGTTATGTGATCTAAAGTTACGTGATCCTTTACTGTATTCATAGGTAAGCTGCGTCTCTTTGTCTACTAGATACACTTATCAATGATCTCCTTATTTGAAGGAAATAAACTTTGTTGATAATGCAATGATAATAGACTTCTAGGTTGGTGGTGCCCTCTGGTGAGCTCTCCGGCTTTGGTAGTGACACCTAGTGAAGCATTGTTCAGTGAGATTTTGTGGGATTTTTTATTATTGAAATCGCTGGCACTGTATTTGTTTAGCCAGTGATTGACGATTACCTGATTGGATGGCGATGCCGTTTTTTATAGAATTTGTATCCTCTGTTGTGTATTCTCACCAGGTAGCTCATGAGTGTTGTGTTTCACAAATCAAGGTGTAAACAAATAAGACCCTCATTATCCTCTGTTGTCAGCTAACTGGCAGTATTCTCACCAGGTAGCTCATGAGTGTTGTGTTTCACAAGTCAAGGTGTAAACAAATAAGACCCTCATTATCCTCTGTTGTCAGCTAACTGGCAGTATTCTCACCAGGTAGCTCATGAGTGTTGTGTTTCACAAATCAAGGTGTAAACAAATAAGACCCTCATTATCCTCTGTTGTCAGCTAACTGGCAGTATTCTCACCAGGTAGCTCATGAGTGTTGTGTTTCACAAATCAAGGTGTAAACAAATAAGACCCTCATTATCCTCTGTTGTCAGCTAACTGGCAATATTCTCACCAGGTAGCTCATGAGTGTTGTGTTTCACAAGTCAAGGTGTAAACAAATAAGACCCTCATTATCCTCTGTTGTCAGCTAACTGGCAGTATTCTCACCAGGTAGCTCATGAGTGTTGTGTTTCACAAATCAAGGTGTAAACAAATAAGACCCTCATTATCCTCTGTTGTCAGCTAACTGGCAGTATTCTCACCAGGTAGCTCATGAGTGTTGTGTTTCACAAGTCAAGGTGTAAACAAATAAGACCCTCATTATCCTCTGTTGTCAGCTAACTGGCAGTATTCTCACCAGGCAGCTCATGAGTGTTGTGTTTCACAAGTCAAGGTGTAAACAAATAAGACCCTCATTATCCTCTGTTGTCAGCTAACTGGCAGTATTCTCACCAGGCAGCTCATGAGTGTTGTGTTTCACAAATCAAGGTGTAAACAAATAAGACCCTCATATCTATCTTAATTGTAAACATTGTGATCATACTGTTTTGACCTAACTTATTTTGCACTCTCAAATTTTTAATGGCACAACATATGAAACATTATGTTAACAGATGAAAAGTAATGTTATTTTAGTTTTCAATTTGATTACTGTTGACCATCCACACAAAAACATGGTACTGTATCTGTTGTCTAGAGATCTCGTATATATGTAACGTTCAGTTGTATGTTCTGTGGCTGGCGTTCACTGATAGCTTCAATCTAGTCAAAATGTTATGATAGCTTCAATCTAGTGGAACCAGAAGTCAAAATGTTAATGCCTCTGTCTGCTTTAACGACTTTAAAGCATTTAATGAAATTTAGTTGTGGATATTTGGTTTACTAGCCAGCAGCTATGTTCACTGACAAATATTCAATGACCAAATTGGTTTAAATTCTTGATTTAATTATTGAAAACAAACACTGTGGGTATAATTGCACTTTGGCATCACATAGACAGTGAGAGAAAACCCTATCAGACTTCGATTCAGAGCCAACTCTAGTTAACTATTTGGATGGACCAATGTAAAAAGGAGGTTTAATGTATACATGTATATACAGCCAGTGAGGGGTTTCTTCTTCTTTTTTGTACTAATTATGATGTGTATTATGGAGAGAGATATCTTTGTGTAAACCAGTCTACTTACTGAACTAATCAAGTCTTGTAATGGTGTACTGCAATAATATGATACTGTAGCAGCTGAATTTTAAATTAATTTTCTCTAGACAGATGAGGGGCGCCTCCATGGTCTAGCAGTAGCGTGTTGGACCACAGATCACTACCACCCGTGTTCCAATCTTGGCGTGGGCATATCTGAAGGGTGTTTCATCTTTGACTTGCTTCATTACCTTTGGAGGTTGCTCAGCCCATTTACATACCATGTGCACAAATGTGGCCATAAAACACCAATTAACAATCATCTAGACAGATGACTTATCACGGAAGCAGACTTTAGAATGATAAAGTCAATAAAACATTATTGGCTAACCAAAAAACTGTAAATCGTCACTTTTTTTAAGACAATTTTAATTAAATATATTCTGATTTTCCTTTGAACTATGTTTTACTTGAACATTTTTAACTTTGTAAAAACAAAATTCTATAGCTTTCAAAATCAGTAGAGTTTTTTTCAGCCTTTACTTAGATAGGTACTGGATGTTGCTGAAATTTTAATGTTAGTAAAAAATAAATACTCTGTCTGCTGGGATTTAGTCTTATTTGTATTATAAAAGAAATGCTTTCAGAAGAATATTTCCAATAAAATGCCTAATTTTAGATTCACCTCGGAATGTTAAATACAGATTTCAGCATGTGGGTATTCAGAAGCTAATTACTGTTGGGCCTAATTATGCTGCACAGATACCTGCAATACCCATTTCGTTGTCTGATGTAACACGCCTTCATCATTATGATCCAATGCAGGTGGAGTGTATAGTTAACTGTTTAATTATGTGTTACAATGGGGAACACATGATCCAATCACTTATAATAAATATCTTTATATCATTAGTTAGGAAGATTGCATATCCATTGTGTTCCTGCCAGTTTATTTATTTATCTGTTTATAACTAACATTGCCAAGGTAAGTATTTCTAGTTAGAACTAAGTCTGGTTTGTAAAGCATAATGTTATGAAATGAATACATTGGTTACATGAATGTAGGAATTTATTTAACCTGGCTTTTGTTGTGCGTGAACGTACTATCATAGTTTAACGACTAAAGCAGATAGTAGAAATAATAAACCTGTTGTTTTTTCACAAAAATTGTGATGGTTAGTATTCCTGAAAGTAATCAATGTTAGGCTAATCCAGTATGTCTACCATTAAATATGATTTATTTAAACATATAGTATAAGTTTAAATAAATCATATTTAATGGTATAAGTTATACTTATTACCAAGAGAAATGGATTACAGCACTGTTAACAGCCAGACCAGCTAATGTCACATTCTGGACCAATGTTTAATGGTGCAATGACAGCATGGACGGTTTCCAGTTAAACATATTCTAAAAATGTACATATTATTGTGCCATGTGTATGTTATTGTTATCAAGGTGCATGGACTGGTTGGTTCACAACCTTGTTAATCCACTCAAATGTTTACTAAATTATAGACCACTTTACTGATGGCTATTTCTGCATTTGAAGACTAATATAGCCTCTTTAAATCAGTGAATTCTTGATACTCCCAACTGAAATGATATCACTGTCATTGTTAAGCAGTTTTTGTTGTTGTTGTTGTTGTTCTGGTCGTAAACCAAGTAATAGAAATAAGTCGTCTGGCAATCCTTCTTTATTCTGATACTTAAAGAATGATACGGAGGGTGATGTTTGACTGTAAACACACAAACAAAACCAATTGTTAAACATCAGAAATGCATCTACACGTAAAATTAAAGTCTTTCTATTAGAAATTAACCAATTAAACAAATAATGAATGCATACCATACTATGTGCCTGAAAACTTCATTTTATAACAATAATTTGCCCATTGATACAAATTGCAATTGTAATTATCTGGAATTAAGAAATCATCTTTGATTACAATTACCTGCTTGAATATTGGGAAGGCAGATTAAGAGATCAGCTTGGATACAATTATCTGCTTGAAAAGGGATCAGATCATGATAAAGAATAAAAAGTCTGGAATCATGTGATTATTCAGTTAACTTTAGAATCCGCCATGTAAATATTTCCAGGCATTATTTCACTATACAAGTCATTTTATTAATTTCCCCAGTAATACATAAAGAAAAATAATCATTTAATTTTATTAAATAAACATTAAATTTTATTCTGTATAATATTCACAGCCACAAATTAGAGCATCACTTATATGCAGATGACACTCAAGTATACATATCTTTATCTACAGCAAACACTGATCTTTTCCTTAAACAAATTGGAGACTGTCTCACTGATATCTCTGGTTGGCTGACAGAAACAATAAACTTAGGCTCAATGCCAACAAAACAAATTTCATCATTATGAGTACATCCAGGCAACTCACCAAACTTACTCATTTCTTCCCTTCGAACATTTTTAGTCATAGCATCACACCATCAGATATTGTACGTAATCTTGGTGTTACATTTGATAGCGATTTAATTTCAGAAAACATGTCGCTCCTTCTTCTGTCATATTCGTGACCTTCGCCGTATTCGGCACTATATTTCTCTTTCAGTTGCCTAAGCCATTGCTACAGCACTCATTACTAGTAGGCTTGATTACTGCAACTCTCTTCTTTATAACATTGCATCTAAGGATATTCTAAAACTTCAGTGTGTTCAGAACTGCTTAGGTAGGGTTGTCACACGGTCTCCTCAGTTTTTCCATTCTGTCCAACATCTGAACTCTCTTCATTGGCTCCCTGTTCAGTTTTGCATCATTTTCAAACTCTGAACTATTACCTATCAAACTCTTTCTTCTGGAGAACCTACATATCTGTTTTCCATGATTTCTTTAGTACCCAATCCCAGAGAACTCCGTTCATCTGATTTTCACTTGTTGTCTATTCCCATGGTTAAAACTCATACTGGGACTTTTTCAGTTGCTGTCCCTACTCTTTGGAATTCACTCTCTGAGCATGTTAAGTCATCAAATAGCATAGTTTCTCTCCGTCACCATTTAAAAACTCACCTTTTCAGGCTCGTTTATCCTTTCTGGGTTTCCTTGCCATCTGATCATTGTTGATAAACTTTGCATCGTAGCCGGGCTATGAACTTGCCCAACCCTTGTACTAGTTGCGCCACTGAGCTCGATTCTTTTCGACAGTGGTGTCATCTGGTGATTATAAAGTATCATAAGGTACACAATTTATTTTTAGTTGTGCATTATGATGATAATTTGATTTCCCTGGTTGGTTTCTATACAACTGTAATGAGCGAAGTGGTAGTTTTATAATTATTTTCATCACACTGCAGCTTTACAACAGTAGTGTGAGGTTGAAAAAAACTGCCATTTAATTTTTTTAAAGTTTCAGTATGTGTATTACTGGCTTTAAAAAAAATAAACTGATCCAGTTTACTAGATTTTGCCAGCATGTGTCACTTAGCCTGAAGTATTATTACACATTTCAGGTCATTGTACTGCTTCAGTATTTTCTGACAGGCTTAATATTTTTTATTAATACATTTACATTTAGTCGGGTGTGCAGCCATTTAATTCATTGATTTAACCATGATGTACCCACCCTTCTGGGAATGTCTCTGGTTTATTAGAAGTGATTCTCATTGTTTCCACGTTGGTCAGACTTAACTGAGAAATAACTATGCTTCTACCTGTAGTTTGTATTCAGATCACTCTGGTACATATGTAACAAATTTAAACCACTCTCTTGTTAATCACTCATAATAAGCTTGATGTTAAAGTGGTTCAGAACGAAATAACAAGGCTGTCGCGTGTTGCTGGTAGTTGGCTTTGGTTTCTTGGTGTTGTGGCCGTAACAGGCCACAAGTATGGGGTGTTTTCTTATCATTAGCCAGCTGTCAGTTAGTGACATATGGAGACACCGATTCGGAACTGAAGTGAACGCTAGATTACCTTGCTCAGATTTAGCCAGGTAACCAACCGCCAACCACTGGCGCATAGTCCGTTTGTATGTACGCTGCCGTTGAGCGGGTGTGTTATTTTCTACAAGTTAGATGTATGTGCGGTATGTCAGTGGGGATGGATGGATGGATCAGGCAGTGGTCGTTTGGTGAGGTGAAGGTGTTTTCTAATTACAGGGATTAGCCAGTGGCGTTGGTTCAAGTAACCTGGGGGTATCAGCAGCTTTGGAATAGCATGCCAGGTTAATGCGCCGCATCGGGCTGGCGTTGAGTACCATACAATTCTCCTACTTAAAAACTATCCTTCCGGCTGAAATATGGAGCCTTTAAAGGGTAATATGCTGAATATTTGGGATGCTTTTATTGGTTTGGTGTAACTTAAGGTTATACTGAAGCTGAACTATATTTGGAAAAATTCACAATCTGATCCAACCAATTGACCACAAACGATTGAAATATGTGTCTCTTTCTCCTTGTTTATTTATGCTGACACACAGCCATTTGCTTCCAATTTGAGGCATTTAGTTTATGCCAATTTAAGCCATTTAGTTTATGCAAATATTGATTATGGGGGGGGGGATTTCTCAGACAGTACGTCACTTAAGATATTATGTAAGTGAGAAATGTGAATGTTAACTTCACAGTATGGTTGGACGTAAAATATTCTTTGTGTATCACTTGCGATGCATGATAAAGAGTTCAATATGAAACAGATAAATAAGAAAACATGAAAGGGACCAGTGAAGGTATAAATAATATGTTCATAAGTGATGTCAAATTTAGTTATGATCAGATAACTTCATGGAGGTTCACAAATGTGCAAATGAATGTACAAATTGACATGACATTTAGGCACTGAACTGTAATATAATATGCGAGGCGCTTTTAATATATTCCAGTCCTTATTGAAGGATCTACTTTAATCTGGATTGCCAACCGTCACCTTTGTACTTATCCGATGCTCTGCTTATCCGGCTTTGTTAAGCAGCTATGTCCAGTTGACTAGAACACATGCATGGTGTTAAAGATTACCACCAAATATTTTTTCAATTAAGAAGTTCTCCATGGGCCAGATGTCTTTCTTGAACTCTTTATAATGGAGGCGTTGCTGTGGCGTCTTCCAGGTTAGGTTGTGTGGATATTTGCCACTGAAGCCTTTTCATCACTGGGGCCATTCGTCACAGATGGCTGGCCATATCTGTTGCCATTGGAAGTATGGGTACCCGCTAGTAACGGCTAGTTGGAATGTAAACATGATCAAAAGATAAATGTCCATTTTTCTATGGTTTGGTGATATAGCTCTGTACTTAACGTAATATAATCTCAAAGGAAATTTGCCATTTGAAATTTGTCACAAGGTTCCATTGTATGTCCCTTTAAGCAGATGTATTCTTTGATCAGGACATCTGGAGGACCAGATGTCATAAGTGTCTCTATAAATGTGTGGTGTTATAACATTGGTACTTGTGATCTCCGTACTCCTTTTATGGATATCAAAGCCGGACAGAGATGGGCGACAAAGAAAGAAGGATCTTGTACATGTATAAGAAACGTCATACAACAGGATGCATACATCACTCTGTACAATACGTCTCAGCATCACATCTTGGACACTTAAAGTGGTAGACAAATATGGATGAGCGTCACTGACTGCTGGCTACTGTGATAGCTGACAGCTAGGTTGGGGTTCGAAACCGACTCATACCCGTATTTGTGAGATGTTTCCACAGGGCGTCTGTGACCTCTTGGCCATACGTTTCAGGTATGACCAACCACGAAGCTAAATAAACGGACTACTTAAGTTCATGATGATGATTCTTTGATGGTCTTAATGTGTAATTGTGCTCTGTTTATTGTATTGGTTTTATGCCCTGAATGGCCTTATCTGGGTGAGGAGGAGGGGGGGGGATCTGTTTAAATCTAATCTCTCCCATTGTCGCGACGACGCCTTGACTGATTTACTGATTGTTAACTGACAGACTTACTCACTAAGTAACTCATTAGCCTGGAATCCATATGCTATCCAAACTTGATATCCTTTAATTATTATTAGCTAGCCCAGACTGTCAGGCGATGAGGATTGTTTCAGCCTTTACATCACCCCTCTCTCTGCCCAGAATCCAGCTATCTGGATCAGAGTATAAACTTGACTGATGTGATCAACTACCATATACATTACAATATGGAGCTATATCCTGATATTAACCTGGGGAATATACCCTGCCGGTTTTTAACATCAGAGATGTGGGGAGGGGGGAGAGCTAAAGAAAGAGGCCAAAAAACAGATACAAAACAGCACTGATGTACTCACCTGACTCTGATATTTACAAGGCAAACATTTTTATAGTCTGCCCAGACAACATTGTTTTGTAACAAGTCAGGTGGTTTTATGGCCAAAAATAATCACTCTATTAAATTATTTTCTGATCTGTATTTTTTTGCTATCCTCGTTACATGGACGTTTAAAGTGACCGGATCATGGTATGTATTCTTTGTTCATACTTAATTATTGTAAATAAAGGTTACCCAGATGCGATGTTTTTTTCTTTTCTTGTTGTTGTGTTGTGCCAGAAGCAGGTGGCTTCTTTTTAAAGACTGGTGTGAGATATCGGGAATATGTGACCTGTCACTGTCTATACGATCACTGTATGTTGGAGGGGGGTGGATGGGTGGACGTGAGAGTTATAAGGCTTTGTTTAGATTTAGGAAATATGTGAAAGGTCACTGCGTCTATAATCTTTGTATGTGAGAATTGGTGGGATGAAGTTGTTAGAGTCACAGAGATATAATTATTGTCTGTTTTTGTAAAGTGGATCATCTATTAGTGTAATAATAATTATACAGTGTAAATGTGTGAAGAGGTAATCCCAGTATGCCACGAACTCTGTGCACTGACTAGTACCTGTGAATAATTATCATTATGTCAGTTTTGTAGGAATCTTAAAGATCTTTATCAACAACTAACAAAACAGCATCCTCATTGATCTTTATTGTTGTGGTGACAATTGAACTAATGTTGTTGTGATCTTCTGATTCTCTGGGGGGGGCCACCCATCATATGATATTATTAAAAGTGGTGCCAGCTGTCTTTTGTTTAATGGTCCTCCTTAGTTGATAATAATAATAATAATAATAATAATAATACAGGTTGACAGAGATGTTCTTACTAGGAGAAGCATTTGAAAGATAATATATTGGGAAACCCCCCTCAGGTACTTAAATGTTAGTTAGAAAGTTAAATGATGGGAATTTAAGTTAATAGAAAAAAGTGGCCTTCAAAATGTGAGCGTTTAGAATGAATTGAAATATTTCAAGAGGTGAGTCAACTGTATTCTCCTTTGTTATTCTTTATCAAGTCTTGGCTTACTGCATTAAATGTGCCATCTACGTACACAAAGTGTACATATATAGTAACTTAATTATATCATTATTAATTTTATGATGCTGATTGTTAAATTAATAGTAATTTGCATGTTATTATTGTACTCTTATTATAAATGTATTCAACCAATTAATTAAGTCTCATTTTCAAATGGATAGAGCACTGATGTGTGAACCTGCAGGTCATGGGTTAGAAACTCAGTTGTGCCTATATATCTGTGGGATTTTTTTGGGGGGGGCGGGGGGAGAGGGAAATCATCACTCGGGCATATGTTCCAAGTGTGTGACATTAAACGCTGAGGCTACAGAAACCATTGATTCACTGTGATTTGACAATTTACATTGAGACAGTAAAATCATACACATCAGTTTGGTTCACTACTTTGTATTGTTTATAATAAATTTAGTTTTGGAAACCCCTGGACAATCTATGTTATAACCCTGGTAAGTCCACTCTTTTTCCATATAATTATTTTCTTTGTAAAGATAGAAAAACTGTAGAACTGTTGGATCTGTTGAGAAAACAAACCTGACTCAATTAGCTTATGCTATACAAGTGTATCATTGTTTGGCCTAGCACTAACTAGTAGGTTATACCCAGGCCTGTTGCTTTATGGTGGAACATGTTATAGAATTATTATTACTTACATGTCACAGTATGATGATTAATAACACAGTCATCTCTGTGGATGATCTGTATGGATGAAAGTATTAACCAATCATAACACGTAGTAAATCTGTGATAACTATTGCAGCTTTAATTAGCTGTTGGCTGCATTTCGTGATTAGTAATGATTGAAATACAGTCTTATGGGGTAATTCTTCATTCGTGATCAGATGACTGATTCACCACAATGTTTTAATGCCCAGATAGAAGCAATTTGATGTAGTTTTTCCACCAGATGTAGACATTCCCAGTGTATAAGCAATTGCTCATTGGAGAGATGCTCACCAGTTGTCTGTCAACAAGGGAATAAATGCTATGTGAGATAAATGTTTTCACAATGGTTAAAAATAGAGGAATACTGTAACAATGAAACTATTTTTACCATTTAATTTACACACTTTTGTGTATCATGAAATGTCTTCTCCCTGGTACTATAATGGTTTCGGCCATGGTTTCACCTTTATTTAAAAAATTACAAGGTATAACATTTCCTCGTCTAATCAGAACTCGGTGTTTAACATTGCTTCAGATAAATTTCATCATCAAATTTCATCTAGTAATAGAGGATGGTGAGTTTTATTATTAACTAGATCTAATGATAAGTGAGACTTTATGGCTTGGCTTGAGACAGGAATTAACATGATTATTTTATTGGATAATCAGGTGAGGTAATACAGAAAATCATTGAAGTTATTCCCTGCATGAGGGCAATTATGTGTATTTAAATATTGGGATATTTGTAACTTTATGCAGAGACAATATCAAGAGCAATAGGTGTCATCTTCTGCATGACATGTCAGCTTCCTCTATCTTTGATTTTGACGTAAACAGCTTTTATTACGTTATCATTTGATTTCAATGGATTTTCTGCTTCTTGCGATACAATGGTGATACTTTTAGGACCAGTATATAAACAATGATGTGCCTTCTTTAGATCCTGATATCCACATTTGACCGTTCCTTATCAATACTGACTGACTGACCATAATTTTTTAACTGTAAAGAACACAAAGGAACAAGTTGACATCTCAGAGACAATCAGAAATATCTGTCATCTTCTGATACTATAACATGTTATGTTTCTGATTTGCCGGTCACTGAGATACAGACCTTTCTGGGATTTTAGGTATTTTAAGGTTTGGTGTATGATGAAGTTGCTTACAGTGACAGCGAGTACTATAGACACAGAAATATTTGGCTTGAACTTATTATTTGGTGTACAGTTTAAATACAAAGCTTAAGTACACGTAGGGTCTTATCCGCTGAGTCAGACAGTGATGTGATGGAACAGATATATTGGTGTCCAGTTGATCCTTATTAATATTACTGTTATGAGACGTCAGTTTGTGAATTGCTACATTGGCAGCCAGATTCTGCTGGATTCATTAAAAAAAACACATTTCAATCCTGGATACTGGTCAGTTTCTTCTTGGAATGAATGGACCTAACCTAATAACAGGGCTGTGGAAAGGAACATGCCCAGTCACCCAAACCTCGTATAGAACAGGCCTTTTGAGTCAGTTGAAAAATTGACTCCCAGGTGAATCGCAATTTGAAGTTCTGTGATGTCGATCTCAAAATTTGAGAACGTTTTCAACGCCAATTCGGCACTGTCTGTATAGCAAAATCTATTTATCTCTCTCTCTCTCTCTCTCTCTCTGACTGAGTGTAATGCTGTTTTGGCTTTATAGAAAGTTTTTAATATTTGTTTGTCTGTTTATGGCAGCATTTTTAATGCAAAACCTTGAACTTTAAAGGTATGTCATAACAGGAGATTTTATACACCCTACCTGTTAGTACACAAATACACACAAAAACTACATAATGTAATTTATAGAGGTTATAGAGTGGAAAGTGTTTATTGTCTACACCAGTTCTGCTCTTGCACTGCTGTGGAAATGAAATGAAATGTCTCACTCTTGTGTATTAGTTTTAATTCATCTGCTATAGATCTGTGATCAGCCATACTATCAGCTAGGCCATTGAAGTGGCCTGATTGGTCATTAATTAAAATGGTTCAAAGAAGATTATGCAATTGTTTTGACAATCCCTTGTTGTGATGATTTCTTTTGTGACATCATTTCTCTAGTCATTGTTCCAGAACAATATATATATATATATATATATATATATATATATATATATATAGTGAGGTAGATCATTGGATTGCCCTTTGGTGAAGATTGAATCAGTGGCAGATTGCTAACATGAATCTGATGGATATTGACCATTATAACTCTCATAATTGTGGGAGTTGATTGGGGGTTTATGGATTGAGATGCTGAATCGACAGTTTGATATTTAGACTAAACTGTCTAAATGGTTTTGTTGTAAATGCCTATATATGTATATTTCTTGATAACTCTTATGTATAATTTTCTCTCCTGCTTCAACTGCTGAAATAATCTTTTAACTAAACACCAGGGATGGCATTCATAGCACAAAAATAGCTTTTGGTTTTCACTCATCACAACTTTCCATTGGCTGGAATAAAATATCAGTTTGACCTTTTATTACAAAAGGTTGAATAAAATATTTTATAGCTTTGCTCAGTACACCCCTGTCATGATTTCCTATGTATGTGACCTCTCCTTTAATAACAAAATACGATCATAACCTTTTGAGATAATATTTTTTCCCTCTTTCTGGAAGGTGCTAAACAAAACTGTGGACAAATAATAAAATTTTACATACAGATGATCTTTTCTGGTATAGTTGACTAATAAGTTTATTTTGTCATGTAATAGCGCCGATTTTAATGTTAACCCTCAAAAGGTGTTTACCAAAGATTGAAAGAAACTGGATCTTAGAAATTTCCTTGCTGTGACTTATCCATGCTCAACCAAAATTACATTCAACATTTGGTATATGTGTACTTAGCTGGTATTATTTTATGATTATGAAATACATGTGTGATATGGTTAATTGAGTTGATGCTTTACCAGTAAGATATGGACAACATACCCGGAAAAAGTTCTGTTCTTGACATGGTATTTTTTCGGAATATATAGAGGATTCAAGTTTTGAAATCCTGTGGGCATTAATGTGAATATATAAAGCTAGGTACAGC
Organism: Paralvinella palmiformis; assembly: GCA_025642065.1. Taxonomy (NCBI): domain Eukaryota; kingdom Metazoa; phylum Annelida; class Polychaeta; order Terebellida; family Alvinellidae; genus Paralvinella; species Paralvinella palmiformis. The sequence continues at coordinate 110,187 of JAODUP010000205.1, forward strand.
AGGTGAAGATACGGCAAGTTCATGTTTAAGAAAGAAATTGGGATGATGATCATGACATACATCTGGTGATTAATTGTGCTTCATATGTGCTGCACTGAGTGTTTCCGAATGAGCACCGCATCCAAAGGAGTATACACTGCACGAAACAGAACATATGATATTGTATACAGGACTTAGAGTTAAAGACAGAGGTTTTCTCATCCACTTTGAGGTTTATTGTGGTAGTTCTAAGATAAAGCGTAACAAAATGGTATATGATTACTGTAAAATTTAATTTATTCAATAAATAATTGTCACAAGAAGTGAAATGTTATAGTTCTCTTAGTTATAGTGCTAATGGCCTCTAGTTAGTGGATGGGTACTCGAGAACCGAGACTAAAAAAACTCAGCTCAACTCAACTAGTCTGTGAGGCAGTATTCTAGTCAGTAAGACTAAAAAACTCAGCTCAACTCAACTAGTCTGTGAGGCAGTATTCTAGTCAGTAAGACTAAAAAACTCAGCTCAACTCAACTAGTCTGTGAGGCAGTATTCTAGTCAGTAAGACTAAAAAACTCAGCTCAACTCAACTAGTCTGTGAGGCAGTATTCTAGTCAGTAAGACTAAAAAACTCAGCTCAACTCAACTAGTCTGTGAGGCAGTATTCTAGTCAGTAAGACTAAAAAACTCAGCTCAACTCAACTAGTCTGTGAGGCAGTATTCTAGTCAGTAAGACTAAAATCTCAGCTCAACTCAACTAGTCTGTGAGGCAGTATTCTAGTCAGTAATTAGGTTCATGTAATAGTTTACTTTTCTTTGCTGAACAACCCATTTACTAACCTTATTGAGACAGATTTATTTGAATGGAGTGATTCTAGATTCTGATGGGCAGTCACAGAGGGGTGTACATTAGTTCTGTGTTGTTGTTGTTTTTTGTAATGGGTATTTGGAGTATATTTGTGAGCTAGCTTGTAGAATGGCTTAATCTATCTTTCTGCGAAAACTCTTTTATCTACGACTTTGATTAATTCTCCTGTCCTACGTATCAGTGATATTGAGATCTACTTAGGTTTATAATTAGCTCATTGGTTACTCACCTGAGACCAGTCACTACCTGGCTCAGGTATTAATCTCTTATAGTGTCAGATCTTCATCTTCTTATTAACTAACCGATTCATAATATAGCTATAGACTGACACACACGCGCGCGCGCGCACACACACACACACACACAGTGTGGGTGTGTATTATAACATATTTATAAATTGGTCAGTGTGGTCACTGTCATAGTTATTAGTCATTTATAAAACTAATATATGTTTTATTATTTTATTTCTAGGTAAGTGATCTCAACTGAGAACTGCCATTGTCTAGTTATAGCAAATTATAAACATTACTGGAAAAACTCTTGGTGATGCTTAGCAGGTAATTATATTATAGTTAGAATAGTATAAATTCACCTGTCTAGCATATATCATGGTAAGTTATATGGTAGTCTGTGTATTAAGGTATAAATATGATGGCATGGATATATTATCTGTAATAGTATATTGCAAAATTTAATGATAAACTGTCTGCTTTTGGACTTTTTGGGTTATAATACTCCTCTGTACTGCTGTAGGCAATTATTCATTCCAGGTTGGATTAATATATAAGAATATTGCTGTCAGTTGAGAAGTATCTGTACAAAAAAAAATATTTTGTTCTCTTGCTTAAGTATTGATTTAAATTCTCTTAAATCTGAATTAAGCATCCTAAGCAACTTGGGATGGATCATTAAATATTATTTAGGCTCTTAGAATGGCTGGTGATTCCCATAAAGTGTAAGGTTCCTTGCTTTAAATGATCTTAAAAGTGTGAAAAAATCCAGCATCATTTAACTTTGTGTATTTAATAATGTTCCTGGTTATGTATCAGCCCATTTAGCCTACCTTGTGCACAAAAGTGGCCGTAAAACATCAATCATCATCATCATCATCATCTGGTTATGTACCAAGAATAATCCATTTCCTGTTTTAACAAGTGTATGCCTGACCATATGAATTCTAACCATCTCTCTCTCTCTCTCTCTCTCTCTCTCTCTCTGTACGTTTTTATTATCATGTTGTTGTGTCATGACTATCAAAGCACCAGCTTCAGTAAGCAGAAAGGTACTTATCCAGAAAGGTACGTTGTCACTGTATGAAACAAAATAAAATGAAAACAAAGATTTAGCTCGCCAGTTCTGATCATATTATACTCTGGCTCTACTATAACTCTTAAACCACATTATAAGTGGGCCATGGAGAACAATGGTTGTCTTCATATGATGATCATATGGTAGAAAAGGTGGAACTTTTTATAGGATCATTTCCTCACACACCCTCAATTTTATTAGGATTAGGAAAGTTAATCAATATTTTTTTTGTTTTGTTTTCACGTAGATGACACAATGCAGTCATTTAAATAAAATTAGACTAATGAACTGTGACATGAAATCGGAAGATCCAGATCGTCTCCACTTTGCCTAAATAATTACTTTTCACATTTTTTTATATGTGCTATGAATCCCATCAGTGGCAGCAACTGTGTTGTCCATTAAATGGGTGCGTATTCTACCTGTGATTAATAAAACACATCTAATAGTTGTGAATTGAGATATGAGTAAATTGGAGTTGTTTTAAGGTTGGAACCTTCATGATGGACATGGATGGTTGGGTTTGTTCAAATATCCAATTAAATGTTCAATTCTCTAGCTTAGATTTACCTGATAAACTGGGTAATTAGTGAGCATTAGTATTATTTTAGATTTTTACAATGTACCACAAGCGTATTAAAACTTTCTTTTGAATTTTCATGACTGATGAAGGTGTGATATGCCAGTGCTTTTTAGCAGACTTACTGTCGAAAATCACTGAAAGTTTAATGTCTTCAATCAAAATAACTGAGAGCTTTGTTAAATAATAATAATTATAACATTACCAATAAGAATGATACCAATTAGCAAAAATGATAATATGTTTACTGTGATTCCTATCATCTACATGAGTATTATAACTCTGACCTGATTATAATGTGTAAACTAATATCTAGACATCCTAGGCTATGTATTTGAAGTATTTTTGTTTTTGCTTTCCACTTGAAGCTATTAAGTAACGGTTATGAAAAAAAATTCCTGTTAGTTGATGCTACACGAATGAAATATTCTCTGAACTCCTATTTTGTTGGCCTTATTTAGAGACGGATACAGTTGACATTTATTTTTAATCTGATGGATGGCTACCGGTAGATATAAGTCGTAGATACGAGTGGCTGCCTCCTATTACAGTATGACATATGATAGCTATTTGACAAGGATTATGTCCCAACTTCTGTTGACATGTGAACGGAGCTGATATGACAATCTGTCAGTACCACGTTGTTGATTGATCCGGGGATCATTCATGATGAAGATACTACTCATGATACCTGGACATGTTTATATCAGCTTCCTAATTTTGCTTCGTATGTTTTTGTTTTTTTGTTAATATGGTGTATACTTTGTATTGTGATGACATCTGATTCAGTTATAGGTGGCCTTTTGTTCCTCATCATATCTGAAAACAAGTTAGGAGCAGACATGTCATGCTTTTAGTGAACTGGATAATGTTCAGAACGAATGAGATAGCTTCAGAACCAACCTGTACGAAATGCTTCAGAATGGTCAAGCCTTTTGAATTTTTTTAGTTCTGAGTCTGATTGCTATACATCTCGATATTTCAGTAATGCCCTAAAGGCTGTAATTAGATAATTCTCTTCCAGTCTAAATTAATATCTGATTGAATAAATGACGTGTTTAAAAAATATTCTGACTCGCCTAACATTGGCTGTTAAATCGTTCTTATTAAAGATAACGTATAAACTAAAAATACTAATATTAAGAGTGTTTTTGTTTTGTTTAAAATCCAAATTATGTACTATTTCTGTTCAGATATTTTTAATACACTCTGACGGTCTGTGAATGTCTTAGTAGTAGAAAAGAGCCTATTGAGTGGGTTTTAGCTAACTATAAAGCCTCGATATGGGGTGTAGATTTGGCTCTCCGAGGAACGTGTGTGGGTGGTACTCGGGAAGGTGGTGGGTGGTGATGTAGTGGAGTGGAGGTACACGAAAATGCTCACAAATAGACATGAATGTGTATGGTTAATGGCAAGTTAAAGGCTTACCTTTTTCTGTGAACTGAAATAACCCACCCCCCGCCCTCATCATGTAAAAGTTCTTATGCAGTTAGCTGTTTTAGTTAATCCCGAATTGTAGAACTGAAATTTTCGGTGTTTATTGGAAACTTCAAGGAATTTCTATCTGCCTTATAGCCAGCCATAGGAGAAAACTAAGAAGGAAAAACCTGATGGGTGCATGCTGTTTTCATTGCTGGATTGATGTTGTTTGATTTGTTAGAATGATTTATTTTTTGCGCTCCATAGATTACGCCTTTTGTCAGCTAGCTTTCAGACCAGATATAAATACATACCACGTGCTGTCTGATAGGATCGCCGCCTGTTGTGTTACTGATTATAATTTGATTTGTTTCCATTCGAATTTGGAAGATGTAATTCTGCGAATGGCGTGTTGTTCTTGGCCGCCGTAATTGGGAGGTTTGACGTTGGGCTCAGGAAGGGCCACACAAGCTATATAGGCTATAGTTTGTGGATATACGGACACGTCTGCACCGTGTCGAAATTTGCGTTTTGCGAGCGAGTGGTTTTGTATAGCCTCGGTACTGGTCCAGCCTGAGATATATATGGCTGAGTGACCATTCAGATTCTGTAGGAAACCATCTCACGAACGCAAGGGTGAATGGGATTCAAACCAAGAAACCGGAGGTTTGCGGTGCATTGCTGTGCGCTCTAGCCACCGCATTATTAGTGGGCCCAAAGTATGTGTTTTCCTGACTATCTAATAGTATTCAAGTAGAACTAAAATCAACGGATATAGGTGTCCTTAACAAATAGAAAATCACCATGGAGACGGTCACAATTAAGTTGATCAAAATTGAACTGAACAAATTGTGTAGCTTCTGATGGATATTATCAAGGTGGACAAACCCTATATATGTGTACGCAATATTGGTGTAGACAAAACTGATGATGCGCCGAACCTCAGTAGATAGGGAACACCTACACAATCTAGAGCAAAGACCAGCGAAGATGATAGACGCTCGTTACCAAATAGAGGGTACAGAATATAAATGTCTATGGTTACCCTCACATAATACCAGGTTCTAACTTTTCTGGGTCATGGGGTCTTTTGAGATATTAACAAAAGCTGTAAGTCCCCTCATTAAACTATACCCCGTGAAGGCCATCCGTGAACCCAGTATAACACAGTGACGGCAAAAGGAAATTCATATTTCAACTTAACATTATAATTGTACTTATTATCAGAACGTGTCTGTACAGTACAACTTTTCCCTGTACTGAGTTATCTAACAGGGCTGATCTTTATGGTACCAGTGTTGTTTTTGCTGGCTCCATACCTGTATACATTGTAAACAACAACATGCTGGTATCATTACCCCAGTGTTTACCACCAGTGGCCGAGTAGTCGTACTCCTCTGTGCTTCTTAATACAATAAGATATGTCTTATCAGCAGTCAAAGGAAACATCAATAGCCACATTACTTGTAGTTCAGGGTGTCATTGTGTCTACTGATCTTGTTAAACACAACACAACACGCTCATTGATAAAAAAAACCTGATGACTGGAATAGTAAACGTAAAAAGGAGATCAGTTGGTCTAATTGGCTGGCCCTTCTCTCAAGGATCCAGGTTCGGCTCCGGTTAGTTGCCATTAAACATATTTAAACAGGCGTTCTGTAGCGGTAAGGGAGATCGGGCTTTATATCGTATACTCCTGTAGGTGTTGGGTAAATGTAGGACTGCAAGTATCAACAAATATCGCAATGACCATATTTGTACCATTAGAAAATTGGCATTAGATATTGATATGGGACAGTTTTGGCTGCGAAATGGATACATCTCAACACCCCGGTATTCCAGTGAAGGTAATGGTCTGATGAGAAGCAACTTCAAATGTATTTTTTACACATCACCCCGAAGCCAGTTTTAATAGGAACCATCGTGGTATTCACAGCTCAATTACAATAGAGAACAGTACCTTTTAAGTACAAATAGAACCATCTCGTGTTATCTGCTACTAATAGACTTCGTAGTTAAAATGCTAGTTCTATCTGTTTATTGTTTTATTTTAAAACGGATCTGATAATATCCGGGTTTATCCAAAGGATCATTTTTAGTCTAGTTTGAAGCGGGATTATCTTGGAACCAGTGGGAAATCATTAGTGGAGTCGGATAAAAGTTCTTAGAGCACGCAACCAGGCGACTGGTGAATGAGTGTTAGGTTAGGTAATAATCCGTAATAAATAAATCGTTAATTCATCTGTTGTACATCAATACCGATGTTTGAATTCTTAGGATTAAGAAGTCGATAAGAACTCCGGTGGGATATCTGTGGCCAGCTGCGTCAGTATGTTTGAATTGGGGAGTGGCAGTCTCCCTTGTAAACGTATCCCGGTGTTAAACATATATAATGGTCGTATAGTGAAATTGTAAACGATGGATTGTTTATATTGGCGGCACTGGCTTTCTGGATATAAACCATTATGGGCTTATTGGGTTATCTACAACATGAATGAGTGACTACGGCAGTTTGATGTTCGGTAACTTGTCGTAATCGAGCAAGAAACGCGCGGAGAAGACTTTGTTCTTTGGCTGTGTGGATGTTTTTGTTCGTTGTTTGTGTTCCGTCAGGATAACCGGGGAAGATACATTGATAAATAGTTTATTTTGTGCCGTTAGTGACTGACAGTTGCATCACTGATTGATGGACTCGGCTCTCGGGGGGGGGGGGCCGTGGCGGAGACTGATGGAGATATTGTGGTGTTTGGGGGGGGGGGGTATTTGGGTGGGGGGGCTCATTAGCCCTGTTTGTAAAGTCAACAAACGGAGCGTGGCTACAGATATAGTTAGACGTTATTAGCCGTGGCGATTGTTACTTTTGATGACAGGTGGATATAACGATAAATTCCATGTTGTATTTAGTGGCAGCCACTTGATCTAGAAGTTCTCATCCTCAGACACACGTCCTGTAACGATATCATTATTGTTACAGGTGCTTGGGTGTGTTTTGCTTTAGTTGAGTGTGTTTTTATTGGGTTTTGAACTGGTCATATGTTGCCGTCAAGAACACTGGCGTGTTATTTTTAATACCAGCAGTAAGAATTATATTTAGGTATGTATACATGCGTGTGTGTCTGTAAGCGTCCGCGCCCGTGTCTCTCTCTCTCTCTCTCTCTCTCTGTGTGTGTGTGTGTTTTTAGTAGTGTGAGTTGAAAGACTGACATAGAATATCACGAATAGTGAATATACACCCTGGACAATTCATCAGGGGACTATTATCAGATAGTGATGACTTCTCATGGTGGGACATGTGTAATGTCTCATTAGTCCCAATAACTGTGCCAATGTCTTATCACGCACTGCTAAAACACACACACACACACACACACACACACACAGAAAGAGAGAGAGAGAGTCCATGTTTTATCTAGTTTGAGCAGCATATTTGATGTAAACAATATTACTGGAGAGGAATATCAGGTAGATCAACTGAGCAGGTAGTTGGTTGTAGTGAGGTAGCTGTGTTTGGTTTGTGTTTTATTGTATCAACGTTTTACACACACACCGACACACACACACACACACACACAGACAGGTTCCAGATTGAACATATATAAATATAGAGTATTGTTTATGTGTGTTTTCTTCTAGTTGTTTCCTTTGATCTACAGTAGATGAGGAATGTCTTTCCAACCAACATCTTATTTAATACCAATCTTATATGCCATAGCCAGCTTCTAATTATGATATATTGATATATGTGTGAATACCCCTTCTCCACTTCCAATCTTAATTAAATGAGCAAAATATTAACCAATGTTGGGAAAACAAAATCGTTTCATCTTTGGATACTAGGTGGCACCTCTGGAGCGTTGTATTACAGGTGGTATCAGTTGGTGTTCATTGCTTTGGCTACGTTTGAAGGAAAATAATAGGTGGCTTACGCAGAACGTGTGAAATGGGGGGGGGGGGGAGGACACACACAAACACATACATGGGCGCAGTGTGAGAGGGAGAGAGGAAATTTTGTGTGTGCGCAACATGATTCATGTGTATTATGATGAACCCCGCTCAATGCATCCATACATATACATTATAAGAGGTATAGCCCACCTGTGCTGCAGTTGAAATATCATTTCATGTATGTAATCAGATTATGTACGTTTTAAGTGGCATGCATGTACACATTAGGAAAGGCTGATCAGAATATGAGCAGAACACACACATTTTTCAAGTTCATATTTTTTCTCCAGGTTCTCAAAAGGGTATGTGATGCCAAAAAAAAGGTTAAAAATCCCTTGACTTAAGATTAAGTACCTTTCCATATGTAATACGAGAATCAGCTGTATACAAACACGCACACAAACAGAAGGCCAAAGGTAGATATAATTGTATAACTAAAATAATAGATCGGCATTCTCTAACTGACTGCCTGGCAGTGTCTGTTTACCATTAATTAAAGATTATTGTATCCTGTTCACACTTAATAGGGAAACACAAGATTTAATCAGTGCAAAAGAAATACCAAGGCCACTTGTTTGATTTACCTACCTGTGATGTGTTTTAAATTAACAGGAATACAATTTGAAAGAACTATCACGCCTTTGGCACACACTTAAAGATTACCAAATGATGGAAGCCTGCTTGCAGCTTGCCAGTAAATGAACGGCAATTATTAAATATTATGGAGTAATGTGATTGTAATGGGCAGATGTAGATCTCAGATATGCCGCGTTATCATGTTGAGTAACCTGTTGACAGTTATCACTTGCATGATTTAGTTAAATGTTGTTTTCTGTTATAAGGTAGGCTGGAATTTCTCTGAACATGTGTTTAATTAGATAACGGTAGGGAAGTGATCATATCTCACTTCCTCTCCCCCCCACTCTCTCTCTCTCTCTCTCTCTCTCTCTCTCTCTCTCTTATATATATATATATATATATATATATATGATACACACAAACAAACACACTATTCAGAGAATTATGCTATATTATGATCCCCACGATGGCATTCACTGCCATTCTTCACACCGAATAATCTAAAACGGGGACGATCAGAATCACCAAAGTTGCTTATTAGCCACACTAACCTGAGACAGCGTATTAAAACCTGTAGAATCCCCACACACTGGGTCATAATCTGGACCGGTATGCAAACAGAATCGGTAGGTTATCTAAGGTATAGAAATTATAGACAAATGTAAAAACAACGGCCAGATGAAGACTGGTGCTATAGGTCAAAGAGTGGCCTTCCCGGATTCCCCAAACCTGGCCGACAATTATCTATCTGATAGAGCCATTTGTATGTGTATTACCTGTATCTTGTGTACACGACTGGTGCTAACTGATATCACCGGTGTGTGATTGAATTATTACCACCACCGCGTTACCATACCCATGTACTACATAATATCAGAGTCCCTAAAGTAAACGATCCCCGTATCCCGATGAACGTGTCGACTCGGTAGCTGCGAGTAATAATATGAAAAGCGCAAAGGAAATTTATAAATTCGTGCCGCAGTTCCGGATGGGGTTCGCGACTTCGGCGCCTTCAGGATCATTTACATCAGTGCGTGGGATGCATCATCAGCCAGTGGTTTGAATGATCTTTCAAGGTGTTCTTCTGTCTGGCTTTTATAGGATATCTCCTGCCACTGTGGCATACCATGGATGATGCTCTCTCTCTCTCTCTCTCTCTCTCTCTCTCTCTCTCTCTCTCTTGTGTATGTGGGGGGGGAGTGAGGACTGTTTACTGACCTGGATGAATATATTTATGATTGCTACACTGACATGATGATGAAAGATGTCTACATTTAACCTGGCTGCCGGCTGACTTAGTGTCTCTGGACGTTTCGGTTTATGTTCATTGTGCTCCTCTGTCCCTGATTTTTTATCAGCTGTCAGCATCTCGGGTTTAGAATGGACAAAGGCCCAGTGGCTGCCGCCGAGAGAGGAGAGCTGTTGTGGTAAAACGATGACCCAGGTCACCTGATTGTTGCCATTAGATATACAGCCCTGTCTTGTCGTCAAAAATCTAAAAGTCTATGTACATATAATTTATATATTTCTTTGTCGGGTCTTGGGGGGGATCCCCAGGCTTAACCTATGACACAGTTGGCTATAGGCGTCTAGCACCTTCAATCCCACCGATGTTCAGCCATGTCAGGAGGATGTTTCATCCTGCGCTTTGCCTCATTAACTGTGGCGGTTGCTTAGTCGATCCAGCCAATCATGTGCGCAAAAGAGGCCGTAAAACAGCGACATTTATATTTTCAGTCTGTCAGATTCCAGTCTTTGGAGCAGAATATCAATTCCCGGTTGGGTAGATCGCAGTCTTTCTACGGAACACCGGCTGTTCGTTTGTTAGATCAAAGCCCGCCTGTCATTACCTATGTCTTGTCAATGTGGTAGTAGTCAGTGAGGCTCGGGCCCGTTTCCTGACCTATCCTAAGTGCAGGGACCTCACTGACGTCAGACAAGACCGCCCCTGGTAGCGGATGATAGCCCTGTGATGTCTTGATTTTAAAATCTTGTTACCCTTCAGCGACGATTAGATCTCGAGCCATCAAAAGTGATTGATCCCTATATAATATTCACCGTCTGTCATTTAGCATGATTTCGTACCAGTGGGTTATTTACCGCTGATAGCCCCGGCGTAATAGAGCATGGCCATAATTTTATGAGACAGCTGCCATTTGGAAATGGTCTTCATCACCAAACGGAATTAAAAGTGAAGTTTAACAAAACTCATACATATCTAAAGGTCGGCTGTGTTATACCTCGGTGTACCGCTTGTGCGATGTTTTCTTGCAGTCGGGGGAACACCGCTCGTGTTTGTTCGGCCCGTCTAATTGCTATTGATCCAGAATCCGGTGCCGAGGATTTGCGCCCCGGCGAAACGCTTTCCATGGCGGCGGGCAAAAACGTCCATTGAATCGACCTCCACGATGCGCGGAAATATTTCACACCTCGTCGTCAGTTGGCCTTATCCGGAGCATCCGACGGTGCTGAACCGATCTACCGGAGTCGCCGTTTTTTCCGGTATAAGTCATGAAGTAATTCATTAATATTAGCTTGGCCGTACTTCACCACCATGGAGATGCCTTCCATTATTTGCTGTGTTGCTATGTGCGGAATTAAGGAAGTGTGTGGGCTGGCCTTCTCCATGTCACCGTTCCTGTTGACCATCTGTGAACGTATAACACCGAACTATAATCAGCTTCCTGTCTATCTGATAGATGGAAGACGATGGCTCTACAGCCGCTGGCCTGTGATCATCTTCGCCATTCTGATACAGCATAACGTTTTGTTCCGCTAGCAATGGCCAGACAGCGAATTGAGAAAGCAAAACAACATGTTCTCCGAACATCGTATATATATATATATATATATATATATATATATATATATATATATATATAGAGAGAGAGAGAGAGAGAGAGAGATGCATGCATACAGCAGTTTTGTATGTAAAAATACAAGGAAAAAATCATTTCAGTATTTACAAACCTGTTGAGGATGTGTGATCTGTAGAGCCATCACCATGATAGAGCCGTCATCATGTTTTAGTTGATATGTGCTTCCTGAGATGCAGTCATGTCTGCCTGCCTGTCTGTCCGTCTCCATTTACAGACTGAGAATCAATCATGTGTCAGCTAATTGTTTATGTAGTTGATATGTGGTTTGGTAATAATATAGACTGTATTGTTTTTGCTTGAGTTGATTTGCCTAATTTGCACCTAACACGTATACCTGTGACTAATTTATTTGATAACTTACTTTATCTATCATTTAGACTATATGATGCAACCCTAGACTTAGGTTAGTGATCCAGTGTATAGACTCGTGCCCGTGTGTGTTTGTGTGTTATGCTTAATTTGATGTTGGACGACCTTTATATAACTGGTAATCGGGATGCGTAAAATGACGTTGTTAGGTATCTAGGTCCGGATTTGTTCCATGTTTAATTATAACCATTTTAACCTACTGGTACCATATGCTGAGTTAAAGTGGCTGTAAAAGAAGAAGAACAACAACAACTGTTTATGTCTTTGATCAAACCCAATATAACAATAATACAAGGTAGCGTAATAAATCATAGCAAAAAACTTTATTGAAAGTCTGCCTTAATTCCCTTCAGAGTGATTAGGATTGGTCACCTGCCGTTATGCCGTTATGCCGTGATACGATTGAAACTGTTCTAGTTTGTGTATGATGTACAAACATTATTTTATCAGTTCTCTTTATTTTTAAAATAGGCTCAATTAAGGTTCAGCGGAAATTAAACCTTGCCTACAGCGACTTGCTAATTTAACTTTAATCTCTAACTTTCTAAGTGATCATTTTAAGCTGTTCGCCTAAAGTTTTACAATAACACTTGTGTCATCATCATCATCTGGGGTATTTGGATTTTAGTACTGACTTATGTAGTCCAGTACTTTATTTGTTACAAGTGGTCTTCATGGCATATGTGAGTAGAAGTGGTTCATGTACAAAGTAAATATTGGCCAGCCTTCATGCCGCCCCCCCCCCATCTCTATCTCTGTGTGTGTGTGTGTGTATGTATGTGCGTTTCTCTCTCTCTGTGTGTGTGTGTGTGTGTGTGTTGATGGAGTTACTATACAGCGTATTGTGGTAAGGATTTAGAAGAAGTCCACAATTCAGTCTACTTCTTGGCCTCTGACACTGCTCCTGGAATTACACATAATACTACTACTACTGAGAGTAAAATGTGGAGGATGGCATTTTATCATTGATATAATGAAATTAATTGAAACCAGCTGCCTACTTAATTAGCTTGCGAAGAAGCCAAACAATTGGTTGGTTCATTGATGAATTAAAAAATCAATCAGTAATACTCGGTCATATTTTAAGTTCGTAATTGATAATGTTTTGTATATATGATTCGTTAGGCCAGTGTGTATTTTGTCAGAATCGTTCAGCTGGTATTAGTTTGATACAAGTCATGGCCTATTCTTGGCGGCCCAGTTTTCAAGTGCTCGGCTCAAAATTTTAGAATTTCCCAATTCAAATCCATCAACTGGTTGCTGACCTGGCCCATGCCCAGTTGTTAACCGAACAGTATGTTAGCACCATAATTGGTAGATAAGACCGTATAGTCCAAATGGAGTTTGTGGTGGTACTGGATTGTACCTGAAACATCCGAGGATTGACAGAGTTGGGTGTGGGGCTGTAGACGAATACTACATAATGATAAAGGTTACCTTCACCTATGTGATATATGTGATACGTTTTATCTATGATATCACTGAAGATGTGTTGTGGGTTGTTTATTTTTGGATTGTTGTTGTTGTTGTTGTTGTTGTTGTGTGTGAGTGTTTTTTTTTTTTTGGGGGGGGCTCTAAACACTACCTGCTAATAATGTTTTACGATATTAGATCATGTTGTGTTGATCTTTATTAAATGTCCCACAGTACGGGGGGTCTACTAATACAAAGAGGATGTGTTCCTTTGGCTCAATGGTATTGTGTTGTGTTTGATATTCCAGCCTGTTTGGGTTCCGTTTTTTTAAAAATATATATATCAGAGCGTAAGCAAAAATAACAAAGAGATGATCAACCTTCATCGGTTTTCCATTCAAAGTATACCATCTCTTGCATCGTTTCTTCTGGTTATTTATATACATGACACCAGCAGGTATGTGGTTACTTCTATTCGTGGCTGCGGTAATTGAGTGGGCCCGGTAACACTGATGTTAGTTCTGTTGGCATAACGGGGGTTTGGTTCTTTGTTGTTCCCCTACTGTACTCTATCTCTACTCTCAAGGACAGTGACCGCTGGCTTGTTTTCACTTCCTGATTCATAAAGACGCCGGTTTAACATCCAGGTTAGACACCTGGTAATATTTTTACTTTAGCTATAGGCTGGATCGTCTCACTGTTAGACTGCACTTCCTATTGGTATTTATATTTGGCATCATAACGTTGATGCTGCGAAAGCATTATATATATATATATATATATATATATATATATACACACAACACACACACACACACACACACTGCTAGACTGTCTGTGTCTTTAGCTGTTCTGTACCAAGTAGGCCTCTGGTTCTGATCCTGACATAGCTGTTAATCCCTAGTCCCTGGACCTGTTTAATTTACTGTGGATACTCACATCCCTGTCAACTCTGTATCTGTACAAATCGTTCATGGATCTTTCCTGATTAAGGTTACAACACAATTCCCTGAAACATGATGTGTTAATATGTAACCACCGATAAATAACTAATAAAATTTGCGTTATTTCTATTTATCCTGATTTAAGTACTTTGATATGTGACTTAAAATCTGAACAGCTTTCAAACTGAGACGTGAATAAACACAGAATGGTCTTGATAAATAAATATCAATGCAACACTACCAAAAAAATGAATAAATTAATCTTTTACATGTGGTCTCAGATTAATCCTAAAATGTACAAAATAAATAATTTTAAGATAAACAGATTTATTACTACCTTGTATACTTTGTGTATTCCCCCCCCCAATTTTTTTTATTAAAGCTAAGAAAGTGTTCCTGTCATCTTGGAAGGATTAGATGGTACTAAGCAGTGATTTAATTAATTAACAACACCTTTGATAGCTCTCTTGAAGATATTATTATGCAAACTGTAGTCAAGAGCTTGAAATGTTACCTCGTATGACATCAATTGAAATAGACATTTTTCTTTGATGTAAAATATCACATTTTCACAGTATATTTATATAGATTGTGTACGTCAGTATGTTAGTTGTTATAGTATAATTATTAGTGTTGTCTGCATTATTCCGAGCAGTAAGTATCTCGTCAGCTGTGTAAGCAAAGAACCGTGAATGAGCGAACGTCACTTAAAGGTCCATTTGAAAACCCGTCGGTCATACCAGTCTTTTGAAGGAAATCCTTACGTGGTTCCAGGTAGCCAACGTTGTCCAGTTTTAGCCGCCAGTTATGTATCACGGTGTAGATCACTTAACATGATAAAATTCAGCCGTATGATGGGGCTCAGCTATGCGTTATGAGCGCTGTTGCTATGTTTATTAAGACCGCCAGAAGGTGGAAAGTGGTTGTCATCCCGGCGGCCGTGTTGCTGGCGCAGTGCGGGTTAAATGCTCATGACAGCTGGTTTCGTTATACATTCCATTGCGCCCCTTGCCGCCTCTAACAGTGGCTCAGTGTGAAGACTTATGTCACCGGCCATAAGTGATTTAGTTATTATGGCCTTTGTTGATTCACTTAGCGCCAGATGAGTCTGCCATCGTTTAGATCATCCGGCGGAATGCGTCCAGACGGCTTGCTTGGCCAAGCCTCCCATCTTCATGTCCTGTGTTGTGGCGTTTTGGTTAAATATTGCATACAGTGATTTGGGATCTTTCTTAGCCACTCAGACCGATGACTAATGAATATTTCTCATTGTTCTGGTAATGAGATGGTTGATATCTTGCCGCTGGTATACTCATCTTTCATTATCCAGTTACTTAAACTGACATCACTTCTTATTGGGTTCATGAAATAATTAATGTTCAAAGCTTCACATTGTAACATAATTCGGACACATTGTTACAGTTGAAGATGGTGATGTTCTTGCATTTGTACCAGTTTGTATTAATAACCAGGTTATTGTGTAAATATTTTGTTCTTTAATTCATGTCAGTTTCTTTGTACATCAGGTTAGTCACCAGAATTATCGGTCCAGTACTCTAACACTGTGCTCTAATACTGACAAACTAGAGAAATATGTTAACTCTAGCAGTAAATTATCATCTTGATGTTAGGAATGTCTTCATCCCTCCTAAAATCTACTCCTGGTTTAGTATCACTATTATCATGTCTCTGTGTTGACTAGAGACTGCACATTGAGGTGTTGATACCGGGTTATCCTCCGCTGACTGACAGCTTTATTTATCACCCCGAAATCAATCATCATTTGCTGCCATAAGCTGTCAGACGTTGTACTGTGGAGAATGTCTCGGCACGGCAGCAGGTTGGCCGACTAGTGACCAGCCTACAGCATGAATTCCTTCCGAGCGTCATGTCATTGGCGGCGTACTGGCTTGCCATTGGTAATTGGCTGCCCCGGTATGTGTATGTTGTAGCCCACTGTAAGAGTCTAGTCTCGGTAATTATAGGTCTCTCTTTAACATAATCAAATTACAGACGGGTTCATGTTTTACTGATGGTTTGCTACAGTCTTGTTACCCATATTAATCCTTATTTTGGAATTCATGTTATACCCTATTATTAAACAGTGTTTATAAAATGTGACCATCAGACTGATGCTGTACATCTTAAAATGGCAATAAATACAACATTAATAATTGATAAAAGATAAAATATTATAAAAATTATATCACTAAAATGTTATTATTAATTGATATGCGAATACTGTTCTGTAAAGGTGAAGTTTTAGTCACAATTTATGAGACATTCTTGATAACAGCTGTTTTGACCTTTTGTGATGATGGTATCACCTTCCTTTAGCCCTGACTGGTTTTTGTTTAGTATGGAGAATTATTTCTTGCACATTTGATCTATTTATAATTGTTGCACTAGCTGATGCAGTTTTGTTTTGTTAATATAGCCATCACTGTTGTTGTTGTTATTGTTGGTGCTGCTGCTGGTGGTATTTTTGTTGTTGTCCCAGTTACCTATCCTTAATACTATAATCTCTCTATAAGAAGAAAGCTGGAGATGGCATTATTCTGTAGATTAATGACTTGGATAGAAACACTGGTTTTAGCCCCGAAAGCTGTCAGTTGTCCAGTTGTTCTCAGATGAATTGTTTTTCCTGTTCAGGATGGTAGTTAATCCCATGGTTGACTGGCCATTCTCATCTGCTTACTGTAAGGTGTGATGTCCCTAATGGCTAACTTAGTTGATTTTTTTCTCTTCGCTCACAGTTACAGCCAGATGAGAAATGGCTCCGGTAATTGTCGGCCAGAATGCATTTATTATGATGAACATCTGCCCCGGGTTCGGTTCAGTTGTCCGTCTTAACCCTAGAGCAAGGTTTTTTAGCTGCTCTAATGTGGCAGATTTGACTGGTGTTATTTGGCATTTAGGTCCGACGAAAACTAAATCTTATCCCGTGCCCGGAGCTCCAGACTGTCAGTGTGTTAGACTGACAGGTGGCAAGTTGATGCTTTATTGGTGGATAGTTGTGGTAATTGCTACATCTTCGATTTTTGATACACTATAATCTTACATACCTCCACTGAGGCTGGTTCACGGTCACATGGTTGATGTTTCAGCAGAAGACGCTATTTCAGACACTTGGGTAACTCCGATGGTGATGTTTAAGGTTTTATATGTTCTTGACAGGGCCCACCACCGTGCTCGTCCTTGTCATGTAAACTAAAGCAAACAACGGTTGTCTGTGTCCTCTTTCGGGTTCAGTCCGATTGCTTCATCTGCCATCCTTGATATCTGGCTGATTGGTCACCGAAGAATATTAATTGAGTTTTTAAACGAATTGTTCTTAACATCGTGCACTTCATGTGGCTGAAAGGGGTGAAGGAATCTCACTTAGATGGTGACTTGTATCTGTACTAGCGGTACTGAGTGTACTGTTCATAATTAACCTCTGTCGGTGTTACATCAACTCAGGTGTTGTGACAGGCTGATGTATGTACCATGAGTTACCACTGCTAATGTGTTTGGTATGGCTTCGGCGTGGCTGCCTCTCTCTCCTGGTCTTCACCTGTAGAACTAATTATGTAATCTAGCACCTATCTTAAAGTTTGATGAGAATTGCTCTCGTTCTGTATGCCCTTATTTCACTATGTACCCAGCTTATTACCGAAATTCCATGTTTTGGTTATGATAAAAGATAAATTATTATATATTATTATTATTAATCTATCCTATTTAGAGTGGCTAGAATATACTATACTACAGTTTTAGTTAGTATTACTGTTGGAAATTAACAAGACCTCATGATATCATTTCACAGAAACCCCCTTTCTCAAAGTTCCGATTATTTGTGTAGTAAATATACACAACAACCAGTGACGAATGGGCTCTGGAAATTGTAGTTTGCTGGCGAATGGACGCATTGTAAAAAAAGAGTTCGGTGAAGAACGCCTCTACCCTGGTTAAGTGAAACGTCGTAAGCGATCGTTCACGATCGTATACTAAGTCGTATAGGGCGTAGTATACGATCGTAAACGGTCGTATTTTAAATGGCCTAACGCGGTATTTGCTCGTACAACTGTAAATCCTCGTATGCGGGTCGTAAAAGCTCGTATGCGACGTCGTAAAAGCTCGTATGCGACGTCTAAAAGCTCGTATGCGACGTCGTAAAAGCTCGTATGCGAAGTCGTAAAAGCTCGGTCAAATTATGATTAGGACGTTAGACAAATATTTTTTCCCACATTAAATCATACTTTATGTGCATTATACAAATTTAGCCCTTTCCAGTTCCACAAAATAGTCACACTTCCCATTGTTATATTTAACAAGTACGGCTAACTAATTATTGACACGTTTATTTAAAATATTCCTACACTATAATGCATATTTCAAAAGTCATTGGCATAAAATATTCATTCATTTAGACTAAAAGATAAAAGAATTTTGATCCAAAATATTTTGAGTTAATTTTGTTTATGAAATCAATAATAATATAAGAAATATTATAGTAAACAATTTATACATGTATACATCATCTTAAAACAATTTGAAAAATACTGAGTAGAGGTAAATGATATTACTAAACTACTAACTTTTGACGACAAAATACTACCTGTTGTGACGTCACACCACCAAAAACTACTTGTTACCACTTAGCTTAGCAAGACCAATTGCCACGTAGTACTTAACGGCGTAGTAAAATACCACATGAAAAGATGTCGTTTTTGGTAGGTTTTGATCGTATACTACGTTGTACAACCAAAAACGACTAAATACGAGAGCATTAACGACAACGATGACGAAGTTTTACACGAAACCAGGGTGGAGCCTAACGGAAAACGCTACATGAACACCTCCACTATGAAGAGTTAGAAATAGCATTGGATACATACGAAGATGACTGTCAGCCGCACTGATAAAATATGGTTACATGACGATTTTGTGTACAGAATAATGAAATAAACCATTTAAGCCATTATTGTTCAAGGCTTGTAATTTGTATTGGCTATTGCAATTTCTTTGATAACAGTACTCCAGTGAGATGAAAGATTACACTCATGGCATCTATCTTTTACTGGTAATAATACATCCCCGTCTTGTTAGATAATCAGATAGTTAATATATATATATATATATATATATATATATATATATGCCAGCCATAATACATACAGTCTAGAGCTATGTTTGACTTATTAGATCTCAAATAACTTGACCATATTTAGACTTCCTTCACAGATCGGGGTTTGAATGTTGACACTAACTGTCACTGATGGATGTTTCATCTCTTTATGTCATTTCCCTTGGCAGCCATCAGTCAGCCTTTTGTTCCAAAGGTGTCCAGCACCGAGGATAAACACGAAGTTGTCACTAACTTGCTTCAGATTTCCTTTCTTCATCAAGAGTTTTTACCTGACAGACGCTTCACTGTTATAAACTTGTCAAATTGAAGATGCTAATATAACTGATTATGCTAGGCCTGTTTTAGACCATGTGGCCATGTTTATTGTTATTTAACTTGTACTATTGCACCAGGCACCTGAATATTCTAAGCCACGAGCAGTCATCTCTTATGGGTGGACTGTAATTGGTGAGTAGGCATGATGTGATATATTTGATGGCTTCTGCTTTTTAATGTGTATGTGTGCTAGTTCCCGGTGTGTGGCTTCATGGCGGAAAATCCATCTTTGTAGTCTGCTGCTTTGGTGAAGGGGTGTGTGTACGTCCTGACTATTAAACATGAATTTACTATTATCTGAAATACATAGTACTAAACTGCTGCCATTTTGAAATGATCTAGCCACTGAAATTATTATTATTTTATATTATAAAGATGGTATTTCAATAATCAAGTGACTCTATTGATGGATGATTTTATTTTATCTGACATTAATATTTGATTAATATTTGATTGATTTTTGGAGTTTAGTAATTAATAATTTATTTCAAACTCAGACACTGGGCAGAGTGCTGAACTGGTACTGAGGTTAATAATAATATTAAAAAAATTATTGCACAAATATCCTCGAAAAAAGAATCGAGCTCAGTGGCCTCATTAGTCATTCACGGGGATTCAAACAGCTATGTCTGAGGGATGTTTCATCTTTCATTTTCAGATTTTCTCTCCGTTATAATGCCATCTGTTCTTAATTCAGTTTTAGTTTGAATCACGTCAGAGTAACAAATCGACCGTATTTAATACCATCACTAAGTGTAACTACCAGATAACGCCAGGCATTTTGATGGCAAAGTGATTAGAGCAACCTCAAGGTTGCGTGTTCGAATCCAGCTCACACCCCTGTGTATGAGGGATTTGTTTCTCTAGCAAGTCACCCCTCGGCTACATGTCCCGGATGTGAACAGTGCCGAGGCTTAGAACAACTCAGCTCGACTTGACTGTCATATAGCCCATTATTATTATTATTGTTATTATTAAAGACATTGTGGTTATCTATAGTAACCATACTGTGGCTTAGGTCACCAATTTGAATAGTTGTATTTGATGTCGTGATAACGTTTCTGTTTAAATGAGAGGGAACTGTTTAATCGTTAGCTTAACAGAAACGACTAGTTGATCAGCCACCGGTCTCTGTTTGTCTGGCCATTATAGGTTTAGGCCAATAGAGTGGCTGCTGCTTGGAGCCATCATTTATTTGGTTTGTTTTAATATCGGCTTTTTAATTAGGCGAGTTAACTATTTTTATTGGCTCCTAACCTGTCTTAGCGAAGTAGGGACACGTGCCAACGTTCTGGTATAAATGGCGAAAAATGCCCCCTGAAAGCGTGTTTAGAATTCTTAGTCTTGTCGTGTGCCGTGAGGGTATACAGGTGTGGCTGGCTTATTTACTTTCTGGGCACTTCAAATAAAACACCTGACCCTTATTTCTCATTATGCTCAAGGCACCTGATTAGCCCCTTTGGCTAAGGTTCATGAGAATTTTATAACCTCTTTTTTAACTGGACTCTGGCCATAAGCGCCGCCTTGGAGATTGGTGCACAGATTGGATTTGGCAAAGCTCAGGTATGCAGCGGGAAAACTTGCAGAACATATACGCTGTTGTTATATCGAACGATTTAAATCTATGAGCAGTTGAATGGGATTTTTTTGGCAAGATTTATTGCCTTCCCGTTGCTGGGTGGTCTCGTCATGTCTACAGCAGTGACACCTGGTAGCGGTGATCAGGCCACTAGAAGGTGGCTCTCTTGTATACGTTATGTCTGTCTGTTGTACACGTGGATCCCTTGATTAGTGTTATAAATGAAATTATTCATATTTGCTTACAAATCACTTCCCGATTCACATTGTATGACCTATTGTGACGTAAAATTAACTGTGTCTGGAAGTGAGATGCCTGTGAACCATTTAGATGACTTTGGTTCCAGGTGTTTTGTGTAGATAGAGTAAATAAAGCCGAGCGATAACTGGACACTGTTTGTCATGGTGACCCGAGAGGCAGATAAACATCCGGGAATGGTGATGTCTGGTAAATAATCCTTGCACTGATTGGCGGGGGTCGCACCAGATAAGCTGCCCTCAAACGTCGGCGGGCAAAACCATTCCATGCATTAATGCAGGTAATTATGAAGTATTTCGGTTTAGTGAAGAGGAATGCCTTCGTGATGTTGTTATTCTGCCGAGCCCGTTTGTGCGCCGGTCAGTAATGGGTCAGTCTACCGTGGCTGTCCCTAGCTGACCATCAAAGTGGCAGCGGTTTGTAAGGCTCGTCTGTTAGAACCGTGCTCCGGTGGGCTTTTGCCTCCCTATGGGGGTGATTTTGGAGTGACGGGCCGCGAATGAAGAAGGGCAAGCCTACACATATACGCCTACTGTGTATGCTCCGGTAAATGATAAGTGATCCAGAAATGTTAGATGATGTGTAAGTGCCAGGTGTTGGCTGACCATTTGGCTACGTTCTCCAAACGTTTTCTTCTCGGCTTATTAGTCTGTTGCTGGGCTTCTCAACATTATTAATCATCTAAACTGTTGTTGTGTGTAACATAGCAGTATGCATAGCTGATGAAGTGCTAAATAGCTTACCGAATAACAGATTGCTGTATGCCCATACAAATACATGTACATGCTTACCTACGCATGTTCACAGTTATATAATCATTACCGCCGCATATATATATATATATATATATATATATAAAAGCGTTCCGACAGACCAGTAGTTAGAGCACTGCACTGGAAACCTTCAGGTTATGGGTGCTAATCCTGTTCATATCCGGGTTTGTGAGATATGTTTCTTTATGGAGTTACCCTTCTGACATATGTCCCGGGTAATACCAGCGCCTACAGATCGTGAGCAAGCATGTATGCCTATAGATATTCATATGTGCAGCTATAAATACAGATTATTAGTATGACCTGCACTAGACTACTAAATGCTTTAACACGTAAATTAATAGTGCTGCTAAATTGATGCTTCAGATCATGATATCCACAACTAGTCATTGTCTTGTTGAAGAGAGAAATACAAATCAAGGCACCAGATGGCTTTGACGTGATACCAAGAGATGGGCAACCTCCCCCCTCTCCGGGGGGAAATCTAACACTGATCCCATAGTTTGGCTGTGTCAACATAGGAGTGTAAGGTAATCATAGCCCTTCACAGAAGCTGGTGTTTGCTTAAAGCTAGCTGGGAGTATCGTCTACACTCCAGTCTGGTGGATGGCCTGCTAGGAAAATTATGTTCCAGTGCCAAAATTAATATAAAATAGTGTACTTTGCTTCTTATTTGCCGAAAGATAAATGGAAACTGGGGTGAAAATTTTTGTAACGCCTTTTAACTGGTATTAACATAACAAGCTTGTAATTTCAGTGGACAAGAGTCAAGGAAGTTGACGTGGTATTTATAAAATTTTAAATGACCTGGATACTAAAAGATTGTGAAGTACCTGTGTACTCAGATAATAGTAACCACGTACCATGTCTGTGTTGTTTAGCTTATTGCAGTGTACAGTATTCTGATGATGTTGATGTCCATTTTGTATCTGATATCAAGTAATCTATTCCATAATCTATATTTTAAATCTAACTGATCTAATCTTCGTCTATATTATACGGGACCTGCTTAATTCATATGTACATGTCGGTGCACAAGATATATTGTCGGACGTATTAACTATCTGGTACGGGTTCGTTTTTTAGATGTAACACATTCTACTTGGCTTGCTGAAAGATATGATTTGGTGTGCGCCCTAGAAAACTAGCCTATGTCTTTAATCTGGTTACGGTGGGATATGTCTTGGTAAATTGGCTGTTAGGGTCGTTAACGTAATACCTATTGGCTATATAGAATGGTCGTCGAGTGGCGACGTGTAGATACTTGGCCAGGTTGTGAGTTTCTATTAATATTGGACACGGTTTGTTTGTTTGTTTGTTTGTTTGTTTTTTACCCTTACGTCATGTTTGGGGAGTTAATTTCTGGTAGGACATGATAGCGTGAGCTTGGCTAGTAGTAATGGGCAGTGTGTGTGGGGGGAGCGGTCATTGGCATGTTGAATCATGAATACAACCTGTGAATGATTCATCATGGTACTACAACGAGAAAAAACGTCTTTTCATAACTTGTGGTGTCCTTTTTAACGGACCCCGAATGTGTGTGTGTGTGTGTATGTGAGAGAGAGAGAGAGAGCGTGCGTGCGGGCCGGCGGGCGCGCGCATCAAATTCTTGCACACGCACAGACCGAGCTTGAACCTAGGGAGCTCAGTCGTTGGTTTAAGCCGAAGTAAATGATGAATTACGGCCAACCCGTGAAAACGCTGCGTGATTTAGGGTAGACCAGGTCACCTCTAGCCATCACTGGTTGACCAACGTCTGATGTAGAGCTAAACAGTCAGATGGGGAATTGAGCATACCATTAGAAAGAGGATGGCCGTAGAAAGGGTGTATTTATGTGCTGCCTTCCGGTACTGGGAGTCGCCTCGTTTGAAGGTGGATGGTCCCCTGTAAAATGGCAGGAATCCGCTTCGCCGAACCGTACCACGAAGAATGTTTACGGTTTGCGTTTTCCCCCGCTTTGAGGTGGGTTTCGGCTCCCATTATGAGCTCCCATTTTAAGCGAGCCGATGACCTTTAGGTTCCCTGCCCTCTGATGAGCCATTCTTCAAAGTCGGCATACCATCGGTAGTGGGTGGCCTTGTTTACTGGATTATGCCGAATGCAATAAAGCACGGTCGGCCATTTCGCCCGGTCCGAACACTAGTAGTCGATATCGGTGGGGGCCTAGAGGTCGTCCACACTTCAACGAGAAGCTACCACAGCCCTAGGTGAATAATAATAATAATAATAATAATACGCCTCTTCGTCCATCATCTAAAACATGTCAACAAAGCGATTGCTCTCTGTGGTGTCTATAACCCGGTATCTCTCATCAGGCACGGGGAAATATTTTGCTCATGTTTAAGTCGATGTTTGAGATGAGACCACGCTCGAGAATGTATTGCCAACTAGCCGTAAATAATTTAAGGCATTTTGTTTTTGTTTGATGTTGTTGTTTGATGTTGTTTTTTGTTGTTTTTTTTGTTGTTTTGTTTGCTGTTATATTTTTTTAGCACTCGGAGGTATGTTTGTATAAAATGTTATTCTTGCCATGAAGAATATGATTAAACACAACGTGTCCAGGTTAATGAGACATCCCATCCTGTTGGCAAATTTTGTCATTTCCTTCCAGGTAAACACGTAGCCAGGTATGCCGGGAGTCTCTCACTGCGATTGCGCGATAATAGCGTTCTCGTTTCGCCGACAGAAAAAGGCCGCAAGCTTTCCGGCATGTCGAACACTACACCAAAAACCCTGTCCCCAAAGATGCTAAATTAGAAAACTGCTCTGCACTTGCATGTTCCAAACTGGAGAAAACACTGTAACTCGGGTGTTACTGCTTTAATTAGTAATGAGCTGCATTAATTCTGATACAGAGTTTTCAGTTGGCCGGCTTGCTGCAGCTTCAGAGTTTGAGCCTTAACACAGTGTGGGCTGGGGTATCGTTGTATTTATCAGTGATATTTGATTATTTATTATTTCAGTAAGTCTGATAGCAACGCTATAGTTTAATCTATTCATACATTTGTGGTACACATCACGATATATATATATATATATATATATATATATATGATTGGTTAAATATTAATGTTTTTTTCTTATGGCTAAATGGTGAACGTTGTGACATTTTTCCCATTTCTGTTTACCTGACTGTATTTAATTAGATAATTTATAGCTCTACCTAGAAATATATTTAGATAGATATCCGTTGTAATAGAGTTAGATTGATGCATATGTTCAGTGACCAACTGTTATCTGACTAATTCTGGCATCATGCTGAGGGCACGTTTCTAGTTTCTTCTCCAGTAAACAGTTTATGGGATGATGTACGGTGGCCAGTTCTGAAGATGTGTCCGTTCACCATTCATTGTGGTATATCCGGTCACCATTTCTGGTGTTATTTCCAGTCACTAGTTCTGGTGTTACGTCCAGTTACCATTTCTGGTGTTGTGTGCATTGACCATTTTTGGTGATATCCAGTGTCCATATCTGGTGCTATTTCCAGCCACCAGTTCTGGTATTACGTCCAATTACCACCTCTAGTCATTGTGTGCACTGACCATTTTTGGTGCTATCATGTGAACAATTCTGGTGCTACCCAGTGACCATTTCTGGTGTTATATCCAGTGACAACTTTTGCCGGTATGTCCAGCAACCAGTTCTGGTGGTATAGCCTGAGTGACCATTTCTGGTGTTAACATGCTGGTTGATGTTTTATCATTCAGTTAGTTAACGTTTATCTCAATTAACTTGTTCAATATATATTAGTACATTATACTTATTCAGACCATATCGTCTGTTAATCTGTATATAAAGACAGTTTAGTAATTAAAAAATCTCTTCATGTCATATTGACATTTGATTGTGCGCCAGTGAGCATGCTCGTACCAACACACTATTATCTTCTATTCAAGACACAGTTACCAGATCAGCGTTTTTTTGTTGTCGAGATATCAGCTTGTTTAATGGATGTTGTTCTATTTAAGCTAATAAAGCATAGAGCATCTTTGTTTGTCAAAGTCTCGATCAAAGACACTAGTAAGTCAAGACAACTCCTTTACTTTTTACAGAGGGATCACTCTAATTAGTACCGCGATGTCATGGAGTCCATGGAGGCAGTATGTAAATGAGCAGTATGTCATTTACATATTATATTTAGAAAACCAAATAATACCATACTTATTTTATTATTATTATTAATATTATTATCGTCATTATCATCGTCTTGGTATTCATTATCGTGATACATTTGTACTATAGCAGTCATATGCCTGGTGATGTGGTCTTTTCATTGAACCTTTTAACTGTAGGCTGCATGTGTACATTTTGACTGGCTAGAAGCTGGCTATAGGTTATCACATAAAGAGCGACAATGCGGTAAATGTTTGTGCTAGCTCCACTGAATGTTGTTTGGGTTTTGAAGGATCGGGCAATGGACAGGTAGTCTGTTTCTGATAAAGCTCCTAGAGAAATCATAAATATTCATCCAGGTAGAAATCACAAATATGTAAACACACATTATGAAGTGAGGCCCGAGAATGCGATGTCTCGGCATGCCATAACGGGGCTCGTCAGACCCGTGTTTACAGACCGGGAAGGAGCTGTTCTAAACATACGTTCAATAGAGGAAATCCGCCACCACACACACAAAAAAAACACCTCTATGACTTGATCTGTGTGAGTAAGTCTCGGTGAGTTTGTGGCCCGAGTTAGTATAGTTGGGGTTTTTTTGTTGTTGGGGGGGTCGTGTTTTTTGTTCTACAAATAATATAAATAACATCGAATGAGATAAATAGCAAAACGGAGCCATTATTCTGGAGAGGCTGCCAGGTAAACAAAGGAACAGGTAGCCTTAAGTGAGGGAAAATATTTATCCGATGATTGGCTCGTGGTTTATTTCATGCACGATGATTACGCCGCTGCGCAGCGCCGTCGTCCGATCTTTAGATGAGAGCAATCCTGATCGTCCGGCTCTCTTTCGTCCGTGCTTCGCCGCGTCTCGGGAGCCTGGAGAACGGAGATTTCGCGGATGCTATAGCTACAGACTTTTGTGTAAACACACCGAGGATTGTGCCCACGTAACTGGTGTAGTTCTTCATCGGCATTCTTAGCCAACTGCTGTACAAATTATGTAAATATGATATTTACGGGGGATGGTATCCGGCTGTCTGGCGGCCTGCTCTCTCTATCTATCTATCTATCTATCTATCTATATCTATCTATCTATCTATCTATCTCTATCTCTCCCCCTAACACCTCTGGTCCTTCATTCATGTTTAATCGACTCTGGATGGATATTAATTTAGCATTCCTCCGACTCAGCGGCGCAGTGACAGCTTTTTCGGTGTGTATCACCCATAATATTTGCACTGTCTCGTATGTCGGTAGCCATCCTTGGCCGTGTTTATTTCAACTGACTGTAAGCCGACTCTTGCGCATTAACAGGATGGCAAAAATTGTGTCATTGTTTCAAATGTTAATTAGGTGAATTAGCTAGGTGATCTAGTGCAGTGGCAGAAAACAGTCGCTGGTTGTTTGTTTAAATAGCCCATGTGAAGCGGTATAGTTAAATGTAGGCTGCTATTGAGTGATTGATTGGTGTGTGTGTGTGTGTGTGTGTGTGTGTGTTGTTATTGCTAAAAGTAATAGGTTAGCTTGGTCGCACCATTTAATTTAAACCGTTTTGTTTTATATAGCCATAATCTTAAAGGTATGTTATAATTATTGTAAATATGTTATTTATAAAATGAGAACTGTAAACAAGAAAAATAATTACCTTCATCATAACATATTTACAAAGAACAAAAACAACATATGGATGGACAGATGGACATTCACGTTCGTTTAGTGCTATGTGTTAATTATAATTTAACATCATAAGAAGCAGATGTACAAATTTGGATGCATGCACGAGAACATGTATGTATGTATGCGTGTGTGTGTGTGTGTGTGTGCATGTATGTGTGTATGTATAAACATGTCGGCACAGTTTTGCGTAATCATACATAGTATCGTTATAGAAACCCTTTTGTATTCACTAATGTTAAGTTAAACTATTAAGATGGTGAACTAGTTAACGAGTGTGTGATAAAGACTATCCAGAAAGTGTCTTATATCGATTTTAATTCTGGTTTTCTCTTCACATTAATACATTAGTTTGAGCAGATTATGCGAGAATTAAAAGGAGAGATATTAGCATCTTAATAATTTGTTTGTTTGCTATGAATCTCTGTGCTATGATTGACATAATGTAAGTGTGGTGTATTACCTGGAGCCAGTATCTTACGTATCTAATCTCGGGGCAGGTAATGGGTATGAAGTATCATCAGGGGTGTGATGTTACAGCGCCGTGGTGTGTTTGTGTTTGGCATTCCTAGAAATATAGCGGCCTACGTCCTATCGGGATTGAGGACACGATATCCAGTGTGTTGCGGACGTTATATAAATAAATTATGCGCGGTGTTAAACAGTCCTGGAAATTGGACGGCGTGGTTTGAACAACCACCTGTTAATTAGCTGCCGATCTTGTTTTCTGTAGTGGCCTAGCCGCTGCTGTGTTTTAATTAAAACACGACCGGTGCCATCCCGGTATTAGGGGTGGCCGTTTGTTCACTTTTTTTAGCCGGTAATCGAGCTAACAGGGCGACTGGGTGCATGGCTCTAGCCGTGATAACTAGAAATGATGTTGTCGAGAAATGCTTTATTGACGACTGAAGGTCACCGACCTCAAAAACTGATATCTGCATTACTGCTGCAATCACTAATGTTCGGCAATGATGTAGACTCTGGCCAGTTTAGAATGGAATGCGATTAGTTTTAGAGTTTGGTATGAAATTGTTTCGTCAGTTTCTTTGTTTGCGTATAAGTTCGCTAATATTTATTTGATATAACTACGAGTTTGAGACAGAAGTTGTATTATATAAATATTAAACAGGCAGTAAATTTTTTTTGTGTATTTGTTGACTTGTTGACTTCCAAATGACTCCCATCTCCCTGATCATCAACATAGCTTCCGGAATGACTATTTTCAACATTTATATGGTCTTCCGTTAATATATATATATATATATATATATATATATATATATATATATATATATATATATACACATATATACATACAAAATATACATCCATACACAATCATATCCCCATAGTTGCATACCTACATACATACAATTATCTGTACTTCACAGTTTATGAATGAAGCAAGTAGTATTGTACATCAGTTATTCTGGCTGCAGCCAAGTTAAATATATTAATGAGAAAGGTTGCTATGTGTGTGTGTGTATGTATGTGTGTGTGTGTGTGTGTGTGTGTGTGAGATATGGTAGAGATTAGCATTTATTCATCTTCTGTTGTGCCTGTTGCATTTATTTTTAGAACCAGTAAAATTTAGTCTTGTTCCAAATTAGTCAATTGTTGTTTGCTTATCGGGCTCATTGGTTTTTGGCTTTTTGTTAACTGAAATGTAGAAATCTAGGAAGAATGTAGTTTTTGTTAAAGATTAACACCACAATGGGCATTGGTTAGTCATTAATCAGAACTGAAGAAAGAAAGAAAGAAGGAACTGTGGTTAGTTATGTTAAATATTTCTTATCTGAGTCAATTACTGTATGAAAACCAGTAACCGTAGTAAATTAATTTATTAGCATTTTCGGATTATATAGGTTAACATCTACAAATATTAGTTGACTTGTAGTTTAAATTAATTATCACTAATAGGTATTTTGCTGATTATCTTATCTTTCCTCTGATTGTTATGTGATAAAACGGTTAGTTGACTGTTTGTAGAGCTCCACTTCATACGTAAGGAACGTTGTTTCATATAATTCCTCACTCAGATTGTTAGCTCACACCGTTTCGTTTATTTATTTAGCTTTTGCTCAACGCATAGGATCAACCTCGCCACCAGTTGTTGCTGCAGCACCCATTGAGCCACTTGGATTTACTAATAAAATATTTCCTCGACGTGCCATCGCCTGTTTCCATGCGAAATATCGATTTGTATCGCATTGAAGTGAACGAAACCTAACTGATTCCTGATTGGATTGTATGCGTTAATATTCATTTGCGCAAGAAACAGTTATAGACTCTCGAGTCTGTAACAGTAGTTCTACAGCCAAACTGATCCGTCATAACTGTCGTTGTGTTATGATGATGAGTAAGCAGGACAAAATTATTAATTCCCCCCCCCCCCCGTTTACTGGCATCAGTGTACAAAATCAACATGTACATCCCGTAAAGATAGACATGCCGCAGTGATGCACGATTGCCTGGTGGTAATTAGTTACACTGAAGGGAACAGATAAATAAC
Organism: Paralvinella palmiformis; assembly: GCA_025642065.1. Classification (NCBI taxonomy): domain Eukaryota; kingdom Metazoa; phylum Annelida; class Polychaeta; order Terebellida; family Alvinellidae; genus Paralvinella; species Paralvinella palmiformis. Next base: position 140,824 of record JAODUP010000205.1, read on the forward strand.
TATAACAGTTTTTGACATTGTGGGTGGTAGGTGCGTTCCCGTTTATGATCCGGCGTTGACCATAGATTCCCTCCCGGCGGATCTAATCCGGCCAACATCTGCGTCTAGTGAGTGGGCAGCCCGGGTGATGTATTATCACAGTGCTTTAAGACGTACGCTTAAGTGACATATGAAGTAGAGAGTGGACTAATCCAGTCAGTTTGGGCTCCACCAGTTGAGTTGAGTGTGTGTGTGTGTGTGTGTGTGTGTGAGGGGGGGGTTAGAAGTTAGCCAGGCTATGATAAAACTAGGCTACCCGCTCACCTCACTCACTTCTAACGGACAGGTGTAGATGTTAGAAGGAGGGCAGCGAGATGTTGGCTTTTTTGCTCCAGTGAGGTGTTCCGCATTTTTTTGTCTTTTTTCTATCTTTCTTTTGTGGTTCGATTTCCTGTGGCTGCCATGTTCATACCAGCCACTGGTTAGGTAAACTAGCAGCGATTTTGGCATTTTCACTAATAGGCATTTGTGTGTGCGCGCGCGTGCGTGCGTGTATGTGTGGCACTGGAAGTATTACTGCTGTCAAAGTTAGAAGTGTAAATTCTTTATCTCCCTTTAAATATATATATATATATATATATATATATATATTAGTGTGTGTGTGTGTGTGTGTGTTTATAACTATTATTATTTCATATATATATATATATATATATATATATATATATATATATATATATGATATAATAATGATATATTCCCGCTAATCAACAGATATGTAAATGTTTTGGGTGGCTAGCAAGAAATCATAAAAATAGCTGTGTCCGTCTTGTGGAGAGACACAAGTTATCTGTCAACAGTTGAGCACAGCTAACATAATGTACTGTCTCTTTTAATAAGTAAATCTCTTAGTTGCTGATCTAGAATATGATTTAACCTGTCCCTGGTGCTGATATTTCGCTGTTATTAATTTGTCTTATGGTCCGAAGTGCTATTTTACTTAAAGGTAACTCGCATTTATTTCTAGTGATGCTGAGACCTGGTTCTGGTGTCTTCCAAGAGTACCATAGGCGTGCTTCTCCAGCTAAATGGCTGCATGCTGTTTGTTAGTTGGCTGAGCACTGTTGATAAATGATCCATCTCTCCAGGTAGCTGACATCATTTTCTAGGGTTTCTGGATCTGAACTGACCTGACACAAATTGATATTGATCTCCAATAGTAGCTTAGGTGACCCTGGTGATTAATTGTCCGTAATATTAACTTTATTGGCTGGCAGTTGGTTAACGGCAACATGATGGCACCGACGCTGTGCGTGCGTGGGTGCGTGCGTGCGCGTATTTGTGTATGTGTAGACGCGTGCATTGTTGTTGTTGTTGTTATGTGTGTGCGCGCGCGCGCGTGCGTGTGAGCGCGTCTGTTCATGTAAATGCATAGAACTTTTACTTGGACATAATTTTGATAAAATTTATTCCAAGCAAAAGTTGCTGTAAGACGAAAAGGCTTTGTTTGGTGTGTAATTTAAATTATAAAAGATTAATGGTTGTTTTAGTTTAAGCAGTCTTCACTTAAACCCAAGTATTATGGTTGAGTGATGGTATCATTTGGAAAGTGTCTAGAAGCCAAAAGAGTGTAAATATATTTGTTTAACAAAACTCTTTTCTTAATTGGCCTGATGATATGTGCAATGTATTGTTTGGGTTTACTGCTTACTTGGTAACTTGTTACATATAATAGATGCTGTGTGCCAACAGTTGTGATATCCAGGTGTGTGATGCGATCAATGACTAACAGGGCTTCTTTGATCATCAGATTTATGTTAAACATGAAAGTTAAGTTTAATAAGGCAGATGTTGTTTGTTTATGAAGCACACTTGAAATGTCATTGCGTTCATAATGAGAATCACTGTCAAGTATTGAAGTTGTCTGAAGGGATATTAAATGTTCCCACTCCTGTTTGATATATTAATAATAGGAAGGCTTCTCCCATCTCAGTCAGTCGGTAGGCAATACATAATGAATATATTTACCAACATTATTGAAACGTATTAATCATAGGGGATGTTTGTTTTGCGCTGCCAGGTTATGCCTTACCTCGGTGTTTACCAGTTGTAAAATGGTCAGCTTTATTTTTGACGCCTGACTTATCAGATAGGCGGCGTATGTGTTGAGAGTTCAACATACTATAGATGGCACGAGTCTGGTAAGTTTTAGTGGCATAACTGGGATGTTTTTGGCCATCCCATCAGGATGACCTGTCTTGTTATTAGCTTGTTGGCGGTGATCTTTGTTAACATTACCAGTCATCTCCAGTGTTGATAACACCGAGGGGCCGTCGGACCTGTACGTCTTGTCACTTCCCAGATTTCATATTTCACCCCGTATATCACAAGTCTGCTACATTACTCAGTAAAAAAAAACATGAACATAGTTGATTGGTCCCCGGATGGAAGAAATGGTTTCAGTATTCATACTTTGCTAACCATGACCTTGCTTTGAAAGGAATGTTCCATTTAACTGGCGACTGATAGGTAAAACGTTTTTAATCGGTGCTGTTTATTAGTTTAAAGGTGATTTATGGCAAAATAATTCGTTAAAACTGTAAACATTACTTCTGTCTTTGCTTGTACCCTCAGAGATAAGATTCTCATTCACCAAGGTATATATTATTATGTCCACTGATATAGACCCAGAGTATCCTATTGTAATTTATAATAACAACAATAACAACTTAAAAAAATATCCCCACTTATTGCTGTTACTATTAATATTGCTTTTATTGTAAGTAATTCATTTGCTTGAAAGTTCTCATTATTTATAAAGTATACTGAATGAGCCTGAGTTTTCACCAATCTACAAATATTATTTGTATTTCAAGTATGAAAGAAGGCATTTCTGGACCCGAGAGATAATACACCTGTGCCGGAAAGTAAACAGCCGAGTTGTAAATAGGTTACGGCTTTGTTGATAAGTTATTTTCTTATAATTATAATATGGCAGCTGTTTGCCAAGTGATTGTTAGTAGAACTGCATCAAGTGTTTTTGCTGTATGAAATCACCACTTAATAACTTAGGCATTTGTAATTCATGTTATAACTAGAGAGCTAGCTGACTTAGCATGCTAACATCAGGGTGATTCGGGGAAGTCTTTATTGTAGGTCAGCAGTTTGGCAAGACATTTTGAGATGATTTTGGCAGTGACACGGGAAGATTTCAGGAGATGGCCTTCGGCTTCTTTCATCACCATTCTAACATCATAACATAGAACATAAACTATATCTAGGATAAAAGTCTTCACCAGCCAAATGTTTGTTGAAGATTGCTATAAGCTGAAAAGGTAACATTTACCCATTGGAAATCCAGGGCTTAGGCTAGGAGTCTGTGTTAAATCCCGCTACTCTGATCCCTATTTGTTTCTGCTCCAGACGCAGTATCATGAATGTATTTATATGTTTGTTATATAATGCTGTATTGTAAAGTATATTTAATAGATTTATGGATTACTTCATGATGTGCCACTAATTGGCTCGATAAATGCTCTTGAAGTTGGTTTGATGGCTGTAGCTGACTTACTCTAGGTCAGATTGTTTGTGTCTGCTGTGTTCAGGGAATAATAAATATATTACATATAGCACAGGTTAATCCTTGTGATTGCCAAGGTTAATAAACTGGTCATAAACTGACTGAGCCATATATATATATATATATATATATATATATATATATATATATCTGGTAGGTTATGTTGCGTTAGCTTGCCAACATCTAAGTGTAAATTGGCTTATGTAGGCACAGAAATAGCATTACTTGGCTAACTAGTGTTGTCCGTGTGGGTGTTTGCTTGTGGTGGGGAGAGTATTTGTATCCGCTAACATGTACTTACACATGTATGCTTACCTGTACAGACCCATGGACACAGGAGGCAAACATGCCGTCACACACATACACGCGCACACACAGATAGAGAGAGAGAATTCTCTTGTTATAGCAGCTAATAATTAAAGAGAGGTATCTGTTATTTACCTAGAGAGAATTAGCTCTCTGCATTCTGTTTCCAGTTGAGCAGCCAACCTGTTTTTACCAGACTTTTTTCTCAGCCCCGTCAGCCACACTGAGTTCTCTCTGTTCAAGTCTGTATTATTTTTACTTTTAGCATTTTTCTGCTTGACTTCAGTTTCCAAAAGTAGAAATCCATTTTCTGATTTATGCCTCCAGTAGAACATATGCATTTTTCAGACAGCCATACAGCTGTATGGCTGTAGAGACTGACTGGGCTGTAAGTGTAGTTTACCCCATGATTCATCTACTGCAGTCAGATGACGTACTTTGGAATGGGTTATCAAAATAAAGTCTCTGCTTTGACATACGTTTTATTTTGTGCTGGAAATGGTTGGGAATAATTAGCAGTTGTTACTATTGTGGTTACAAGGATCACATGCATTATCCCGGGCGTTGTTTCTATTGGAGAATAGTCATCCTAATACCCATTTGCTGCTACACGATGGGACAGGTTTTAGTTAGCATTGGCTAGACAATTGCACGGGAAAGGTTCAGGGTCTGGGTTTGATTCTAACTAATACCTGTGTTTGAGATATCTTTCCGCGAGGAGTCCGCCCTTGGCCATACGTCACCGGCGTAACCAGCCCCGAGGCTAAGTGGACAATCAAGCACCCAACCACTTTTTTCTCCTACCTTATTCGAAGTCTACCTACCTACCTACCTAACCGTTGGCGCATCAGATCAGCAGTGAGGTCAGGAATGTCAGTGAACGTAGGTGGCATTTAATTTTGTTTTTGTTTTTCCCGAATTGATTCTTTTTATAATTCAGATAAAAATATCTATAAAGTTCAGTCAACTTGTCCTTGAACTAATCCATTCTAGCCTGTCTTGGTTAGACTTGCTTCTGTCAAAATCCATTCCTAGATGGATGGACAACTGGATAGTGTTGTGTAAATCCTACCATTGTCACCTTTTATTTAAGTGTACAGGATTGTAGGATGAAAACCGGCATAAGGGGAGGAGATGATTGATCCACCGTCATTGCATGCATTTATTAAAGCACTTCTTTTGAAATTTACACGCTACTCTGAAGTATATAATTCCTTAATAATAATAGTAATAATAAACTTCTATAGCACCAGTATCCTTTAAGAGAATTGAGCTCAGTAGTGCACCTAGTACAGGGATTAAACAATCCCATTGTCCAGGCACAATGCAAAATTCGGCGACAAATGATCGGATGTAGTGAAAACTTAGGGAGGGATATAAGCAAGTCTGAAAAGAAGAGTTTTCAAATGGTGATGGAAAGAAGCTTATGCTATTTGACGACTTACCATTTTCATGGAATGAGTCCCAAAACAGTAGTGACAGCAACTGAAAAACCACGAGTGCCAGCATGAGTTTTAAACCTATTAGGAATAAAAATTGAAATATAGATGAACGAAACACTCTGGCCTTGACTCCGGTGCTAGAGACAGTATAATTAATTATTCAGCCATAAACTGTATTTTATATTTTATCAAAACGGTGATTTTTAAAGCTAAATGGACTACAAGATATGGTAATTTTAATGGCTTATACGCGAAAATTCATATCCTGAGAAGCAGCTGGTTGCCATATATTAAGGCATCCTTATGAATATTTCGTTCTGTCTATTTTTACCAGGTGACTTCTGCCAGGCAGAGTTGTGTGCCGATGTCATCAGTATGTGCGAGTTTTGGATTAGTTTTGCTCAGTTTTGTGTGTAACGTCACCACTATCTGTTTTTTTTAATCTTTTGCTGTACAAAATATGGCAGCCAGCTCAAAGTGATCAGTATAATCATAAACTTAATAAAATATTTCTACCCACAAAACATATAATTTATTACTAACTTGCAAGATAGTGACAGAGTGACTAATAATGGCAACAAAATTATATTTAGTAGCATCATCTGACAAAATATTGGACACTAAAGAATTAGTTTAATGGGGGATGTAATCCCCCCCTCCCCCAATTTATGATGCTGCATTCAAATCTTGAAATTTTATGTGTGTTCATATACATAATTTAGTTGATATTGCGCAGTCGTGAACGGTGTTAGCTGAGCTGTGCTTTGGCTGCGATAAATATCATTTCACTGTACAACATATATCTTATAGTAGTTACACAATGATGCACTTTTGAGGAACAATAGGAAATCTTTATGATGGAGAAAAGCGATCTCATAGAAAAGTGCGTTTAATACATAATGTATTAGGACAGCTTCACAGGGGGAGAGAAGGCGGATTGAACTTTTTGTGATAATGGTTCTTTTTATTCCGGAATACAGCTGAACTATTTTCTGCTAGGTCAGAAAACACGGCTCCGGATATAACCAAAGTCTTTTTCCAGCGATTAATTAAAGTAGATAAGGTTATTAAAAATATATTATAATACTTCACGTTAATCCGGCGAAATCTCTTCTTTCTAGAATATCCTGATGTCTCCCATAAATACGTGAGAAATTAATTAAATTTTAGGGTGAGTTTGATAATACGTAATATTTTGTTTTCATCTGAAAGATCAATATTAGCTGATTGTTGGCACGTTAGAAATAAGTTGCGAGTTCAATATTTTATATTATAAGCCCGAATATACTTTCTACATTGATAAATTTAAACAAGGACCATAACAACGATTTTCAGTGACTAGTAATCTGAGTTTCCCAAAGGTAGTCATTATTTTCTCACAATGCAGTTCACTCTTGGTTATGTTTGCAATCACAACTAACTAATCTGCTTTTAAACTGTCAAAAACAGATAATGCTATTTTATTTGATTAAATAGCATTCCAGTATGGCAACCAAAGTCGATATTAATTGAGTAAAATACTACAAATCATGGCTCCCGTTGACGGTTATTACGAAAGGACTCAAAAAAGGTAGCCAGCTCCTGATTGGTCGGCCGATTTACTGATGATTGCCGATCTCTATGAAAAGGACCATTACAGCCAGTGTTAACCATGACCATTAATAATGTGTTTAATTAAATATGGATCTCATTCTGGGATTGTCTGGCGATATAATTTATAATTGACAAAGTAGTGATTTCTGAGTTGGTATTTGGCCTGTTAATATAAAGCTTCAGTGTTGTTAATTTCGTTCTTTCGCTTATTTTTGGTGGGTTTCTCTGAAATAAATCTATTTCCGGTTGTTGTTGATTTTTGTCGCTATTTTCTTTTCTGAGTATATTGTGTGGCATTTCATTGTGGTATTCTCTTTCCACTATATTATTATGTATTTGCTTATGCACGTGCTTGTGTCTGGTGTAAAACAGGATGCTGTCAACAACACTCATTAGGGCAGAGTATCCATACATGTGAAAGGTATTTCCCACTTTTGTGTAGGATAAAATTATATTGAAGATATATTCGATAAAGCAATTATAATTTTACATAATCTGCTATATATGTTACAGACTAGACAAAGGTATGAATTTTGATGCAAGGGAACAACTTATCGGGTATTGTGATTCCTATAATTCTGCTAAAAAAATTATGTCATCTTAAATTAAGTTGCCAGTTGTTGATCTAATTTTCTTTCATCGAACATGAGTAGAAGTTAACTGTCTGAATTTTTTAGTTTTTGATGTAAAAAGTTTTGCCATAATTTTATTTGGTCCTAAGTATCTACAGGTCAGACAGGTGCGCTGATAGATATATAGATGGGAAAACTAATTCCATGGTGTGTGACATTGTCCTTCTAATCCTGCTTCTATGAATATCGGTTCTGGATCTCTGCATTCTAAGTTGTGGCATGAAATTAAAGCAAATGTCATCGTGACAGTATCAGCATTCTTTAATCTTGGTGTATTCAATACTAATGATCAACTTATTGTCGTGACACTGTTCCAAGTACTTTTGTATTACTGTGCATGCTCTGGACTTGGTCATAATGCCTCCATATTTATTAGCTATGCCACTTCTATGCAATTGATAGTTTACCATGCAGCAGACCTCTAGGTTGTGTGATCCACTCTCACCTACCTGTGACAATGGCTTTGAGATGTTTCATTCCTGAATAAAAGGATTTAGTTGTTGAAGTGGGGTTTTTTCAATAACAAATGTACCCGTGTTACCGTTGACAGTAATAAAATGATGACGTAAAACTTTACTACAGATGAAGACATGATTCATGTTTACAGTGTTTTGTGGATTTTAATGTCTATCTTGCTATTGCAGTAACAACCTGCTGAGTGCTGACAGTATCTAGCCGTTAACTGCTGATATTATATACGGATGGTGGCTGTGGTCATCACACATCATCAGATGCTTTAGTTAGCCAATTAAGTGAACAGTTTCTGGGCCAGAAGACTCTGGCAGCGTTTAAGTGTTAATTTCATAGCGCCTACCTATCTATCTGTTAGCTTTCAGTCAGCACCAATGTACGGCGCCGGCCACCATCTGGACATACCTGCCTTGTGTAGGTACTGACTGCGGACCTCTTTGATCCTGACCAGACAGCTGGCTGACCACTTGATGACTCTGAACTGATTACCAGGATCGTTTTCTGCTTGGGTTCTTCGCCAGCGATGAGCTCCCGTTTGCCCGGTGTGTGTGTATCTTTTTCACAGCACCACTCAAACCGGTCAGCTGTGGCCAGTGTGAAACGACTCCTCTAATGTGCGTAATTGTTTTCTTTTGCTCACATTGCCAGGTAAGATGATAGCCACAGGGAACAACGAGAGACTATGAAACATTAGGGAAAATATTTCTCAGCATAAACAAAGTGGTGGCGGTGGGGGTGAAGTATTAAGGGTGTAACCATTTTCTAGTCATGTGTCTGATTCGGTCTTCTTTCTGTCTATACTTTTCATTTCAATTTGTTTGTAGAACTGTACATTTTGATGAAAGATTGTCGAATTCTTCCACAGATACTGTTGCTTCTGGTATTTAGAACAGGGAACACTTTCCGAATCAGTCTTCCACGTACTGATAATGACACCGACAGCCATGGTAATTGACGCACAGAATGTAAATAGGAAAGACTTCTCCGCTCGCTGTGTGTGCGTGTGTGTGTGCGCGCGCGTGTGTGTATACATGGCAGAGAATCAGCTGTTCTACTTAGAAATCTTAACAGACCATTTATCCTGGACAATCTCCAACCCCATCCAATACGTTGATGATCTGTTTCCGTAAATTCTGTAAAGAGGCAGTTATTGAAGAAGATATTTTTTGGTATGAGGTTCTGGAATAGGAATATTGTCTAAACGAGTTGCAATCATAATTCAAAATACAGGTGCTGTAAATGTATATTTCTCACATATGATTTGGTTTATCATCAGAGTGGCATTTAGATGTAAGTGCAAAGCAACCAGACCACAGATCAAACTCTTGTAAAGAAACTAATTACTATTGGCCATTAAGGGTCTTCTTCTGTACATTGTCTGCATAGAATATAATATAACCTAGTTAAAATTGGTTAATTTGTTGACCCATAAAGACATTTGACACAGTATTCAGATGTTAAATCCACTTTATAAATTGCTCTTGTTCCTGTTGTGTGGGCACAGGTACGATAGCAATTCCAGTTGAGTTGCCCTTTAATGGTAACTAGCCCCACCAGAAGGCAAAATAGCCAAAAATAACTGTCTTCAATCTTTTTGCCCCTGTGCAAACATTTAACAAAAATTAAGAGTTGAATATATATATATATATATATATATATATATATATATATCTGTAGTGGGTACCTATTGCAGATATATTTTAATAGAATAACTGAGTGAAATATCAAATATAAATTTTAAATATGAATTTTGTCGATCTTTCTGATGCAGCTGATTATCGTATAATCACACAGACTAGTTATTATAAAAGAGAACTGCCAGACAAACAAAATAATGTTCACACACTGAACTAAAGTCACTAAGTAGAAACTATGAAACAAACGATCACATTGATTATCAGAGGGGTGAATTGTCTGGTCACTGATATAGAGCATTTGAATCCTGGGTCTTGTTTGAAAAAGGTGTTCTTTTATCGGCGTTAACTTTCTTGTGGGTATAGCTTTTAAATGCTTAGGTTGGTGAAATGTCTGTATTAGTCAGAAATTAATATTCACTTAACGTTATGGCTTAGACCTGTAAAACTAGTAGAAAATACATCAGCACAGGTGTTATCATCATGATCATCATTAGCAATTTTTATTAATGCTTGTTTTATTATGTACATTGTAAACTTGAAGACAATGATTACAACATGATCATTTTATCAATAACACATGCCCTATTTTTACACCATTCATATCCTGAATCCCTAAACCCATCACTAGATATATCATCTGTACATTAAGTCCTGCTCCAGAAGAGCAACATGAGAGAAAAAGCCCTGTGTGTACTCGCTTGTAGTAAGAAATAAGATGAAGACAAACAATTGAGTGCTGGTTACATGTTACAAGAGCATCCTGTTTGTAAATGTTCAGGTTGAAGCAAGTGCATTGAATCACTCGCAGATAGTGCTATTCACCTGGTATCTGTTCTGTTGCGGATCCCCTCTGAACACCTGATGTGCCTGCACAGTGCTGGCCTCTGGTGGGGATCCGGAGAGTCTTTACGGAGGTGATAGGTAATCAGCGATGCAGTGTGTGTGCCGGTGTATGTGTGTACACGGCACACCTCACACATGCTGTGGTGGAGCTCCCCCCCCCCCCCATCTAGCCTGCTGGTGATCCGCATAGGAAAGGGCAGATCCTGGATGGATACAGATCACGAGGACCTGTGTGTACTGATGACTGGACCTAGTTCAGTCAGCAGAACCTCTCTGAGTCAAGCAAAGACACACATTATGTGTGCCTCTATGAAGATAGCTAATCAGTACAACTAAAGATAACCGCTGAAGGAACCGTACTGGCGCCGTACACTGTACACCGACCACAGCCACACATGGTCTTCAAGCATCCACCAAGAAACAAAAGGCATGCTGGTGTATAAGGTGGGCCGGCCGAGATGGTACCAGGATCCGACCGAGAGGAGGAGGTAGTGCTGTGTGTGTGTATCCAGAGACAGTGTTAAGATGCTCGGATCAGCTGGCGGTGATCTTGTGAAGCACACACGCAGACACAGATCTACGGTGCTGGTGGTGGCGGCGGCGGTGTCTGAAACTACAGCGGCTCAAAGGCTTGCCCACTGTACATAGTAATGGATGTGTGATATTTATTTATTTATTTATTTATTTATGCTCTAATTTATTGTCTAATTTATTGAACGGTGTTTGTCGTTCTGGATGAGCCACGGATGGCCAATGCAGATGCCAAGCTTGGATATACTGTCTACCTCAGCCGGACGTACATCGTTCGTGTGGACGAAGGCACTTCAATGTAGAGGATTACCTTTAGGGAACACGGTGGTACACGCGTAGTGATGTGTACCGGCTCTGTTGTGATTGGGTTGGGGGCGCATCATCCAGTACGTCCCATGGTCGACTGACAGTTGTCCACTGTACCAAATGGTTCACGCTGACCTTGCCTCGCTAGAGAGCACAGCAGGGTTGTCTCCTTCTCGCGACCGTCGCCACAACGACCGCCAAAATTCCCACTCCAGAGTCTACAGGGGCCAAGGTGCTGTCGGTGGTGTCACCCACCGCGGTGGCCACCGATGCCGGCGCCAGCACGCAGCCGTCCAGTGCCAAGGTGCGCGAAACGTTGAAGCGCAGCCTGAAGCTGAAACTGATGACCGTCAAGGTGAAGAAGAAGAAAATGACAATTGGCGAACCAGAGGCAACATTACCTATTGAGAAACTAGCAGGTAAGAGTGTCGTCACGGGGTGTTATCCTATGCTGGCGCGGCATCAGTCAGTGCCGTACTGGATCACGGGTGACTGGGGACTTATCCAGGTTGTCCAATTGTTGTGACCCTGTTTGGGGGCCCTCTGATTCTTGAGTCACGCAGCAGTCGTGATATGGTATCATTTGTGCTGAAGCTCGGATCATCTGAAATCTTGCATTATAAAGAATCCGTCCCGTTGCTCGGTATTTGGTATAAGGTGTGAACAATGGTTGAGAGATGTGAGCAGTTGACCAACTATGTTTGACTTATTTTATCTGATTGTTGCAGTGTGGTGAATTGAAATACACACTTCACTGGAGTCTGAGAAGTTTATTATCCACCTATCACCACCATCCAGTGTGTACCTGTTCAGTGAGTGTTTGCCATTACACCGTAAAAAGCTGGTTGCTTCATTTAAAACCGACCTGATGGACCCCAGCATCACCATAGTTTGTGCCCTTTGTTCCTCTGGCTGCTGGTACTGCTGCAGGAAGTAATTCATTTCTTATCCAGTTTTTTGCTGTTCTTGTAATGTCAAAACAATGTTGGCATCTAGCTCTAAGTGTTCCTTGCAGGAGGTCATTTGACAACAGACCAGAGTTGAATACTGCCACTTTTTGCAATACACTTTGAAATGTCGTGGATAGCCTAGTTCTCCTTGATTGATAACATCCACGTCTTCAGGGTGATGGCTCTGGGGGAAAAAAAACCCACATTGGTACTTCATGGAATGGCATCTGATAGAAAGGAAGAAAAATATACAGAATGTCAGCTATATTAAATCCATAAATCCTGCCTTCGCGGTGTCGTTTAGCGGTACGGTGTCCTGTTTAGTTTATCGTGTTTAACTGTGTATGGCATATAACTATGATGATGCAGTGTACTTTGTATAAGGGCACGCCTTTTTATTTTAATGCATATCAGGACTGTTGGTATTTCATTATTGTGCGAGAACGTGTTAGATTATTCAAATTCAGAGTTTTAATACGTGGAATATTTCTGGATTTGTTTTTATACCTTCTTGGCAGATATATGACCCGATATTGATAAGATTACTTTATCTTGAAAGATGTATGAGTCATCATAGGTTTATTTCTGGCTGCACTTTTTGCACGGCTAATGTCAATTTATTGCTGCAGTAGACCAGAAAACAGGGTTAAAGAAGATATGAGGAAAATGGCAATTTTACCAAATGAATTTATACGTACTTGGCAAGGTAGAGTTTTGCCTCAAGTATTTGCCTCAATTATTTGATGTCACCTGGTTAAGCCGATCAGTTTTCTTATCCTTTAGTGGTATCTCATTGGAATAATGGAATTCTCGGTATATCTTCACATCAGGTTAGCAGTTTTAATAATTATTTATAAAAACAGCGAAGCCATTTAATTGAAGATGGTTGATTTGTTTCTCTCGCCCTTCAGTTGTTTGGAACATCGGAGCAGCTAGTGGTATTTGGTTGTTTTTTTCCCCTCCGGTTATTTCCTGTTTTGGATCTATCAGTATCTGTCCCGTCTGAAGTGCGCTTAACAGCGCCAAGATAAAGGATTTAGTAGCAGACACTCCCTGCTTGTCCGCTGTTTTTACACACTATTCATAACGACTAGATCCTTCTCGGAGTGCCTGTTGACGGCATTAAAAGGCTGCAGGAGTCGTTGTCCTTATTAGCAGAGCCAGTTCCCCCGCCGGGCACCGGACCGAGATTGGGACTTTTCCTTCTGCGGGAGAACAGCTGGCCAACAGATTAGATACCTCCTCTAATGGTATGCTGACGGTGCTGTGTTTTTGGCCGTGAATTCTGGATTTGGGACTAGTGGCACTGGGCCGAGATAAGTTTTCACCTTCCTCGGGTGCAGCACCCCCTCACCGCTTTGCTGCTGTTTTCGGTGATGGTGTGCTGCCTTCAGAGATGTGGATGTAGAGCGGTACAATTCCTGGCCGGTGAATCACCAGCCATCCCTAACCCACACACCTTTTATGTTTTAAAATCTGGCCTTCATTATGCCGCTGTTTACCTGGCCGTGGTATCTTAATTACCCATAATAGCCTGTGTTCGCGCCGTTCCCATGTGTATGTGCATTTGTAGACTTTCACCTGTTTGAAGTTTACTACTTGTATGGGTAGCTGTTTTCCCGGTGATAAATCCGTATTTCCTTTAAGAGAAGGAAGACATCTTTTATTCGCTTTCTTGGTATTGTGCGTTTTGTGACCCATTTTATTTTCATTCATTCCATTTATTGGCTACTTTAAAACACCACTTTCTGTATATGGCTTGAGATAACAATACCTCCTTAGATTGTGCACGTTGGCATTAAATAGAACTAGAGTTGTTTGCCTCGATGGGGTCATAGAACGACAGCAGGCGTGCCACTGAACGGGGATGTGAGCAAGCCGACTGTCAGTAGGTGGCTTCTCTAAAGGGTTGTATGTATACACTGCGATTCAGAGTCTCTAAACAAATACACGTTACTGCTTGGAAGTACAATATACCGTGTTAGGAACTGAAACGTTAGGAAATGGCGAAACATAAAAGCTTGTCTGGAACACAAGTTGTATTTCAGTTCGTTTGTTTTTTAGGCGTGTATCACACACACACAGAGAGAATCAGACTTGTAATACTCTGACAGAAACCTGTTTGTCTTTTATGTATTCGCAGGTTCGTACAAGTGTGTGTGTGTGTGTGTGCGTGTGTGCGTCAAAATCAATAAATATAAATGCCCACGTGACAGTGATATGTATAATATTAATATCGACCTGGTGATCTATTTCTCAGCCAGATGTATATTTCTCGGCTGTTATTTAATAAAACCAGTGTTCGTTTCTCTGTCTTCCTGGAACACGGCGGCAACATAAGTCACTCTGTGATAAAACTCGGCCAGATCTCTGATTCTAGAGTCCCCGCTTCTTTATTGTACAAGCGTTCCAGACTGTGGAACCCTCTGCATAAATGATGGCATGTTCCTGACCGGTGTTTGGTTTCGATGTCTTTTTAGTGCGACTAAAACATCATCAGGAAATGCTAGTGTTGTGCTTTGAGATCCGCCGTTTTAGGGAATGTTAAATAAATAGAGGATTTCGCCCTGGCGGCGGCAGGTCGATTTCACCAGCAGGCATAAATTATATCCTGTTAGTAGACACACGACTCTGGAGCGTGATCCGTCGTGGGTTACGTCCGCCACCTATATTTGTTGGCATTAGGAAAGTGGATGCTGAAAATTAAAGGCATTTATTAATCAAGGCTGCTGGCATCAGTCCGTTGTGTTGTTTATCCTTTCTGGTCAGTTATCAGTGTGCGCGCGCAAGCGAGCGAAATAGCTCTGGAAGTGTGGGAGTGCCACTGCGGGGGCTATACATTTTATTGGTTAATAATTTGATAAACAAGGTCACTGGATCTGATGTTTGACTCAACGGGCCCTCGCAAACGCCTGGCCCGGGGTCCTGGTCTGACTCTGCTGCTGCTGGTGTGCGTGTGCGTGTTCCTTAATTTAGCAGCAATATGACACAATGGGCATTAAAGAACACGTATTTAGGTAACTGGGAACTGGTTTACTAAAGATAAAATATTCTCAAGATGCCGACAAAAGAAAGGAACACTCGAAATACTTGCTATTGTTTTCTTAGTTTTGTTTATATGGGAAAAGCTTCAACAAGGTTCCTTCAACAATTATCAGGCGAAGTTTTTATAATGTTACACACAGTGCAGATCTCATAATGCACGCAGACTGAGAGTA
This sequence comes from Paralvinella palmiformis, assembly GCA_025642065.1. NCBI lineage: Eukaryota > Metazoa > Annelida > Polychaeta > Terebellida > Alvinellidae > Paralvinella > Paralvinella palmiformis. Next base: position 156,312 of record JAODUP010000205.1, read on the forward strand.
ATACTAGGTGGTATTGTCTCTGGAATTTCAAAAATTGAAACATCCCATTGCAGATTTTGTTACTGAAAATGTCTCAAGGCTCTAGTTTTACAAGTGGCACTGATGAAAAACACGAACATAAAATTGCCACAGAGGAAGAAGAGTGGAATGTTTTGAAACAAATGGAGTGCAGAAACCCGATCTGAATATTACAAATGGACCAAAAAGTATAAGGATGCCATAGCTGGCAATTTTTTGTTTAGTTTTCATGTGACATATGCTGAATGGTGTGACAGAGTCAATATGGCAGCGAGTTTGATATACTCTGAATGGAGCATTAATAATAGGAGCATAAAGGTAAAACGTCTAACCGTTGTCATGGTTTTCTGTATTGAGGGTGGGTGGTGTGGTCTAGTCGTAACAAAGGCATCAAGAAGAGCAGATCAAAATCCAACTAGGTTCAGGATTTTTGCCAATTGATGTCCCTGAACTGCCATTAAGCAACACCGATAAAATGATCTTTTAATTGACAACAGTTTTCCCCTCTGAAAACGTGTTGTCAGTGGATACATTGAACAGTTCATTACACACGCGCGCGCGCTCGCTCGCGCGCAAAAGATATCCAGGAAAAAAACAGTTAATAGCCAAAATCACGTTCCACAGACAACATCCATTTCAGCAGCTCTGGCCTAGCTACTAAAGCAATTTTGTGGAGGTTTGTCAACAGTGTGTAAGTGATACATTGGCTAGAGGATCCCTGGCTACTGGCTGATGATGGTTAAGTGGAGTTTACTTAAGTCATGACTGATGTCTTGACCAGGTAACAACATACAGCTGGTTATGGATGGCATTTATTTCTGGGGTGGGGGTGGTGTTTTATATAGACGCTGGAGTTCTAGAGGGCGTTTCATGTAACTCTCATAAATTCACTGTCACAATTTATTGTGGTCGGTCTATAGGTCTGTTTGGGTATTGTGGTGCTATGGTATTGCAATAAATTATCTGAACCTGTACAGCTATTTCTGAATGTTTTGCAGTGTGCGTGTGTGTTTAAATATATATATATATATATATATATATATATATTATATACGTATGTATTTGTGAGTATATATATATATATATATATATATATAAGAGAGAGAGAGAGAGAGAGAGAGCGCGTATGTATTTGTGAATATATATATATATATATATATATATATATATAGATAGACTCTCTCTCTCTCTCTCTATCTTAAAGATTATTGTTTGGTATATGTAATTACAGCTTTGCAAAGTTGCTGTTCTATTCAGAATATCCATATACATGGTTCCCACTTGTCCTGGAAAATAAGAAATTCTTTTTCGAGGTCCTGGAAATGAACTTGAATTTGACAAAATCAAGAAATGCCATGGAAAAATATTGCCTGTGAAAAAATCCACTTTGAACAAAAAAAAGCCCGTAAATAAATATTATGTCTGTAGAATTCTCGATACATTAATTGATTCATTGGTCTGTGGCCCAAAGCATTTAGACATTTAGGATAAATTGCAGGACGATGATTTGATAGAATGAATTTAGTCTTGTTCTATTTGAAAAATTTGACGTGGTGCAAGCTTTTTGTTAACTGGAGACCATTTGAATTTTTGTTTAATAGAAAGTGATAATTATAACTAGACCAATAATGCAGTGGATGAGTATTGTCCGTTTAGTAACGTTATTGGTGTGGATGAAGATCCTCGTAAAATTCATCATTCCGATGCCTTTCATTTCGAACAATAAATTATGCTACTGTCAGTAAATGACTACCAGTGATGTTACTGTTGAGTGTTGTGGTATTAAGAGACCCGCTTCTTTGTTTTGGCCGACAAAACACTGACAGATGTCTGACATCCGAGTTATCAGTAGTAAAATGAGGTGACTCCGCTGCCATTAACGTGCATTTCTTCCTCTACTCCGAACACTTGAGGGTTTTTTTCTTCTCGTTTCTTCCCTTCTTGTCACGATGAGCCAATATCGGAGTACGTTTTGGCAAGTGTTCCGCGTTTATCTGTGCCCGTAACATAAACAAGCCGACGTAAGCTGACTGGCTGTGGTTTGGCTCTTGTTGGCCATGTAAGAGACTTGTACAGGTTTTTTGGATTGTTTTACACTTGCTAGCCACGCCACACCGTGTTATACACTACTAGCCGGCGCTAGTCCGCTTTCGGTTAGGAGTAAGTCAGCCTAAATTAGAGGCTTTTGCCAGAAGTGTGTCATAAATTAGCTATCGATTGAAATCATACCACCAACAAAGGGATTCAAGGTATAGGATTTGCTTGGAGGGAAATAGTCCGAGAAAAGTTCTCTTTCAAATCGGCCCAGATTTCGAACAGAATAGAGAGCGAGAGAGTCCTATGCATCAAATATATATTTCTATTGTTGAAATTCTGAGCCGTGTAAAACCACTGGGATAATGTACCGGGTTTATGAAACTGTATCTCGTAATGTCTGAGTGTATGAGTGTGTCTGTATGTATGTGTTTAATGGATACATTCTACCTGACTTGGGCTGGGTGATCAAAGATCTCTAGAACAAAGGTTTTGTTTAATGGCAACACATAACAAAAACAAATAAAAATCCGACAAAGATCAGTACAGAAAGGTTGTTATAATGAGTGGAATAAGGTTAAACTTGTTAGTAGCAGATCAGTTAATGTAAGAGAAGCTTTTGTGGTGTATATGGTTTGAACAGTTTATGCCAAAACAAATAGTTATATTTGTACATACCCACACATTGATCACTACATCTCAGCATGAAAGGTGCGTGTTCGAATCCAATCCAGGTCCCTATATTTGTCGGATCTTTCCCAGAGAGTGACCATTAGGCCATATGTCCTCAAGTGTGAGCAGTTAGCTCTTGCCAATGCGAGAGCAGCTACACCAGGTAGGACAACCTTAGGTGGCTCATATCAAAGGTGTCCTAGTAGCTGGCCGGAAAGAGCAGAAACACGGTATCTAAAGGGCGTTCCGATGGCGCAGTTTTTAGAGGTTGTGGGTTCGAATCCGACCGGTGACTCTGTTTACGGGATTTGTTTCCCTCGATTATATGTCACAGGTGTGTCCAATACCGACTATGTTGTAATATATAAGCTCTGCTGTCTAAATACGGATTGCCTCCACTCGTCGGTGTCTAACTGACAGCAACTGAAGCACGGAGCACAATCATAGTGGTGGTAATACATTAGCTCCTGTCATATCGTCTGAGTGAGAATCTCACTGATGAACCGCCAACAACATACAACAAGTTGATTGTTTGATGATAATAATATGCCGTATTTATATAATATGTATGTTCTTTAACCTATTTCAATAACTAGATTTTTTGGTGAACCTGACAGAGGCTAAACAAAATTAATTATAGTACCATTTGTTTTAATTATGCCTTACCTTTTTCGTATGTTGCTATATTTAGTACAGTAATTTTTAGCGTTTAATTTGTGAGAATATTTTACTAGAATGTTTTTTATACAATGGTTTATGGTTGACAGTTCATAGCGAGTGTTTTGTTCTTCTTTTGTTAGCAGATCCGACCTCCAGATTAAGTTTGTTATTATATTGGTAAATAGATAAGTAATCAGCACTTTCCTGTGTTAATCTGTTTGACTGAGGTCAGAGATCTTCACACCTACTCCTATTCTAATATTGATATCTTGTATGGTTATCAATAACAACCTCCGGCTAATCTTAAACCTAGACTGGCCTCTTATCAGAAGTTTTAATTCAATTAGCTCACCTTTTATTTCCTGTTAGTTGTTCCTAGTGCACGGATATAATATACTTGTACTTTTCTTGACTGGTCTCGAACTCCAGTTCTCCGACGAAATAACGGCGTGACAATGTTTTGCCTTTGGGTTGTATTTTGATTGAACGTTCGTGGCGTAATTGATCGCAGCTGTTCCAATTGCTCCATTATCATATGGAATTCAGCGACCGAAACAGCGATAAACGGGAGGCTTCAATGCAAAAAAAGAAGTCTTTAATTGGATAATTCATGATCGGTTTGAGTGCAGTTTATCAGATTTGATGCTACTTCGGTAATGCGGTTCATTGCTAGACAGCAATAAAACTGTCTGGGTCTTGTTATGTTGTAACTTGTGTCATGAACCGCATAATGATCATCATGGTGGTGGTGGCGGTTGTGACGCTGCTACTGATGATGGTGGTGGTAACTAGATATAATCTGTTTAATAAATTGATTATATTCCAACTTGGTCGTCGTATGTTAATACAAGTTATGTTCAGTGTCACCAGCTGTTTGTTGTCGTCTGTCTCTGATTGATAGCGATGCACTTGTTCTTGTTACAAACATCGTCCAAGTGACATATCTCGTGTGTCTATCACCAGACCACCGAAGAATGCCGAATTGACATCAGGTTTGCCATCCGTTTTGCCGTATCTTACTTACTAACCCGTCGACGTGGATGCCGCAATCCGTATGACCGAATGCCTTAATGGGCTCGGAAATAACTCCAGGGATTTATTTCCGCGAGGAAGAATGGCCCGATTCCTTCCCACATGTGGCAGGTGTTAGCTAATAATAAGTCTAAAATTCTTAGCTAACTGATCCCGAATGCTTTGATCCGGGACCGATTTCTATCACTGATAGACACTGATAGGTAGTTTTTATAGATAAGCATCTGATATGGGAACAGTTGTCCTTCACACTGCCCTACCACGATAACAGAATTGCTGGATGAGTCGGGGATGAGCCGTTATCTGATACTCATCCGATGTCATAAGGCTAAGAATGTAGATTGGTACAGCACGGACATAGGGCACGGGTTGTACCCAGCTCCGACGGGAGCGAGAGGTCTGTGCCATTCTATCAGTTAGGTCGGTTTTGGTAAAGATCCCGCCACAGCTTGGAATGTTACTGCAGATTAAGAAGCAAGTGTACTATGGATGGTGCCCTCTTATCATATCTCTATCATTTGTACAGTTCATTATACTTTGCTGGGAGTACTCCACTCACACCATGTGCCTTAGCGGTGTGAATCCCAATCAGAGAGAGGTGGAAGTGAGTATGAAGGGGTTACCCCGGGGAGGGGGGGGGGAGAAAGAAGAGTTTCAGTGAACTAAACAGATGTTTGTGGCTTGTTTTCCGTGGAGACGCTGGTGTGTAGGCGGTATTCACGATTGTGATAGATCCGGGAGTGTAGGAGATCATCGGGCTTAGAAAAATGCAGAAAATACACGGCCATAAAAAGGGGCTGTAAATAGAGAGCACGTGCTACAGACCACATCTTTTCGAGACAAGGTGCTAACTGATTGTTCCACTCAGAGATAACAGTAAAAACTTTAATCCTTCCGTGTGCCTGGGATCGGGGATAGTGTATGTGTGTGTTTGTGTGTGTCTGTGTGTGATTCAGCGGTCAACGTTAAACACCTTAAGCGGACCAGACCTGCACTGTACAGCCGTTCTATAGAGACTCGGGGATGTCTGCTGTCATTGATATTACGCAGTACTAACCTAACACTGCAGATGTTTGCCAAGCGTGCCAGGCTCTAACTGGCTGACGCATTCCTTATATACACTAAATGGTCCTCGTCTCCGAAAGATAGAGCGGGTACACCGAAATGGCTGGCCAGAGAAATGGGTGTTTTTTCGTGGTTTTTTTTGTTGCCCTTTTTGTTTGTTAATTTTAAAATCCTGAAAGATCCCAGCAGTGAAGAGAATGCAAATGTTTTGGTTGTGTGCCTGGTAGATATTACCCAAAGTAAAGCGTGAAGTTAAACACCATTACTCGGATTCTAAACACAAGAAGCACTTGGCTGTTTGCGCGGAGGTATTATTATTTAGTGTATTCGTGTTTACGAATGCATTCATCGTTGGACAAAAGACCGTTGGCACTGCGCATCATTGCATGTTATCGGTGCAATGCTTTGAGGAGAACCAAAGCGTCTTGTTTACGCGTCTGGTTCTCTTACAGATATAATTGTCTGATCTGCTGGTCCTATGAACAGATTATAGCGCACTGCATAATGCTATTGCTGGTTAATAAAGATAATGATCAGCTAAATAAAGTATGGTTTCTGAGTGCGAATTAGCTAACATAGTCGAGCAGAAGGATAATTTTTGGCTGAAATAGAAATGCCGGTCAACGACTATCTTAATGACTAAATGAATACCTTGTAACATGTACATGTATGTTAGTTTGTAACTCGAGTAGAATATCTAACGTAAGTAGATTACCATGCTCGCCGGCTGGGCTGTGATACACGTGTGGATGATACACAATGAAAAAACACTAGGAAAATGGCCCGTTTCCACGCATTCTCATATAGTGGGCTAGTTTTGGAGGCTGTAGTCATTTAGTCAGCCCGGCTAATGATCAGCAGCACATAAACGCGTGTGTGTGTTGGGTTTTAGGTGAGTTAGAAAGGAACTGTCAGATGGCCACAGATCAAAGGGGGTCTTCCCTTTTTAATTACCGCAGTCTTGTTTGCGTCTTATTACTTAGCAGCCGCTTCCTATTGTACCTTTGGCTTGACCTACAAACAAATAACAGTACGGCTGTATGTCATAGGTCAGTCATAACATGGTACTTGCTAAGTGTGTATATCCCTCTCTCTCTCTCACTGTGTGTATGTGCGCGTGTGTGTGGCGGGAGTGAACTGGTAGTTAGCTTTCACACGTGCGATGGTGATGGTGCAGCTAATCAGGAGGAAGACGATGGCCACCACCAGTTCACGTACAGCTGACTGTACGGTGATCTACTGGAGACAGGTGTTTGACCGTATTCTAACAAATCATGATGGTTTATGCCGGAGCGTACCCACTTAGTCTAACTGAAATTAGCACAGAGAGATGGCAGAGATAGACGGGTAGACAGTCACATACATACACATACATTTGCGCACAGGGAAGTGTACAATCCTCCATCTGTGAAGAGAGAGTCACGAATACACATATAATTAAGATCGTAGTGGTAATGTGGTATATTGCACTTTCACATGGCATTAAGCTTAGATCTCAAAGATATTGATGTGATCTGAATCCTTGCGTTTATAGTCTGCGTCTATGATTCCGTTTTCCGATGATTCACTCACCTTCTGAGCACGGGATGTTTTACATTTTACTTCACAGTTAATGTGTCATCACCCCCCCCCCTCCATCTCACGGCACCGTACCTGTATACCTGTGTTCAGACACCTCTTCCCGGGGTACACATCCCTCCTCGCAGATATAGTTATACAAGAGACGTCATTCCGTCGCTGGAGGATTGGACGTGACAAGGAATCATCCGGAACGCAACTTTCTGATAACTGGATCTGGTTTGTTTGGCAGATGTAACTAATGCTGTGCTACAGTAAGAGCTCTACCGTGTAGTAAGTGTATGCCAGTCTCCTAGTAACGGGATACAGTTATAACTGGATTACATCCAGGCAACATTTGGAGTGGCGGACCCGAGGACGAGAAATTAAAACGCGCCTTACACCTAACTTACTTAATGTATCTGTCAGTCGGTTCTGATGGGGAGGCACAGATCCAGAAGTATGATCTGCAAATGATTTTATTTTAGGTCATTTGAAATGCCAACTTTGAAATGCTGCTGTTGTTGCTGTTTTCAGCGTCACCAGATTCGTTGTTGTTGCTGTTCCCCCTAAATATCATTAGCATTAGCATTGCCATCATTGCTGTTGGCATTGTTTTTGTTTGTTTGTTGTTCTCAGTGTCCAAAACTTTACTGCTGTTATTCTTATTGTGCCTCCAAACATTATTATCAATGTTTTTAATGTTGTTATTGTTGTTGTTCTCATTACCAAAAACTTTAGTGTTGTTGTATTACTTGTTGTGCCTCCAAACATTATTACCAATGTTGTTGTTGTTCTTTTGGTTGTAAGCTCTCTGCTAAGTCAGTACAACCGTGACTGTTACAGATTGGAGTGCTAGCCGGCTAGTACCTTTCGGATACCTGTACTGACGAAGTTCCGGATCAATCTCCTGATAACAAGACTTGATGATGATTATTAATGGAGAGTGTCATGGCGTTTTGTCTGATAAATGGCTGCTCGTGTCGGAGATGACCTTTCAGTGTTCCACAGCCAAGTTCCAGTCCATCACCAGGTGCTCATTTGTCAGCATTATCAGTCCGGTTGTTATTTTCCTGTTTGTTTATGGTGTTATTAAGTCGCATCTCGCCGGTGTCAAGCTGTGGTGGACCTGGGCTGGTTTGGTAGAGATGTACCAGGTCAGAAGTGTGTAATCATCCGTTGCCGCTAAGTGCGCCAGTCTGTGAACTTCCGCGCACTGGAGAAAAGAGCGTGTGTTCTGCTAATATATTTCACACCTGTACTGTGACTGGTAGTGATTGGTGTTGTGTACACCAAGTGTGAAAATCTTTGCTGGCTGCATCGGTCACAATTCAAACAGCATGTGTACATCGCCAGGCCTGGGGGCGACTTCGATAACACCGATACACCCACAACAAACACGGAGCACTTCTTTATCCAGATTACACGTGTCCTCTTGCGATACTCTGATACTGTCTTACTGGCCTTAGAGTACTGATTGTTATTCGCAGATCACGGGCACATATGGTAGGAGATTGCTGACAGATGTCGGCAGTGCCCGCTCAGATGTCGATATGTCACACTCAGATGTTAAGTACGTCACGCTCGCATGTTGGCGCGCGCGGTGGACTAGACTCCCAAGAACTCCGACACGTGCTTAAGCGTGATGTTCCTGGGTCGTACCGAGGCCTGCTATGGACATCGGCGCGGCATGATACATCGAGTTTACCCAATAACGGTGGTGCCCGTTACACGGTATATAATGTTACCATGGGGAAGACACCTCCTTTAGCAGGATGGGATCCACTGCCAGCCATGCGTGCTGCCAATACTCATAAAACATACTTCATTAACGTTCACGGCACCTTATGCCCTGGTAGATTAACACGGCGCGTCAACAACCGTAGGTTGGCCGTTATGAGAATTGGACTATGTAGCGTAATAACACAGTATAAATAATGTTAGTGTTAACCCAGGCTTAATCTAATGGTGACTGGTGTGGGCTTTGTAGGCTTTTACAGCCTGGGCCATGATGTTTATCGCCATCACTAGCCGAATCGGCCCCCTCTTACCTTGTGTTGATGTGTTTAAGTGCAGCTGGTCTGCCAGTAATCTTCTGCCATGCTCTACGGGTTACTTATATGGAGCTAATCTACAATCTAGGATTCTTCCTTTATTTACGGAGGTACACCTAGTGGCTTTGGCTACCCTTTTCTGGGGCATAACAACAACAGGTCATACAGTACCGAGCCTGATATTTGGAATGAATAGCATTTTCAGCTTCATGGATACTGCGTGCGTGTGTCTATGTGTGTGTGTGTGTGTGTGTGTGTGCAATTCCGTGTCTGACTTTCAGCAATGAAGCTAAACAAAACATTCACGTTTGTGTCAGTCTTCCTCATCTACATTGGTAGATGTTTACATGTTTCCTTAATAAACATTACGCGTTGACAAATATGGTTATACATATTGCATCAAGGGCTGATTATATTTGGTAGCCTATCATGCCATTTTACGATATTGTGCTATAACGTACCAATATGGAACTTTGGATGGCCAAGTCGCAGATATAGCCTAACACCGGAATCTGCCCATTGTTCCGTATCTAGTTCCTCTGGAAATGGCGCACCAGTGCCACCTTATAAATTCCTGCGGACTAGTCTGGTAACACAGCGGAGATAAAAATCACCACTAGATCCAGATATAGATGGGTCTGCCAAGAATTGGTTATTTATCACAGCAGGAAGATCTTCCTCTGTTTTCACAATTAATGGCATGGTCACCGTCAGGAAGCCGGAGTAATATAAACATCCCGGATAACTCTGATGACTTGAAGACTGGAAGAAATCAGCGCGCCGCTGTCCGGGATGCTCAGCTGGCCCTCTCCTATCTGGCTTTTATGGATACATCCGGCGCTTGAATGGAATTCCAACGGCACCACTACAGACTGGACCAACCGACATGGTGGTCCTCGTTACTGGGCAGCCTTATCCACCGAGGTTGATGACATGGAAGTGTACCTAACTGGCTTCGCTTGAGTACAAGTAAACAAAGTGGCATGGCCACGTCTGTGGGGCCCAGCAACTGGCCGAAGGTCAGATTTGTTTCTTTAATGAGCGTCCGCCATTTGCAGACCATTAAGAGTGATTTTAGCTATTTATGAATGATATGGCCAAGTGCTGTACCAGATGTAGACGTAGTACCATCGGAGTCAAAACAAGCTCCGATCATGGTCAGTCTCTGTACTCCCGTATCTCTGCTCATCCACTTCTCCGCTATGTCTCAGAAAGACAGCTGTTTAGCAGCCAGCTGCGATGATTATTTCGGCCCAAGAGAGCTAGGCCCTTGGAGAATGGTACCCCACACAAAGGGTCCAACAGGGATGGTATGGTGTCTTGGTGATTGGTGAGAGCTGTGACGTAGGCAGATGAGCCAGCTGTTATGCTGTAGCCCGTCATACTGATGACTAATGTGCTAATAGGCTTTTACATAACCTCATCATCACTCGCCGGGTTACAGCTGTTCAGCTCATGGCCTGTTATGTCCACCAAGTAGAACACGTATCTCCTCCCCCCCTCTCTCTCTCTATCTATTGGTTACCCCAGCAGGCTGCTTCAATAAAGCTTTTCCATTCACAAACAACAACCCCCCTCCCCATCTTTCCCCAGTAGATTTGATGTGGGTTTCTTCTCACTACACAGTTAGTCTCTGTTGGCCAGAGACACTGGTTATCTGCAAGATAACAATACGTAATCACATCAGTTCATACTGTAGAATGTACGGTCATTGATGAATATATCATTGTCTCTTTTACAAAACTAATATTCTTAATTCTATATGGCTCTCGATAAATATGTAATCATCTTTCTTGATGAGTAATCAAAATAAATTATCAACTGATCAGATTATGTGGGTCAGCTGTAAAATATGGAGATACTCTTACACTACCATTGAGTAGTTTTTCCTCTCCATTTGGTTTGTGTTTTGCAACGCCCTCGTACCAATCTCATTTTGGTATTATAAAAAATCACCAATATTTTGGTGTTAAATTGGTCTTATGATTGTTTTGAATCAGCCTCGAACCACAACAATTCTGAGTCAGGCGCACTCCATCTTTGAGTCAGCACTGATGATCTTTTGAGCTGTTCAGAGCCGAGTATTTCAGTGCTGCTGTGGATGGCTTGCTGTTAGATAAGCAGAGTTTACCTGATCTTCTTGTTATTGTAGCACTGCCATAACCTGCTGTTGATGGAGTACATTCTTACAACATGCGTCATCTACGAGTTTTTTCCTCTCTGTTCTTCTTCTGGCATTACACGTCAGAAATTAATTTGTTTTAATGTGCCGACCTCGTAGTGTTCTGTTCCTACCATTCACGGCACAGAATCTTCTAAGTTCTATCCAATGCGTGATCTGTCTTTGTTAACTAGACTTCGTAGATTTGTTCAATTTATTCAAACCTTTCTATTTTCTGTTTATAACTTATCTACCCCCACACGCACGAACGCGCGTGCACGCACGGACGCACATGCATGCATGTATGCATTCATGCAGGCTCACACAATTGATTAAATAACAAGCGACTGATAGTCAGAATACGAATTAACCAATTTCTCACCATCATATAACCATATTAGAATGTTGTTTGTGGTTCAAGACAGTAGCAAGACGAGTTGTTTGTAGAGATTTCACTGATCAGACTGCTTGATGCTTGCTTGTGTGTGGGGGGGGGGGCGGCGGCGAGGTGATCAGCTGTTAAAGTATAGCTGACCATGAGGAGAGACAAAGAGGATAAATCGATGGCTAGATAATACCTTACTGGTTAAATAGAGGTATTCTGAGGCTACAGTTATAGTATGGGTTAGGGATGAAGAGGGATTTTTTCTTCCTTTAGAGCGCTGAATGGAAGGATCGAAATTGGTAAAGCTTCCCCCCCCACACACACACACACATCCTGAATCCGGATCTGTTATAAAGTGGTGCCATTAACTTTCCCAGTGAATCGCTCTGGTCTGTTGCCAATAACGTGTTACGTTAGATCACTCGGTCTAGTTTGCATTATATGTGATGGTGGCTCTTCAGCCTTTGTAATCTGTGCGTTGGGCTAATTTACTATAAGCCAGTGGTTCTGGGACCAACACCTGGAGGGAAAAATTGGCCTAATATTGTATTTTGAATCATTTTCATCCAGGCGAAGTAGCTATCTGTTGTTTTCCTCTGATATTACTTGTTGTTGCCTAGTTCCCGGATATTGTTAGGCCGGCCACTGGGATAATACCTGTGTAGTGTGGTCACATATTGGCTTCCCTGGCAGTTCCCGGATATTGTTAGGCCGGCCACTGGGATAATACCTGTGTAGTGTGGTCACATATTGGCTTCCCTGGCAGTATACAGATGTTTCTATTTGTATTGTGTAAGATACTCCGTGATGTTAGGTCTGTCGTGAAGTAAACAGCGACTGTGCTATAGCTAGTACCTGCCTTTTCTAATAACCCGATGTTCACACACGTGTACATCCGTGTATGCGCGCCGCAGCATCCTTGCACGTACACACACACACACACACACACATGCACAAACACAACACCTGCCCACAAAAGCCGCTTTAAGTGATTCATGACTACATATTTCTAACCGGACTGATTGCGAGATATTATACAAATGGTTTAGCGTGTATGATGATCAATGATGGATAACTGTTATATAATAATACTTGATATTACTAGCTATATACGTTTAATATATTGTTCAGTTAATATATTGTAACTATACCATGTACACATTGGGATAAATGAAATAGCTTTATCCTGTGGTTCTTGTAGAAACAGTTGGCACAGGATTGATGTACTACCACTAAATGATAGCTTTTCTTGGCTCTCTGGCACCGAGATGTTTCCAAGATAATCCAGTCAGATCCATGTGACTGACTACCACTCCGGATCATTGTACTATACTCTCACTGAAGATAAGGTAACATGCCTCAAGAAATGGCGGATCGTATTGTAAGGAGGAGTGCATATGAAAACATCCCGAAGAACCATCAGGCACTTATACTTTGTATACAGCTGGAGCTGAAGAGTACGCTGCCGATAGGCTTACTGATCTAAGAGATGTAATGCCGGAGACTATATGGCTTCTTTGTATCAGACAACAACAACCAACACAAGTTTGGTAATACAGTAAATAGACTGTCAGATCCTTGATCTAGCCAAACGTAGGATAACTGGTCTGTCCTACGAGGAAATGTCTTGCCCTACATCAGCATTTAAGCCATAAGAAGGCATAAAAGCGTTACACGCCGCTATCCCATCTTGCCCAATATGTTAACTTTATTGGTGTGCCGCTGATGTTTTGCTGGTCATGTTGTTTTGTGCGGTTCCTGGCAGACTGGTTCGGTCAGTTTTTGTCCGGGTTACGAATCCTTTAATCAGCCTTGATTAGCTAAAATATTTAAGTTGCCAGGCATTCTTCGGGTGTTCGTTGTTCGGCTTTTTCAAGCTCTGGTTAATTGATAATTGCAGAGTTCATCATCTACTAATGGCCGCTAATTATTTCATTGACGCTTCTGGTACCCTGAGTAAATAGTACCCGTGTGATTATTTATAACATATGTGAACATCTGATGTCAGTGGAAGACCACATCCCATCCGTCGGTGATGGTTTGGTTGGGTATGTTTTTTTGTTGTTGTTGTTAGTTGGTAGCCACGATGGTCTGCACTGTTATGTTTATAATCGAATCATTTGGCTTGCAGAAGGTAGGATCTTACGTGTGGCCCGCAGTTGCCATGTTTGGTCTGTTGTTCACGTTCACGTTGTGTGGCCACCATTTCCGGGTGGGCTATGGTATGCACGTGTGAGCAAGAGTTGTTCATACAAGTAGGCGAGGTTTGCATTGGTAATCTCCTTTGTCCCATGCTATAATCGAAATCGGAGCGAAAAACACTTTAAATTTGCAGGCTTTCACTGCCAGCAAAAAAACACGATATTATTCCATATCATCATAACATTAGGGAAACAGATTATTCTCTGGCGCTGAGAATCTTAAGTATTGGCATTTCGCATATCTTACCATTCCGTCAGAAAATGTTACTGAACAGATATTAAAGTGTCAGTGTACTTTGCGTCCAAAATCCAGGTCTCCTAAGAACTGCATCTAAACTCCCATACTTAAATCAAGTAAACCTTTGGCAGTGTTAAGTCACCCGAGCTGTCTGCCGAAACTCAGTTCATTTATACAAGAGTCACAAACGTCCTATTTTAGCTGGAATTAAAACCGTAGTGAAGTGAATTTTGTTGAACTGAAAAGGCCACATCACCGTTATCGCTAACCTGGATCATGCGCCGTGCTGCACAGCAATGGCATGATATGTCCTTGGTACTGAAGAAAAGGTAAACATCTGGCCCGTACATGCCACGCTGATTGTAACAAAACTCGGCCCGCCGTTAGGCCATTCTCGGTGCCATATTTTTAAGGTCAAGTTGCACGTTTTGATGCCTGGCTGAAATTGGCTGTTTTCTCACAGGTCCAGCACATGTTAGGAGCTCCTGGTCAGTATTAGGGCGAAGCTGGACTGGATTGATACCGACTTGAAACCGATCTGTTGGCTGTCATTTGAATGGAACCTGTGCCGTGCCCGAGTGCGTGGGTTATGAGTTGTGTTCTCTCTATGGTCTGAATGTCATGATCTGAGAAATTAGCTAGCCCTCTGGGTAGACGGCGTCTTTGTAGTTGGTTCTCATATCCGGAAGGGAGACTTGTTTACGGACGGATGTTTTGTGGATATGGCTTTTGTGAATGTAACAAATAACGTTCTAGAAGCTATCAATAATGGTGTTGTTGTTGTTATTGTTGTTGTTTTGCGATGTTATGTCATCGAATAGTATTTTGAAGAAGATGTTAATTGGATCGCTGAAAACGTTTGTAATATGAGATATTGAGAATTATGATAAACATTACTCTTATTTTAGTACTAATGTGTACTATTACCATGACTCCAACCAGTTTTTTAAAGCTGCCAACAAGAAATTATTTCATCTTGCAGTAGTAGTAGTAGTAGTAGTAGTCGTGGTCGAAGTGCTGGTGCTAATAATAACATCACTGCGGCTAAGAAGGAGAGTGGTAATTAAGTCCAATGGGTATCAATAGCTGAATTAAAATATCACCCAGGAATATATAAATGCGTCGTTCGGGCATGTGTTTTATCTTTGTATACAGAATTCAAAGTAAGGCTCCCGATAATTATGTTTAAAAGGTTCAAGAGAAGGCACTTGTTTTTTGCACTCTGACCTTTTCCCAGGAAACCATGACCTTGTAATTTATTGCCTGTTTAGTTAGGTTCTCTGGTGTTCTGGATTGACCAGCAAGTAATATGTAGGGAATGAAATGGACAGGGATTAAATAAACACACACACACACGCACAAGTGCGGTGTTTTATTTTATTTCATCCCATCCGATCTCGAGATCAAGCAATGTTTGTATGTTTGTTTGTGTAGTTTGGGGATTTACCCCAGGCTGTCGCTTACTGAGCACAGCCTAATGTTTGTATCTAGCATTGGAGGACATTTATACTATCTCTCTCTCTGTGTGTGTGTGTGTGTGTGTGTCCACTTGAAGTTTTCCTAGGCTACTGTCGGATCGGGTAACACCTATATTCAATACTCCCATACCGTCTCCCCCAAGAGTTCCAGTGTCTGCGGGTGATTTCAGTATGTTTTGCTATGTCAGTCAGTTGTAAGCTAAACTGTATATGTGTTGTTGGAGGTGTTAATGGATGTATTGTTTATTATGAGCTAAGTTCTTGTTGCCAGATGGTTACCAAACAAACATCATTATCGTTTGTTGACAGACATGGAATAGCTGGTTACATCTTAGTAATAACAGTTTGGTGACTGACTGCCTGCTTACCTCCACCAACAGGTAATACACATCCACATGTCTGGCATGCACATAGTAGATGGTTTCACACACACACACACACACGCATACACACACACACACATACACAAGGAAGGCTTTGATGTTTCCTCTTTTGCCATATTTTATTTTAAATATTGCATTTAAGTTGAAAGCGGAAAATGTATTTACATCGGGTTTATAATTGGACAGCGATATTTTTGTTGAAACTGCATTTAGAGTTTAATGGTTCAGCTATGAACTGGGGTCATAGACAGATGATACAACATTACAACACTTTATGTGTGTCAGTGTTCTACCTGGCTAATAGACTACATAAGTGATTTTCTGTTTTATAACACACCTTGTCAGGGTGATTAATGCTAGGTAGTATCCATCTGGTATTGGTTTGACCTGCCGTCATCTGGTAAGTCTCTCCTTCTACCTGTGTGTCTCTCTCACAGCATTACCCACCGGAAGTCCCCATTCTCTGGTGCCCGTTTGTCTTCGGGTACCTACTTCACCTCCACATTGCCGTATATTTTCAAACAAAACATTCGGCCTTTTGTGTTCAATGTGCTGCTGTCGGAGTGTGGGTATTATTTTTCGATTGCTTCATAGTTAAGGTAGCCCGCTGAAAATTTCAAGCTGATTATGGTTTTTGTGTTAAGCGCAGAACCAACCGCACCAGGGTGAAGACAAAACGGGATCCACGTTTTCCAGCGAAATATGTCACGGCGTAGATTGGGCTCAGATCTCTGAACTCAGCCGACGCTCGTTAACTGTTTATTTTTAAACATATTTTTTTTACTGAAATATATGACTGGCTATCCAGGCTTTGTAATTTTACTGATGTTGTGAATGGTGCGATGTGATATGCTTTAGTGAGTATTCTGGTGGGTGGATGTCTGTAATATATAGCTATTTACGTAGTGATCCGGATCAGTTTTAGCAAAGCTTGCCACTGTGATTAATTGTAGACCAGAATACAAGGACGTGGTTGACAGGGATGCTATATAAGTCTCCTTCGACTCCCTTTCTACCCCCACCCCACCGGAAAGTTTTATTTCTGTAGTCAGTGGCGTTAGTTAAATTTTAGCTGAAATGCATCACGCTTTCCGAGAGTCGGTGGAGACATCCAGGTCATTTAAAAATCTTCTCAGTTGGTGGCCATTGGTTGGTCTGAAGATATTCTGATTATTATTGAAATTATAATAACATATCCCTAAATACAGGGATACATTTTGATCTGGGATTAATAGAGAGAGAGGCGGGTCTGGTTGTGATAGGGGTGTATTTACCTGTTAGGGTTTATTGTGCATAAAAACTCTTTATAAATTAGATATTGACTAGTTATGTTGTTAATCCCATTGGTGCTCTCTGCGCTTCATGTGTTTATTCGATACTGCATTCATTAGTAATAACCTTTGACCTCATCAGTTTTCTCCTATTTGATGATGCCAAGTGTCACAAGCTGAAATGTTTTTTCCCCATTAAACACATCTGATTTGGGGGGGGTTCTCAACAGTTTTCAGCTTCCTATTCGTTGATAATAATTTTGCGTTCGCTCCCCTCACATTCGCTAGGATATTTGTTAATATTTGGTAAAACGTTTATAAACATGTGCGCCTTCTAATAAAACGTGGTACTTTGGCATCTGGCGGACACGATGGCTGGCTCTGATTCTCGATCACTAAGTTGTCTGTGTTAAAATTTGGAGCTCTTGTCACTTAAGCTGAAAAGATTACATCATTGATTGATATTTTTAAAATAATTTTATAGTGCTCCCCGATATTACTGACATATGATGGATGGTAGTAATTTGCCGCCATATGGTGTTGTTTTCACCTGTCCTGTGGTGTTTCGATGTCTCAACAGTTCCTCTTGCCACCACTTGGTGAGAGTGGTTTCTGTTTTAGAGACTGTATATTTTTTCCAGGTTTACTGGTAATTGTTGCATGTGGCTAGCACACAGTGATGATGATCCAAATATCAAGACTGGGGTTATCTCTTAATTCGCCATCTTCTCTATAAGAGAATAAATCCAATCATAACTTGGTCGATCATCATGATTAACAGGAATTTCTTTATCATGTAGGCAATTCCAGTAAATTCTCTCTCTCTTCTCTCTCTCTCTCTCTCTCTCTCTCTCTCTCTGCGTGCGTGCATATAGGATTATCTAGGAATAAACAAATCCACGATAATCAACGTAAAACAATCGGAATAATCTCATTCCTTCCAGTAAGCAAAGCAGTTTCATGGTTAAGAGTCAGAGAGAATTAAAGAATAATTATTTGTTATCAAACTGTTCATTATGAACATCACCTGAAATAGCCGTAGAGATTGAGGTAATCATACTGTGAGAGATAGTCTCTGATCAGTTGCAGTGTCTAAAGTGCATAAACACACGCGCACACAGAGAGAGAGAGAGAGAGAGAGGGGAGGGGGAGTCCTACAGACAAATTAAGTAATCCTCTTACTTATAGGGATCTCAGTTGTGCATGTGTAGGATGTGGGGGGTTGTTGCAGCCAATTAGCCATGGAAGATGTCCTCCACGGTGAAGTAACACCTGTGTAGCATTAGTCTTGATTTGTGTCGATTATAGGCTGGAGACAGGATAAGCCGCAGTCTGGCAGTAGTCAGTTGTAAGAACGGTGCACACTTTAACAGACTGAAAGGTGCATGTCTGACAGATGGGATGTACTGATTGTCCGCATTGTCTTAATATATCATCAGTAGGATGACATGGTGTTTGTGTGTGTCCGTCCATGCGTCCATGGGCGTACGAGCGAGGGAGTCCTAGATCGAGAGTGAGTGAGTGAGTGAGTGAGTGAGTGAGTGAGTGAGTGAGTGAGTGAGTGAGTGAGTGAGTGAGTGAGTGAGTGAGTGAGTGAGTGAGTGAGTGAGTGAGTGAGTGGGTGGGTGAGTGGGTGTTTGAGTGAGTGAGAGAGTGAGAGAGTGAGTGAGTTTCTAGTGTTTACAAATAGATTATCAGGAATTTCCACATTCGGATTTCAACAAGGATCTGTTTCTGTACTGTCGTCGGTGTGTTAGACACAGCCCATCAGTACGTTCACAGTAATGCACATCACCATCAGGAAACTCTAGATGTGGCCGGAGTAGTCCATTCTGGATCAGTATCCGGGTGGATCCTGCTGAAATCCGTACCGGTGCGTTCATCAGTCTTTGGAACTGTTCAGTGTAAACAGCGGATTACCTTACAGGGATTAACTGTACACAGCAGACCATATATTTTCTCTAGGTACCTCCTCACTTTATGAGCTTGTAGAGCAGCAAGGGGCTGACAGACAGCTTCCAGACAGATTAGGCTTCATCTTTTCTGTAAAGTCCGTTGGCTTGGAAATAATTATTAACATGATACACTAACATAGCAAAATCAGGTCGTCACGCATTTTTATTATTATATATATATATATATATATATATATATATATATATATCAGTCTCTCTCTCTCTCTCTCTCTCTCTCTCTCTCGCTCGTTGTGTGTGTGTGTGTGTGTGTGTGTGTATTCTTAAATATTTTGGAATTTTACATAATGATCACCACCCAAATTAGAAACAAAATACATTATACAATCTATACAATATAAGATTTTGCTGTATAATTCTGTTACCTTACATAAATACAGCAACAGAAAATGCAGAAATTACACTATCAGAAATAACATTCTTTATTTTATTTCACCTGTTATTTCACACAAAGCAAATGCCGGCCATGGTCCATTCACATTGTACTGTTCACGTAAATTATTTGCGGCTGCCTGTAAGCCTTTTTTTATAAATACTTTCATTATTTTGTTGATCACATAGAGATGTTCATTGGGTGGTAAAGTATTAGAGATACCTTCCATATTGGGGATCGCCCAACATCTGGTTGGGATTACGTGAACAGTTTACACAGGACAGTCAGACGCTGCTTTGTTTGTGGCAGGAAAAAGTTCTGGCTGATGTGGATTTAAGTGGCATTTGGTATACAGGGAAGACATAGTTACTAGATAGGAGGATCAGGGCATGAAGTTGATCGGGCAGGTTACGTGTTTAAGGCACATACTTCAGATTCATTCATTCTGATAATGTTATCCCGGTCATGTGATCCTCTTCCCGTCTGCTGACATGTAACAATCTCTTGCCAGATGCTTTATTAGGTGAAGAAGATTTGTCATTGTGTTTGCTGTCTTCCTGAATCCTTATTGTAAAGTGAGAGCTGCCGAGCCGTGTACCAGTTTCTGTGCTCAGTTTTACAGATGTGTTGTTGCGGAGTGAGACATCCTGACCCGTGTACCAGGTTTCTTGGCCTCAGTTCTTATGTTATCATAAATGAGAATGGCTAATAGTGTTTTGGTTCAGTCTAGGTAATTTAGCTAGTATTGGATAATCAGAGATATTAGTACAGATTCTAAATGTTTGTTTTTTAGTTGTTGTTCTGTTTTTTAAAGGTTCTGAATGGTTTCTTGCTGGAAGTTTCATTATGAAATCGGTATTTAATAATTGTGTTCTTGGATATCGCGATTGGCACTTAATTGATCACCGAAGCTGTCGCTGAATGTTTGTTGTGTTTTACTTTCCTTCTTATTGGCAAACGCGACTATCGATTTGCACTGAAGCTAATATATAACACATTACTTAACTCAAAAGTTCCGTCTTGAGCATCTTTTCAGATTTAGTCGGCGGTTTTCTGAACGCTCATCCAATGTGAATCAATCATCAAGTACGGTTACATCATTGTTGCTTTCTGGTGTTAGCTTACACGTGTGTTTTTGCTTAACTATACTTTATCAATGGTTTGCTGTGGTTGGTAGACCATCCCCTGGTCTCCTCTGTCATACAAGGGGATGCAGTGATAAACTCTCTATCTCTGTGTCTCTCTGTGTGAGGGGGACATATATTTGGACCTAGTTTGTACCACCTGTTATGTACCATCTGAGTCTCAGTTTGACATGGGAGTGAATAAATAGCCGAGAATAACGACATTTGGCAGTAAGATAGACTATTTCGCGGACTATTCATCATAGAATTTTCAAGAGCTCAAACCTGCCATAGGTCGTCATTCTCGCTAACGTATTACTTGTTTACCAATTTATCAGTTGCCACCTAATACTGATATCATATCGTCGGTGATAGTATATTATAGGATCTTGGAGATGTACTTGCTAAAAAAGAAGGCATCTCCTAATTTATCTGTTTCCATTTTGTGCCAGAAATCAGTTGTGCAAGAAAGAAATTCCATGTATAGGTCAATATATATTGCGGCAATATACAGGTTCAAGTATAACGCTCTTCGTGATAAACATGCACGCACGCACGCACGCACGCGCGCGCGCGCGCACACACACACACACTAATGGTAGCCAGGTAGTCATAGCGCTTTCACTGACACTGGTGGGTGAGGTTATCTACAGAGTAATGTTTATTAACAAGTTGCCGCATCTGTGTTGACATCCTTTCCAGTTGGACGATTATTGAATCAGAGAAGCCTTATCCCCGGTTGTTAGCTCAGGAACGGTTCCCTGGTTTACTAGCCGTCTCCACCAATCTGAGCTTTAAAGTCTACCTTATGCCGGGCCCGGCTTCTGTAATCCGGTAGAGTGGCAAATCTATTGCAGGATCCGGACTTTGATAGTGGTCCAAACAAATACACTGACGTTATGAAAAACGTTCGTTCCGTTATTTGATGTCTAGGAACTATGCTGACTGGCCTCTGGCTGATCTCTATTGCTAGCAAATCTAAACGTTCACCGATATATAATGACTTTTGCGCTGGGATCTATTTGCCTTTTGTTCTATGTTGTCTTTCTGCAACGAGCTGGAATGTTATGAAACTACCAACCTTTATCTATCCGCCACTACACCGTTCGATGTAGCCTGAGTACACCACACATGCTAAGCTAATTAGTGATGTTACGTCACTTTATTATACATATTAGGGGGGCAGGGTTGCTTTGAATATAAATGTACTTTAAGCTTTATTCCACTGCCAGGTAGACCACAGGCTGCTGAGAGCAAAACGATTTCATAGCAAATCATCTCCCATTTGTTGAAATCCATGGTATAAACTGGTGTGTGGAAGTCGGGAAGAAATCGCTGAAAGCTGCACCTTATACTGTGTGTGTGTGTGTGTGTGTGTGTGTGCGTGTTAGTTTGGTTTTCATTTTCAAAAATGATATGGAGCTTGTTTTTACAGTTCACTTTTCACACTTCACAGGTAGTACCAACAAGCACCAAATATATTTGTCTGATACTCGTTTATTAATGCCGTTGATCTGATTCGAATTGATGAGCCTCTGTGGTTTTAGTCATTAAGTAATTAAGCCATCAGTTCATATACCACATGTGAACATTATATGTACAGAAAATTATTATTTTATGCACATTCCTATTATTTGAATGTGGCTTGGCTCACCTGTCTGCATGACTTTGTTGCTTTAACCAAAACAAGCCATATTGGTAATGTTTTCATCTGGTGATCCAGAACAGCTGAAATGCTAAAAGTTGGGCTGTTCCACTGATTAGCTTACAGTGATTCTAGATATAGAAAAAATAGTTATTCCGGGGAAAGTTATGCCTGGAGTTTTATAGTTTTTGAATGTGGGAAAAATGTATTGTTGTACACCCCAAACACATGCTGAGGGATACCGTGGTTTATTTTAATGGTGTATCAGTATCTGCTAGGTAATGAAATTGAATTGAACTGTGAGTATTATGGTTCAGAGTTGTGGAAACAGAATGTTAAATGCACAAATAATACAGTCAACTCACTAATAATATTGATTAACTAGATAATTTAGATGTCCTGTAACAATTTAAGCTCAAACCCAGCTCACCCATAGGTCGGTGATCAATATTTTATCGTCCAGTAGGAATGATGCCTGTACTTTTGTCTCACTGATGGTTCTGTTAATCAAGAGTTAAATGTACAGTTAGTTTCATAAGTTTTAGAAGCAGTAGTTATATCCGAATAACTGTCTCATCAACTATTTTAAATAAAGGACATGTCACAACCTGAAGACAGAAATCTGTAAATTTACATTAATACAGCAGATGGGTACACATTTAATTGTATCTCTATCATATATTTTATACCATCAACTGTGGTTTTTATGAGGTTTGGGTGCATTTTTGCATCTAAGATATTAAACCGTTTTGTTGAAAATAATCAAGGTATTAAATGTAACTGGTGGTTTGGTTTATAAAGTGACATATTAAAATTGTGGTTGAGTTTCCTTTAATTTAATCAAAACTTGTAATCTCAATTGGATCTGGTTCATGTTAAAGCAAAGAGGTAGGTCAGTTTAAAAAAAATAATATCTTGTTAACAATAGTATTGATGAGAAGATATTAAGGAAGAAAGGTGAGTGATAACTTTGGTTGGCAATGATTATCATGACTGATGTCTTTTATACGATGAGTTACCACTGTATGCATATAGTTAGACGGATGAATTATTAGCTAACATTACATTTGTGTATTTTCAGAGACTGTTAGCCCATCTGTGTGGCCCCCTCTGTTTGGAGACGGGAAGTTCGAAAACGAGGCGATAACATTTTTCCATCGCATCCATTGCCGAGAGTGTCAGAGGATGGAAGAGCAGCGACGAAAGGAAGAGGCAGAGAAAAGAGAAAGAGAAATGGGGAAATCAGCTCCCTCCCCCGGGCAGGTCCCACAAACCACCCCACCACCTCCACCCCCACCACCACCACTACCACCGTCCTCGCAGGCTCCGGTCTCACCCCAAACCACGGTAGAGGACCAGTCATTACAGAAAACTATGGATAAAAACAAAGAATGTACGTATGACATAGTTGCTTGGTGTGTTAATAACTAGACAAAGCTGTTGTTTGTTTGAGCCATTAAGCTCTGCTTACCCTGTAAAGGGTTCCTTGAAGTCTCCTATAGGAGGTCCTGTGGCTGCGGGTTGCATTCATTAATGGTTAAGCACAGGTTATTGACCTATGGACTATTTCTATTGATCCGTTGGAAGCAGCTAGACCTCACCTTTATCATAATGCTTTCATCTTGACAAAATTACTCAGCACCAGTGGCCCAAGAATGTCTGAAAAACGTAATTGGCAGAACAATCTGCACACTTACTGCTAGTGTGTGTGTGTGTGTGTGTGTGTAATAAAGTGGTACACTGTTGCACCAACCCATTGATATATCTTACCGCACGCGCGCAGATACACACACACACACACACATGAACATGCACTTTCATACATACTGCAAGCCGAATGGTGTGCAATCAGCAGGGTGTGCAATCAGGGAGTGCCATTCTAAGGAGGACAGCCTGGGGAGCAGTGACGTAAATCTGTTTTAGATGCCCAGTGTTGACCTCTGGTGGGCGGGAAAAGGAAGAAAAAACATTTTGTACATGGCTGAGTGCAATATGCTGAAGCGCTGCTATGTTAATCATCCATCCTCCAGTAGGAAATGGCTTCAGGATATTTTTGAAACAAAAAACCAGCAGATAACACTTCTGCTAAATAACACTATGAAAATAGGCCCTTAACTGGGTATTGTGCTTTTGTTTTTTTGCAGTTTAATTTGAATGGACTGTAGTAGCATGGGTTGATTTGTTATATTGTTTACTACCAAATGGGCTTTATGAAATATATCTCTCGTGTGTGAACTGTCAGACACAGTATATGTATTACATATTTGGAAAGTAATATTTTAACCTGCAAAATATTGATATTATTATGTAAATTAATCACATTTTCTTAAGCTTGACACATGTTGTAGGTCATACAGAATTTAAATATAGTGTCCATCCATACATGCACACAGACACTTATGGCTAGTTCAGTATATTTCTGCTACACGTAATAATCGACTTTTTCATTTGTCTTGGATTAAATGCATGTATATCCTTTACTAAATAGCAGCCTAAAATACTACAAAATTGTTTCCAGTACATGATAAGGATAGTACTTTAATTAGGATCCACCAATATATCGTTTTCACTATTTCAGCGTTAAAACGAAAGCTCCTACTTAGACGTTCGGTAACTGAATTGGTGGACCAGGGAATCTACCCACGTAAGTATGATATAATATTGTTAGCTGTCCTTATTGGGAAGCACACTTATCTCACGCAGCTGGCCACTTTATCCACACCTCATTGTCTCTTCTGACGTGTTTCTCCTGCTGTGTACTATTTATCTCTACCAATCGCCACCCCATTGTTTCAAGTTTTTCTTTTATCTCATCACTTCTAACTGGTGTCAGCGATCCATCTGGGGTTTTGTCCCAGTCTGCATCTAGTCCATTCTTCTTTTTCTTGTCTAAATCTCAGACGCTTCCAATCGTCTCCAACCAAGCTGATTGAAACAACTGTTAGCAACGCTTAGGAAGATTGTAAACAAAGGGCGCTTTTTGGAGCGAGGTTATGTGGGAAAACTTCTCTATTAAGTGAGCATGGTCCCGTTGCTTACCGCCGTACGATAGGTGGTAAAGCCGAAGTCTGCAAAACTTCACAGGAAAGCGTTGGAATTGAAGCAATGTTCCCACGTTTAATGTGCTGTAATGGCAATTGCCTCCGCTTGCCGACCAATGTATGGGGGCCATGATTTGCCGGCCACCTTAATTTCATTGAACAGTTACCTGTATAAAGGTGAATATACATTACAGAGCCTTACCGATGTTGGCCATGAAACCTTTCAGAACATTTACTTCTCTGTACTCATCTAGTCATTTCTAATGAATTTAATGTTGAATGGCCAAGGGTAGGGATTTCACTAGAATGAGAAGAGGGCAGGATAGGGACAAGATGGGGAAGTTTGGTCAGTAGTCAGTGAGTAATTTGTTTAGGTTTGAAGCTGGTCACACCTGGGATGTAAAAGTGGGACTGCTCATGGGGAAAACTTGGTCAGTGAGTTGGCTCAGTAACGAAAGGAGAAAAGTTGGAACAAGTGTGATTGGCTCACTTGTGACCTATCGGTTAAATAATCTGCCGCCACGTGAAAAATCGGCCCCTCGTTGATCGTTTATTGGTGATCGGAGGGTGGTTCACGGATGTTGGATTGTTCCCGTTCACTCAGGACAGATGAAGCGCTTAATACGGAGCTGAGCTTCTGGATCGAATTGTTTGATGCCAGAGGTCGGAATCGCCGGTCTGACATTACTGTCTGATAAAAGCGGCGGCTGGAGGAAGAACGTTAAAGGCAACCGGGTGGGCGAGCCAGTGGTGCATTCTGCTGAGGCCAAGGGGACAACCGGCGCTCACTGTGGCAGCGATTTGGCCGTAGTCAGCCAGCCAGTGAGCCAGCAAGCTATCAGACATAGTATGGGTGGCTGGAGGTATGGCCTAGCTGATTTATCCCTCTAAGTGAGTGATGATAACGCTGTACTCCCGGCAAGCCGTACCTGGCAGTCGGAGCTAGGCTTTCCTTTAAACCTGGCCCGCTGACATTTTTGACATCTCTCACAAATGGTACCATTCATCACCTGAGCGCGAGCGGTGCACTGCCGACCAACCACTCCGTCCCATCGACCCCCCCCCCATAGAAGATTTCAGCCAAACTTTGCAAAACTAGTCGGGACAATTTCCGGGGTCTTCTCCATCTGGCTGTATGAATCATGCAAAAATACTGAGGTGATCACTCATAATGGGTGAGCTCCAGATAAAACTTGACCCACAAACGGCCGAACACTTGTCATTTTGATTGCAGGTTTAGTGTGTGTGTGTGTGTGTGTGTGTGTGCACGCACGAATGTATCTATGCTAGCACACAGATGTATACTATCAGTCAGATATGGGCGCGCACCCATGCACGTGGGCACACAGAAACAGCCGCATTGCCTACCTTTCATTCTTGCCCTTTACCATTCTCATTATGAAGCTGGTAGCCATGTTTATATTTGTCCTATCTAAGCTACATCAATCAAATATAGGTGTTTTCTATGAGGAGGGGGAATTGTTTACCATATTTTTCTCCACCTTTTAATTGTCCTATCTGGCTAATATCTAGAAGCATTTTCTTGCCCTGGTATATGAAGTGATTTACAGATATTGTCATAAATGTCAGGGTACAGCAGATTTGGAGCAGGACAGAAAGACATTTTTTTCTTGACTTCAGACGTCTAGGGTAGATGTGTAAATAATCCAGAATGTTCCCGATTGCTGATCATTCTTATATGGATCGCCAATGCAACTAGCTTTACAAAGTCTACTCAGTTATCACAGATTAGGTATGCCATTTAAAAGGGACCGAACGGCTAAAAAGAAGAAAAAACGATCATGTTGGTTATAAAAATGCTATTGATCAGTGTGCGCAGTATGCTTTCACCAGTTGTCACCTTCAAATTTGATGTGTGTGTGTGTATATATATATATATATATATATATATATATATATATATTTAACTTTGAAGTTTGAGGTGATTATTTCAATATTAATACAAACCAATGCTTTAGCAGATGAATCATAACATTAACAGCTGGAATTATAACTAAATTGGGCATAATCATCGTCAGTAAATGCTTATCAATTATCTTTGTATTTTGATTGTTGAATTTTGTGTTAAGGAGAAATCTATTGATCACATGAACTAGTCACGGCTGGGACAATTATAACTGCCACAGCTCATTATAAAGTTACGGGCCACAGTATGTATGTTGTCATGCCAAGATGGTTGAAGTCGTTGTGTAACGTGTGATACGCTCAGATAGCCTCAATGCCTGCTGGTCGTTCCATATTTGAACATGTTGATACAGATGGGTTCTGACTTCGTTAAGACGCACCAAAGCTGAAGGTCATTTATTTGGTGTCAGCCAGTCCAGTCCGAGTGATGTCAGGCTGGTGATGTTTGTCAATCGAGTCATGTGACTCACTTCCAGATGTATTTATTCACTGCATTTGTACGTCCCGTTGCCTAACTTCCTAGCTTTCATCTTATACGAATTGTGTTCGGCATTTTCCATTCGCTTTCTGTTAATAAACGTTCATCTTCTGATTAAATTCGGGTTCTTTGGCAAATCTGTTTATCTTGAGCTATGCAGCGTCAGCTATCCAGTTTGTTTTCTATCTAGATTCTACTCTCCCAGATTTGCCTGAACTTTTCTTTGTTAGAGACAGAGTCTTTGATAGGTGAGTTGTTGTGGAATTGTAGGATTCCAATCGATATTGTTCTCTCCCTTCCCAGGAGGTGAAGGGCGTATATAAATAATTATTGGAAAAAAGCGATCCCAGAATGCTTTCAAGCAGCGTAATATATTTACGTAAGACAGCCAACAATATGGAACGCTCGCTATACATATGTAATATGTTACCATCACTGAAAGTTGTGGTCGTGGATTACTTATAAGAGAGCAGATGCTCTCTCCATTAGTCAATATAATTTTTTTAACTAATGGCCAATGAAGGGGATTGCTGTCTGTATGATATCAGTTTGGTGATATTATCCTGGTGCTGTGTTAAAACTATTTAATCATATTCCCTTTTATTCTCTCAGTTGTGTGTGTGTGTGTGTCCAATTCGCCAAGGCCACTATGCTGTTTATCATGACATCTCCCCCATTCAGACCTACTGAGCAACCTCGTATTGAGTGGAGTTAAAGGAACGTTTCAATTCGACCAGTTTTTAGCCTAAATGTTAACTTGCGGGGAAGATCTTCCACCCGAAATCAACAAATTGGCGGAGGTTTATCAACTTGGATTAAATGTTCTCGGCGTGTGCGGGTTTCATTTAACCTGTTCACTATTTGTTTCAGTTCAGTGTTTACCTCAGAAGGGCCGCTCCTGTAATTGTTTCCTGATCAGTTAAATAACTTGGTACAGAGTCTGTTCTGTCAATTAACTCCCAACATAAGTGAAACACATACCTGGATCAAACACGGATAAAAGTCAGAGCCCCATGCTTCCTTCATCCAATGGGGGGAGTCGGTGGTGGGTGGTAATGTGGCTATTGTTCGGCTGATTTTGGCCGGTTCTAAACGTGGTCTGCCAGTTTTATCCCGATCTGTAATTTGGCTTACAAGTCTAGTGATGTTTAATTGTTGTTACCTTTCACATTTTATAGGAAGCTGACTTCCTTAACAACCTTCTGCGGTGGTTAATTGCTTTAATGCAGTATTTGTTTTGGCTGATGGTTTGTGTAGGTGACTTACTGCCAGATAATACTTTTGTTAGGTGATATGATTCCATACGCTGTACAGCCCATTTAGCCTACCTTGTGCACAAAAGTGGCCGTAAAACATCAATCATCATAATCCATACGCTGTACATCACACTATCATACTACGGTTTTCCCAGATTTACAGCAGGTTTATTTAAAAAATTAAGTTTATACATTCCAGTTTATGGCTTCAACTATAAAATACCATAAGTATTTGGGGTTTTTCCTTTATCCGTATCACTAGTTGCAATGAATATGTACACAGGTGTGGATTGACAAAAAAAAATTTTATACCTGTCTTGATGGAAAAAGTGGATATTCTTGATGTAGTTCAAACTTTATAATCGTGATTTGTCATTGTAAGTGAATATCTATATCAGATCGTTTTACCCTACTGCCACAATACACACACCCGAGCTGTCGCGTGCCTGCACATACATGGAAACACACACACACATTCACATACATATTTCAGTGTGAAGAGCTAGATAAAGTGTGCTTTATGAAGACATCACACTTTTACCACCCACTTCACTATATGTACCTGGTTGGAAAACGCTTCTAAATAATTATCATTTACCTGTAGGTGGTAAGCTCAGTAATTAAACAGATCAATCAGGTATCAAGAGTAGGTATCAACACTAATTAGTGAACGGGTTCGTGAGTTTTTACACGGAATGTTTTACTGCTATAGTGCTCTTGGTGTAAAATTATCCACCAGCGTCACCTTTCTGTAATTTGTTTCTTCTGGAAATGTGCCTTCACATTATGAAACAAAACCACTATAACCTTGTTCCAGAAAAGTTCTGTCAGCTGTGGTTACACTTTAGATGATTTCTATGTCATGATTTGCTATGTTCAGTGTCCATCATATGATAGGTTTAGCCACATGAAGTTCTTTCATCTGGGAAAGCTCTGTGGGCATTGCAAAATATCACCTTTTTGAGTGACAGTAGAATCATTGTTTGACCTTGATGGCTGTCTTCCGCTTTGAGGATTACGGCCTTTCGTGTTAAAATTGTGCCTGATGTCTTAACTGGAGTAAGAATTCCAGTCTTTAGCCAGTTGTTGTACCTCGCTGGTTTGCTGATCAATGTGTTTGTTGACAGGATGAAATATTAATGGCCGAGTGGCAATTGGTGTAGGTTGCCGCAAGGTCAGGGGCACTACCGGGGTCATGGTCTGCTTTTGGGGGAGCACGTCAGCTGGTTATAGGGATGACGTCACTGGTACGTTCTAGTTCACATCCGTTCTATTGGGGGGATGGTTTGGCGGTGGCGGTGGCTACCTTCAACTTATTATCTAGAATCATGATGCAAACTTTGCAAATTCCTTTTGACATTACTGTTGAGAAACAAGTCTGTTCTTCTGACATATAGTTATTGGGAGGGGGCCATTTTCTTCTTGCTAATTACCCTTTAAAGTACCCGCGTTGTATAAATGAGGCTACATTTTTGGGCTCTTTTGTAATATTAAATAATAAATGAAATTATTTCAAGAACTGTTTTGGATTAACTTGTTCCAAATTACTTTATTATATCTGGTGTAACTGTTTTTTTTTTTTTAATAAACCTTTGTTGTCTTTTCCAGCGCTAACAGCCCCAGCAGCATATGCTGAACAACGGAAACAGTTAGAACGAGCAAAGGTAACTTAGATATTTTGTACCATTATTGTGTGATCATCATAACTAACATGTCTGGTTACTGTCAAATGGTGTGCTAAGCACTGATATGGATATGTCTGGTTCATGTCTGCAAACACTAAAAAAGAACAGGGTGCATATACCCACACTCACACAGTCTAATGGAAAAATCACTTGTCCTGTCCATCCATCACCGTGCAAACAAAAAGAAAAGCACATACATGAAGTCCATTTTAGCTAAAGGGGCAAAAAATGTGTTTTCATTATCGTTAATAAATAACTTTTAATCTTGTTTATTGGTTTATTGGATACCCAAAACATCACTGGTCCTTTGTCCCATAGGCTATAGGAGCACAAGGAGAAAAAACTCTATCTCTGTCTGATTACGTCTTGTCCGAAAGAGAACAATGAAACCAAATCTGAGGGCTCAGAGAATCTTCAAGACACCCAACCATCTCCAAACAAATCAGCCTGCTCCCTGTCATTAAAGGAAGCATAAGACAGAAAATGTGTAACTTTTTGCAGAACCTTCATCTTTTCATAACATCAGATTGTTCCATTTCGCTGATGAAAGTAATTCATCAACTGAACTGTTTTGATAAGATTTATTACCCAAATGGAGGCGCCGTTTGCTGCATCAGATGAACCCTTTAATCAAGACTGTCCCAATTCAGCTGGAACACAATTCCTGGGTAAACGAATTTTTTTTTATATGGCATCGTTTTTCAGCTTGAAACCGGCATGGTTGGTCGTTATCGGTGTTGACGTTCTAATGTTCTGTCAGTTTATTACCGTTCATTCCTAGAAATGTTACCGGGCACCAAGTCTGCTATCGGTCAGAATTCTGTGTGTTTGTTGTAGTACTACGGATGTTCATGTTCGGATAGCCGGCTGTGTGTTTGTGCTCAGAGCAGACAGACATATTTATTGTCGCCATCATTTCGGGTGGCTCTCACCAAGCAACTGCACTTGTTTTAAGGAATGGTTATGTTCTGAAACGCAGCCCCGCCATTGAAGGTAACAGTCTTAACATCAGTCAGGCTTTGATGGATGTGTTTGCGATTTAGCAGGTGCTCAAATGTACGCCCGTGATAGTTGATGACTGAATTTTACCGGGCTCAACACCCGCTTCCCCCTATTTATTTACTCGAACTTCAGTAGGAATTATGCTTTTGTGCGGTCCCTCGGTTGGGTGGGGAGCGTCTTAGATATTCCCAGATGCAGAGAATGTCAGACATGGTCAAATTACCATTATTTTACGATCACGGATCTATTTTCTCCTGCTCGGGTAAATGTCCCACGCGATAAACTCTGAGATTGTCCAGCAGCCAAAATTCCAAACATAAATGCGATGTTTTATGCCAATTTCTGGAAGAAGCCTAGATGCGCTGCACCGCTCTACGCATTTTTATGATGAGGATTTTACCAATTCAATCAACTGAACTCTACGTGATAAACAGTGTTGTTGTAAAATAAATCGTATGTAACTTGTTACATATGGCAGTAGATCTGGTGCTATCTATAAATAAGTAATGATTTACACCAGGCCAACCGACCACATGACATTGTTTGGAGAGTGTTAAACCAAGTATTCCCCCGTTGTATTACCAGATATCACCGAGCCTTCTGTTATGCGATAGGAGATAGGAAATGGCATCGTGCTGACGTATGATGGTTACTTGGCGTCGGGTCGTTTAGCCGCTGAAGCTAAATGCCACGAAAACAAAAGGCGCCAGTGCCCCGGTCTGCCCGCATGTGCTTCCACTTCCCGTGGCTCTGATTGCTTCCTATGGGTGGTGGCATTTGGGCACAGACCAGCGCTCTACCCCTGAAAGGTTGCCACACCAAATAAGCTCAATTCATTTCTTGATGCTGCTATCTAGAACTGTTTTATGTGATCATACACCAGACCAACTCATTTTGCTTTATCTCAACCAAATACTCACCAAATTACATCTACCCATTGTTTTCACTATTAATATTATTATTATTCATAATATACTTTGCTGAACAGTTGAATAACATAAATTTCACAAAACCTCTACCGATGATGATGATGATGATGATGACAACGATGATGATGATAATGATGATGATGATGATGTCACTGGATTTAGGTCCGATTCTCCATACTAGTTTTCAGCCTCACTTATCTCCTGATCGCTCATTGTGATACATGTATAATGAGAGTAACAACATGTGAACTTATATCTGTGCCTAAATTATATCTGGATTTTGATATAATCTGAAATTAATGGCTAATGGATAACCCAGGCTTGTGCTGTGTGTGTGTGTGTGTGTGTGTGTGTGTTAGAGACTTGAGCTGGAAGCCTTGAAATTGTACACATCTCAGGATTGATACAAATTTCAAGTGTTGTTATTGTTCAGGGTTAGCACCAAATTTCATGTGGTTGTTGATCTCTGAATGCATACCATCTAAAAACAAATGGTGTTTAGTCTGACCTTCACTATCAGCTGTGACTCACAGGTGAAAGTGATCTAAATCTGACCTATTTCCACGGTTAACAACAATGCAGTTAGTGTCTTCCTATATCGGAGCCAGTGGAATAACACATTTTTACATCAAGACTTTGGAACAATTGCCACCTCCCACTCCTTATACAACTGTGTTCATGATGAATTGTGTTTTTACAGACATAAAGGCATCTGGAGAGTTATCGTAGCCAAATAAATAACTGGCAGCGCCCATGGTGTTTATTGTTCTTCAAATTGCAGATTATTTGGAATAAATCCGCAGAAGTAACAGTCGCTGATGGCAACATTTTGGCTGGCTGAAAAACACAAGTTTGTTTCCAATTCTAGCCACTTGTCATTAAACTATTTTAGGTATGATCCACTAACAGATGATGAGATCCACATACATTATATTTCCACACGCATGGTGTGGTGTTGAACCTTTGGATGCACCATGTGGTGAAAGTGTGGGACAAAACTGAAGCCAAGTTAGGTCTTCAGTGGTATTTTACAACACCCCAAAAAATATAGCTCTTCACACAGGGGCCATCCATCTGGATGAAACTTTGGAAAGAGAAAACATGACATGTGAAGATTTTTCTCTTCATCTGAATAAGCAACGTACTAGCTAGCTAGGGATAAGAGGGGAGGAAGGCCATTGAGGGGATAGGGAATTCCAATTTTGGAAACAACTCACCAATCTCCCAATGATAATTAGGAATATTTTATCTTTAATCTAATTTTGTTTTATAGATAGATACCGGGTGATGGGAGGATTATCGGTTCTCTACAACTGTCTTGTTTTATTCACCAGTACATGAACACACAAACACACACACACACACAAATATAGAAATCAGATCACAATTCCCCACAACTGAATAACCACATTGATTAAATACAAAATATTCCCAGTTCCTATATTATTCTTAACCCAGATTTACATTTATGATTTAACCACTTAGACTTAGAGTCCGGGATTTTAACTAACCAAGTCGCTGGTGATTCTACAGGAGCTTAGAATTCTAACTGTGAACTGTTAACTGTCATAAGAGAAATCCTTGGCAAGCTCTGGCCACTGTACTTACATAAGTGATGACCTACGCACAGTCCAGACAAACCCAGAGGGCTTCACGCTATTCCAACAGCCCCTATCCCCCACCCACCCCCGTCTAGATGCTCTGACGTTTTTCATTAAAGTCATCCCGGTTGGCATGTTTTTACAAGCAGCACTGTAATGTAAATGATGGGTTGTTGTCTTACATCATTAATGTGCCAAATTCATGGCAACTTGTGTTTACATTAATAGTACTGGTTCTAGTTCAGCCACTCAACCCAGGCACACCTTTCTAGCTGCTCCGAGGATGTAATGATATCTGCAGAATTCCTAGAGCATACACCCATGAAGCCGGCAAATAGCATCTACAGGAAGACCAGTGAAATGCATTGATAAAAAGTGCAAATTACAAATAAATGATAGGTTAAGTGGTTCGGGTATATGCAAACCTCATTGATGTTTGGCGTGTTTTGCTGGCAGCTTGTTTTTTTTTTCTGGATTCAGAAAGAATCTGTTACGGTATGCTGCCGACTGGAACCATAGTGAGTAACCTTCACAAGGCATGAAGTCTTCCAAACAAACGCCTCAGATGCCATGAGATTTCATGCTGCTGCAATGAACCATCATCATAAACATTTTTAGAAGATTTTTTGCCTGCCAGAGTAGTGTGGGGTCACTTATTAAGGAACTTGGCAAATACATCTCTCTAATTAGCATGACAGTAACAGCTGTTTTGTTAAATGGAAGTTCTCCTGAATAACCCCATGATAATGGAGAGTTTTAATTTGATTTGAAGATGTTAATCTGCCTGAATGGGTGAATGTTTTTAAGATGTTCAGTTTTTTGTTTATCATCAGTGGGACAGTATTTAAGGAACCAGTTCTGCCTTTATGTAAACATAACTCCAGTAAAAATAGGGAATACACACACATATGCATAATCACACAATTGCACCAACACCTAAAACGGAGATGCAATCCAAGATATGTTTGATTAAAGTTATAATAATTAATAACAATAATAAAAATGTGTTTACTACAAATTAGTTTACACCTGTGATGGTGATATGTATTTAACTTACTCTACAGACTGGTGACTTACTGCGGCACAAACTAAGGATGAGACCTGACAGGCAGTCTCTTGTCCAACATCATATATTAGAAGGTATGAGATTTGTGTAAATCCTTTATAATTACTCAATTAAGGATGTGAAATCTACCTAAGAACAGAATGGACATGTCACTTAATAAAACCTATTTATGGTTATTTGATGTGTAACTAGACGTTGCTAAATTTGGGTGGTTTTGTCTCATCAGATACGAATGTTGATCCATCGCTTCAAGACCGTCAGAAGCTCTTGAAGAAGGCTAAATTACAGGACAATCTCAATGACAGACTTGCCAAGCGACCTGGTCCACTGGAGCTGGTAGAAGGCAATATCCTGCAGACAGATCCAGAACTGAAAGACGCTATCATAGGTATGGCTGATAGGATTCCCATTGTGCTTCCATAAAATGGAATTCAATTTCATCACAGCAGTAAAGTAAGAAACTACATGTTTTAGGTATTTTTAGTCATATATATCATGAACTGTTGTGTATTTTTCTAGAGGGTAAGCTGCAGTTTCCTAAAACTTCTGAATTAACTGAGTCAGCAGTCAGGACTCAGTTCAAGGAGGAACCAGAAGATGTCTGTGGCAGTGAAGAGGCATCATCTCCAGGCCAAAGTGATATCTTCAGTGATGCAGCAATGTCACCAGTGACAATTCCTCCACCTCCAGACATAGTCCCCTTCATACAGTCTCTCCAACAGAGTGGTGTTCTCTCACCATCACAGACCTTGACCCTGTCACAGATCTCAGCTGGTACGTCTGCCTCCAGTTTGGCTTCAGCGTCAAGCCTTTCTTCGATGAGTGCCGCAACGCTGGACTCAGTGCGCTTCACTAATGCTATGTCACCACCACTATTCTCTAGTAGTTCCAGCACTTCATCACAGGGTAGTAATAGCGGAAGTAACAGCCGATTGGCTAAGGTGAAGAAGAAACCAGCCAAGACACCACCAAAGCGAGTAATCAAGTTCCATGAATACAAAGGACCACCAAACCTCGTAAAAAACCAACCAAGCCCTCCACCCACATCTGGTTCAAGCTCTGAAACACCATACCACATCCTGCTTCAGCAGCAACAGCTCCTTCTCCAATGGCAGTTGGAGACCAGACAGCCAAGGAATCTTCCAATTTTCCTTTCCACTGCACAGAAGCAGATCTTGACTCCAACCACATCAGGATCGAGTCCAACAGAGAGTACCATAATACAGGCACCACAGGTCCAGGTACAGCAGGTGGAACAAAGTGCAGCAGCCAGTGTTCAGGCAATGACACCGGTCTCACAGGCACATCTTCAGAAGGTCACTCAGAAACCACCAGGGAAAATAATCACGCCAGTTGGAACTCCAGTGCCAATTACAACGCCATCACCAGTACCAGCACCGAGCATTGCTCCACCGCCAACAATCGTGGCTTCCATTCCTGCAGCAGTGCCAGCCAATGCAATTCCCACATATCGACCCTTAGCCACTGTGGCCTCAGTGAATCCCATTGTCACAACCTTTGTCAAAACACTTGTGACTAGTCCACCAGTGACCGTAACTAGTGATGTAAAAGTCAACACTGATGGGATGGCTTCCAAAGACGGCAGCAAGTTTGTGAACAACAACACATACAAAAATTCCACTGTCCACTGCAGCAGTCGGATGCCAGTCACGAAACTTGATGATCTGAAAGTTGCAGAGCTGAGAGCTGAATGCCGAAAACGTTCTCTACCCGTGTCGGGGCCGAAGCCAAATTTGTTGGAAAAGTTGAAGCCATTTGCTGATGAAATAGTGGCTGAATACAAGAGCAATCACAAGGGTGAGGTTGCCAAATCAACAAGCAGTATATCCAGTGTGTCTAGTCTATCTGGTTCTCACAGTGACAATTCATTAACATCACCACCAAGTGTACAGAGCATAACTAATATTAACAACCTGATAAACATTCAGCCCCTTACGCCAGTCAATGATACTGTGGTTAGTATGAATCTCGGCAGTCCTCCAATGTCACCAGATACTAGCGTGCCTGAGCTGACGGCCTCATCTGTCTCATCGCAGAAGTCACAGCCAATGTCCCCTGATATGGCTACGGATGCTCTATCACCAGCAAGTTCATTGGCAAACCAGCAGGTGACAAAGAATCAGCTTAATTCTAGTCAGACCAATGTGCCGATGGCAGTTGATCAGCGGCCTCCATCTGTCGTGCCAATGGATGTTGACACAACTAGTAGTCGGAGTACAGTTTCCGCATCCAGCATGGGTCATCATCCAAAACAGGTTCCATCACCAAGCACCTCAAAGACAAGCGTGGGGCCCACTGTTACAACTGCATCCATGGCTCTGGTGAAGTCGCCATCAGGCATTCAGCCGCCACCTCTTCCTCCCAACACACAAGTGATAACGATCCGACCACAGACAGGAACGGCACCAGCACAGATCCAACTACAGGGACCTCTCCCCAACACTGGTCTCTCTGCCCAGATCCAGGCCCAGTTACTGCAACAGATCACAGCCCATATGGTTAGGATACCAACATCACAGGTCGTGAATACACTGCCTGTTGTTGGCCAACCAGCATCGGGTGCTATTGCCATAGCACAGCCAAGGCCCATGCTGACTCAGCTTTCGCAGGCAGCGAGCGTCACCAAAACAGTGACTGTTGTACCGCAGCCTCACAACATATTTCAGGCATCTAATCCAGCCAATCAACTGATGAAATCGGTCCAGCACGCTACCGGTCAACCAATGCCTGTTGGCGTTTCTATCTCGGCAGTGTCTTTGCCACAGGTGACACCTCAGCTTGCCATACCACGTATGCTGCAGCCCCATGTAAGCGTGACCCAGGTTAATGTGGCTGACAAGCAGAGGGTTGCACAACAAATCGGTCAGCCAGCTGTTATGTCAAATGAGGAACTGCTGCGGCAGCAACAGAAAAAGATTGAGGACATGAGCAAGCAGCTGCTCCAATATCGGCTGCAGATACAGCAGCAGAACGAACAACTTCAGGGCAAATCGAACCTTGCCCTGACCCATATCCAGGGACCAGAACAGAACAAAGGCCAGCAGGTACTTGCCATGAAACAAGGGTCGTCGATCACCCAGATCCAAGTACAGACGGCGGGCCAGCTGTCCTCACAGCCACAGGCCAACAGTTTGGTTTCCATTCAGGCTCCAGTCCAACTCCAAGCTCAAATACAAGCACAACAGCAGCAGCAACAGTCAAAGACTATTCAAACTCCAAACTCAAGCCTTGCAGGTCAGAATCAGATGCTGACAAAACAGATCCAGCTTCAATCACCGGGCCAAATGTCGATCCAGAATCAGCTTCAGGCACAGCCTGTGCTCGTCCAGCAGGCATCCGTATTGGCGACCAACCAGAGAAATGCCACGCCTCAGAACCAATCGCACAAAACCGCCATTTTGACACAGGTCCAGCTGCAGCAGCTGCAGAACGCCGGACAGTCGGTGAGCCCGAGCCAGGTGGTGGTCAGCCAAGGAATCCAGCCACAGACGACATCGGGGAATAGCGTCGCCAAGTCGGACGTGAAGCCGATAGCGATCAACAGCATCGTGCAGGGTCAGGCACTGCCGCAGAGCCTGAACCTCGGACAGCACAAGGTGCTCTTCACGGCCATACAACCGAGTGGCCATCAGTTACTAGTTAGCTCACAGCCTAGTGGTCAGGGCCTCATTATACAACAGGGTATAGCAGCCACTAGTCAGGCTGCCAGCATCGGTGGCGGCAAGCCGGGCCGGCACTCACCAGTCACGCTGAACGGTATCACCACCAGTACGAATAACAAGTAGGTAGCCATAATCACAGTGAAGTTTGGTCACGGTGTAGAGGTGTTATTGGTCCTAATGGTTAGCTTAGCTGATTGGCGGTGAATTGTTCTCCATCGTAACACTGTTAACCGCCTCTAGTCCTTCAGTTTACGTCGTTTAAGATATTTAAGTTTTTGTGGAAGTGATTAATCCTTTCAGGATGTGTCAAACTTCTCATGAATAAATCAACTAATCATTTATAACGTCATGATACCCTCTATTAAAGTTTTTTTTAAACGTTTTGGCGGGAAAAGTAATCGAGTTACTGATATGGAAATCATTTACCCTTTAGTACAGCTTTATGGTGATTAGTTGGTGTGTATCCGTTTGTTTGTTTGTTTGTTTGTTTGTTTGCTCGCTCGCTCGTTCGTTGTTATTTACGTATGAGAAATGTGTTTTGTATCAGCTCGGATCTAATCTCAGTAATATTTTATAAGCGATCTCCACTCAAGCCTATAATGTATGGGGATTGCCATTAGCCAGTCTGAGATAAATCCCGGAAACATGACACTGTTGAAATCAAATCAACCTTACTAGTGCTACTGTCTCGGATGAGGTTGACATTTGTAGCGGCGTTCAGTCGGGAGTAGCTAAGGAGATAGCGAGACATCGGAAGCAACTATTTCAGTTATTCGCTCGCCGGAGCTCATTGAAAGAGGAATGATACGTACAGGTGGCGGACCAATCAGTGTAAATATGTAAACAAGTAAAAGGTCATGAGCGTGAGCATACCACGCTGACCACACTGACCGGATGCCTTGATCTGACGTGTGTAACTTAAGCGCGATGATTGCCGTTCTGCTGTCGTGCTCTTCTCGAAATGCCAGAATGCCAAACGTTGTCAGCATCGATCGGGCGTCAGATCCGGAGATGGCGGCCAGTGGGTCCCGGGTGTTTCGGTTGTTTCACCTGGGGGCGTCGCTCAGGTGATGTCAGGTGATTTGTCATAAAACGATATCGTTACCATTAAGCCATGGTTGCTCCTGTCTGGGCAGCTGTTGTCCCCTGTTCTCTCTTATTCTCCCCCTCCACGCTCGCTAGCTAAACTAATCGCATTATAAACAACTACAGGTGGGATCATCCTCGGGCCAACTGATGTGGCCTGATGTTTTTGTTTCTTCTTGTAACACACACACACACACACACAGAAGGTTTGTGTAGGGTTACAGTGGATATGGTACGCATGCTGCAGCAGTGAAAACATACACACACACACACACAGAGAGAGAGAGAGAGAGAGAGAGAGAGAGAGAGAGAGAGTATTAATATAGTCGCCTATAAAAATACTACCAGAGGTCGGGTTGTTTATTTGACAGTTCCTTAATCATGTCACTGTTGCGTACCTATTTTAGGAGGTAATTAATGCGGCAGGCCATCGAAAACTTCAAAACATGTAGCAGTGTTAACGCAACTTATTTGTCAACTTACTCAGTCTGTGTAATGTTCCTTAACCCCCAAAAATCGCCAAACATGTATGGGATAAGGGTGAGTGAGTGAGTGAGTGAGTGAGTGAGTGAGTGAGTGAGTGAGTGAGTGAGTGAGTGAGTGAGTGAGTGAGTGAGTGAGTGAGTGAGTGAGTGAGTGAGTGAGTGAGTGAGTGAGTGAGTGAGTGAGTGAGTGAGTGAGTGAGTGAGTGAGTGAGTGAGTGAGTGAGTGAGTGAGTGAGTGAGTGAGTGAGTGAGTGAGTGAGTGAGTGAGTGAGTGAGTGAGTGTTCGACTCTCAAAATACGCAGACTTGCTAATTGTGTATTCCGTACCCACAGTACGATGCACCAGTTATTTGGAGATCAGCCACCCTTTCTGTATGAAGAGATGCATGGTGTAGTGGTTAGAGGTTGTTGGGTCGAATCCTACTCATGCCTGTGTTTGTGGGATGTTTTCCTGGGGAGTCCCCACTCGACCATATGTACCAGGTATGAACAGTACCGAAGCTAAACAACTCAACGTCCAGACATTGTTGTATCGGGATTTATTTGCTTTAATATAGGGCTTTATTTGCTCTACTTCGCCACTGATGCAGTTAAATATGTTCAAGTATGTGAGCATGTTTTTTATACAGAGACTCGACAACAGGGTGCCACTGTACCACGTGTTATTAATTTGTACGTCATGCTGATCAGTGTGTATCGTTTTGCACCAAACAGGTTTTTTGATTTGAGCATGTTTGTTTTCTTAAACTAGGTGTTTGTCTGTGTGTGCGCGCTACCATATTCAACCTTGAGAGGTCAATACTTACGGGGAAATATATGTTATGTAATGTCAAAGGTTAATGTCTGGTTTGCCCTACAGACATCAGACATGATATTTTGCGTATGATAGATAATGTATACAAAAGTTGCATCTTATTGAATGTCTCAACACTAGCGCATCGGCCAAGCACAAACACGCACGCACACGCACGCACACGCACACACACACACAGAGAGAGAGAGAGAGAGAGAGAGAGAGTCATTGATAACCGTTCTCCCAGCCCTGTTGCTGTGTTAAATGTTGGCATTTTCATTACTACCAGTCTCCAGTTTATCAGCACTCAGTTACTCACCTTACCTGGTCTTATCATATTAGTCACCGTTTACAATATCTATGGTTATTGTACAAAGTGACCGATGACCGTCTTTACTCGTACCAATACCAAAGTGACTGGTGCCAGGTTCTGTAGCCGGTGTAACGGTCGGGCGAAGTAAAACAAATCTCTCCAGGAGACATTCATTACCGTTATTGATCACTGGTACCTGTTACTGCTGCTGCTGCTAACTTCGGACTCCTGATGCTGGCCGAGTTGGTGTATCTGTACCTAATCCGGGAGAGTTGTCTCTGTGGGCAGTGCTGGCTAGCGCCGGTTGATAAATGGAATGCGCCGTCATCCCGGTGACATATCTTACTTAGTTCCAGGCCGTTTGTTTCCGGCTTATTCAAGCCAGACTGCGCGTTGTTTGACTGCGAGCGGGGTCGGTGGTGCTGGCACCAGAGCGCCGATATATATATATATATACCTTACTGTTGTGTGTTTGGTAAATAGCCGGAGGTGTGAAGGATCACCTCATCATCATCAACTAACTGATATCGACCATGGTTGGATGTCGGCTAATAGAAATGGATTGTTTATGACCTGGGTGCTGCCTGCTAGCATCGGGCCAGTTAAAATTGAACATTACAAGCTGGCAGGCCAACACCACCCCCTCTGGTCCGCTGATGGCTGTGACGCCGCCGGTTGTGTTTTAACGTTCTGAATTACGCTTGGGGTCGTTATGGTGGCTTTCGACTAAACAAGGGCGGACTTTCATTGGTCTGCTCGACACTATACCACTGATCAGATATGCAATGACCGTGGCGTGGTGCTTTGGCCGTTGTCTGGCTGTCCATCTAGTTGTAGAAAATCATCCAGCATTTTTTTCTGATGCTTTGTTTTGACAAATTGATCGTTCAAGTTTTAGCCTCTGAGGGAATGGTATGCGTTAATAAAAGATGGTCCTAATTATTCGGACGTTCCAATCGATGGTGTGGTATGGCATTACACACTCGTTCGAGATTCGTATTCCGCGTCTTAAATCATGTCACTGTGTTTCTTCACTGAAAAATTATGTTGCTAATAGTAACTGAAAACTGCCCGCATTTGTATTTCTTTTGAACGTTTTTCTCAACGTCCAAGTTATCGATTCCAATATTACTCATGCCTGTGTTTTAAAGATGTCTTCCTATGAATTGGCACCTCGGTCTTTTGCCCCAGGTGTGGCCATTGCTGAGGCTAAACGATCAACTCACTCGAGCACTCTTGAAAACTTAGTCTTTCTAAACACATTTCACACTTTACACGATTTCCTATGCCTTGGTCGGGTGGTGCTGCCTACCAAAAACTGAACTAATAAAACTAAATATCACTACTATCTGTGCTGTTTTAACACAAGTCGAATTTAACAAGATCAGAAGCCATTCGTCTTCGGCATAATCTGGTCTTCCCGGATAGCGCAGGAATTCATGT
Source organism: Paralvinella palmiformis (assembly GCA_025642065.1). NCBI lineage: Eukaryota > Metazoa > Annelida > Polychaeta > Terebellida > Alvinellidae > Paralvinella > Paralvinella palmiformis. Next base: position 199,423 of record JAODUP010000205.1, read on the forward strand.
GCCATCTCTCGAATAACAAACCTAGATTATTGTATATAACTACTCAATGCTGATACTGTAGAGACACAGACGATTGCTATCCCAGTTCGGCGCAGACTTTGGTTTTAATCCACAAAACGTTAGTTACACTGATCGGATAAGTGAGGGTCCGGTTTTTCATACAGAAATTGGTTGGCCTACGGCACATTTTTGCTCTTATCACGTGGGTTATGATAGCTCTCTTTATACGATGAGTGAAGACGGTGTAAAAGCAATACTTGTACGTGATACATTTATTTATTTGCGGGGACATTGAAAATAATCCCAGTCTGTAAATTTCGTGATGCTATCCTTTGATGTGTCCATCTGATTTATTTATTTATCTATCTGTCTGTCTGTCTTTCTGTAAAGGTATCATCGTCTATAAAGTGTGTAGTGTAGGTGGTTACTTTAATTCTGTGCACATATAGGTGTTTGCCGTGTTACAGATAGTTTGTGGTTATTAGTCCACAATGATGTACGTGTTTCAAATCAAAAAGTTTAACTGGCAGACAGTGATTCTTTAATTAAATCACAGTCCTGTTGGCTGTTTGGATTTCTAGTAAGCTACTTACTTGATATATTGCTTTCATTTGAATAATACACGTGATGCCCATATGGAGGATGGTGCCCATTTGGAACAGTGCCCTTCTGCTTTGTGAAACTGTACCATACAAAGCACCTGTATTTCTTTTGGAGATAATCCAGAGTGTGGGGAGATATCAGGCTAAGGCATGCAAAGTACTAGTACAGTTAGTGAGTGAGTGAATGAGCGAGCGAGCTGAGGGACCGAGCGGCAGCCTGTCAGCACAGGTGAGAGGCTATGACTTGCCAATTGTGAACCCCGAACCCACAATAAAACGTACCAGTTATTTGGATATCAGCCAGTCCTGTTGTATGAAGATGTCTATGCAGTTGAGGGTTGCTCCCATCCAGGTTGTGTGTTCGATTCTGACTCATACCTGGGTTTGTGAGATGTTACTTGGGCAGTCGCTGCTCGGCCGTATGTGTCAAGAGTGACCATCACCGAGGCTACATAACTCAAATCAGCTGAACTTTATGGATATGCAAATGTACCTATTTTATCACGTCATCATAAGTTTCAGCATCCCGTCTTTTACCATCTCAATTGTACATTCCATGCTGTGTTGTGTGGGAGAAGGGTAATGATGTTCGAACTGTGTGTGTGGTATGGCAGAATCATTCGTCTGTCTCACCAGTGTGGGATATGCTCAGCCAGCTATGTAGAATCTCGCCACTTAAACCCCGCATTATGGTTAGAGAGAGAGAGAGAGAGAGAGAGAGAGAGAGAGGTATTTCTTGATCACCGGAGTGATCTGCCGCAGGTCTTCACGTCGTAGAATCAAATCCCAGGGTTGCCTCTATCTGTAGGGTGTTTCATCCTTCAGTAGAAGGGTGCCTTTCTATTATCACATTTCCCTTGAGAGTAGCCACTCGTCGCGTATACGTCCAACAAATGAACAATGGCCAGCGCTCGGGCTTTATAAGGCAGTAACAATTTGAAGGAAAGTTTGTTCACTTCGCACTGACGCCTGATCCTTGTCAGATACGCAAACAATCCATTGTTAAAGTGGCTCCTAGGCAGTGACAGCCATTGGCAGGAAACTGTTTCCACATCAGCCAGCATCACAGACATAATGGTTTGTAATTCAGTCAGAAATAGCATCATTATTGAAATAACAGAATTTTTTTCGGTTTTAGGATCTGTAGTTATCATTTAAGTTGTTATCTGTGATATTTATTTGCCATGTTGTTCGGACTGCTCGCGTGGACACACATACATAACATACACGGTGTCTTTAAACGACGCTATTTAAATAACATTATTCTAATAATATTATTACATAAAAGGTATCTGTGTGTTGTTCCACACTCTGTTATTTTTGGTACTTTGGTGTTGAGTTCTGTTTGTATTAATGCGGTTATCATAACAGCCTAAGACTAGGTGATGGAGCCTGATTATAGATGACAGCGTAGTCTTCTGAGCACGGGTTGTCTCCTAATCATAATTCTACACTTAGCTGCCCTAGCATGAAGAGGATGAAAATCCGATTCGAAAACTTCATTGCACTGGAATACAAACTTATTTTTCAAACTGCAGACATTATGATTTTGTTCGAAGTAGGTCAAGTCTGACTTCGGTGAACTAAGAACCACGGCGCGTGCTGGTGTGTGTGTGTCCGTCCGTCTGTCTCGCTGTGTGTGTGTATGATAAATCAAAGCTATCCGACCAACAACCAAAAGGTATACAGTGATCATAAATTGTAGAAGCTATGCTTAGAAACACAGCTGTAAATTACCTGCCATATCCTCCAGAGTTGCCGAATGCGGGCTTACCATATTTTATCATAATGTTTCTGTTCATTGCTTGATTCCGTGCCAGTCTTCATAAGTCAACGTTGGGTTTTAGCCGTCCACGTTATCCCGACGGGAAGAGTTTTATAAGCCCACGGTTTAGTCCGGTTTTCGTGTGGGTGTAGTTATGACGAGGTGTTTATGCGCATACTGCCGACGGAGTTCGCAGTTTGGCCAGCTGTAATGTGACAACTACTGGAATTGTTTTGTTTTACGATCGCCGAGCAAAACGTTCTAATGATGTATTGGTTAGTGCAATGCGCTGCAATCATCCAGGTTAAGGGTTCGACTGCAACTCATACGAGTTTTGTGAGGTGATTCCCAACGCAGTCACCCCCTGGGTCATAAATCCCAGGAGTGACCAGCGACTACGGTAAACAGACGAACTTTCACACGCGTACGTGCGCGCGCGAGCACACACATACAGAGAGAGAGAGAGAAGGAGAGAGAGAGATCATGTATGTTGGCAGTAATGCCTGGATGTAACAGGTTTTCACCAAACTGTTCCCCATCTATATCAGTTACCGCTGACTTAAAGATCCATTATAACGGAAGATTAACTTATAGTATAAAACAGCGATAAAAAAATGGTAAAAACAAATACCGACATCATTAAGTTCGTGCCACTGGGAAGGGATAAAGTGTAACAGTATCTCAGCTTGTTTTGTTCCAGTATTGTAAGAATGTTTAGCTGGAGAGAGAGAGAGAGAGAGGGAGTAGTCAGGTAGCTGATGGATGGTTTTTCGCTTCGTTTTGCCAGCTTCCCCTGGCGAATCGCGCCGGTTAATGCGCGGGCAGCTCACCCCGCAACAATTAACCTTTGACCTAGGTGCGCACCGCCATTAAGCAAAGGTCATATCATTAGCCGGTGTAACGAAGCCGGCTAGGATTGTCCGATCATCATCTCCGTGCCTCGGTAACAAAACCGCCGCTAACGTTGCCCTGACGGTGCACACGCACGCCCTCTAACGGCCGCAAGCATCCATTTCCGAATGGCACTTCTAGGTTAAAAACCCGCAGTGGATTTATGAATTATTTTTGGCATGTTTTTGATGTTTTCTGTCCCATTTCCAACCATCTGCAGCAGTTCCGTATATCAACGTTATTGCCGCACACCGGCAGTCGAAATTGGCCCACTTGTGCTGAGCTGGCCGCACTATTTTTGCTCTCCTGTTCCGGTTGGCGGCAATATCGGAAAGGTGAAACAATGCCATTGACCCCGAAACTGATTTGTTGCTGCTTTGCAAGGTGATAATGAAGGAGACATCGGATGACCTTCTTTGTCATCTTAACAGCCAGCCATACCTAATGTTTGACCAAACGCAGGTTATGTGATAGTTTAACTTGCAGTCATCTTCCAGTCGGTCTCACGACACGATTTATGGTCACTAAAAAATCGTCGGGGTCGATCTGACTTTGCCTTGAACGGTGTAGAATTCCAAGAGATTGAGGACTTGGTTTGTTTGGGGGGAGGAATGGGGATCTCGTTGCTGGTAAATAATTTTTGGTAATACGTATGAACCGGGAAGCCTTCATGATTGCAGCGTGATATATGAACTTGTTTTCTAGTCGGAATACTTTTATGGACGGGATATACCTAGTTCTGCAGTACATACCTTCCACCTCATGTTTATAGTAAGTCATACAATAGGTCGGAAGCCGCGCCACGCTGCTGATAAGTGAGGATTATTGTGGGCTTCTCGCTTAAAGTTGTAGGCTGGTGCACACTGCTGTGGGGGCTGTTATGGTGGCAAAAAACCCCGAAGACACTTGGGTAACTGGTTGTTCGCCTTTTTTGCCGCGCTCAATTGAACGTTTTTGCCCACCTGGATTTTGACATTTAGACAAGAGTCGAGCGTGAGACGTGATTAACTCCAGTAGCAGGCACATCGTCTCTAGGTCTGCTCTTACAACGGGGCGTCAGTGGTTTAACATGCAACGTCTCTGGGAATAGCTGAAATACGTAACAGAGATAGGGTGTTTGGGCGGTTGAAACTCTCCACTGTGTGTGTGTGTGTGTGTGTGTTATTGTCCTTTAAAGAGTTCCTGATAGAATAACACTACATTAGCTCACTATATAATCTCACATAAACTAACTATAGTATGATTGTTTTGGCTGGAAGTCATTGATGACAGAGTCCTATAAAATGTTGAGTAACAGAATACATTTTGCAGGTATTGAACAAACATCGATAATTTGGGAGGAGCGCATTATATTAGCACGTTATACATATTTGTATAAAACTAACACCGATTCCACACGGAAATTAATTATTGTTATAGACTTGTCATAGATGGTAGTAGGATACCATTATTATATATCCAGATACCAGAAGTAGCGTACTGTTCAGATCATTGTTTAGAGGAATGGATCTTGTCCATGCACACAATAAACGATCATTATCGAGTAGAATGGTTAACCATGCTGTACATAAATTATTGAACCACTAGTACATGGAAAGTAATCAGTCAGGGTTTTATAAAGCTCCACAGAGTTGAAATACATGTATTAGTGTTGAAATTTTGATCAATTCATCTGTCTACCAATTAATATTATTTGACTTTACGACTTTTTAAGTGGATCTTCCATATTTGGCTAATTGTTTATTTCTACTGAACACAGTTAAAATGATTATTTGGAAGTTGGTCGGAAATGACTGGTACATATAATCTAGGTATCAAAAGATCACAGTGTTTACCTCACTGTTGTTAAAGCTAATTTCACTAATCATCGTTTACTAATTTTTGTTGTACAAGTCAAGGTGCTGCCCTCTATTGTTTTGGGGTTTCTTTTCATTATCCAGATTTCTACTTTTACGGACTATTTTGAGGAGACAGCTTCAACATCAACTTGCACATAGTGGTAATTCATTCATCAGACCGGTTATATTCTTAAAATTTTAATTTAATTGCACATCATTGGCATGGTAACAGTGTGTGGATAAGTTCGTTTTTTGTGATTGTTATTGTTCAAATTATGTATGCTTATGTTTAATTCCGGGTGTAAAACTTTTGATGTTTGAACTGAATCATGATTTGTCAATGAATATTTTTGTTTTCATTTGTCACACTTAAAAAAAATAATATTATACAATATGTACTAAGCATCTCTTGGTGTATAAACTAGCAGAGTGAATAGAGCGCTGTACTCTTAATCTCCAAATCGGAGTTTGAATCTCAGAGAAAACTGTGTTTGTGGGATGTTTCCTAGAGAGTAGCTCCTGAACCATGTCCAGGTGTGATCAGTGTCAGTGCTAAATACATCACTCACTTGGCGTTTAGGTGGATATGGTTAGATCTGTTAGTCTTCTGTAGTATCTCTGTGAATAATGTGAACCAGAGTTGTAGATAAAAATCAAACAATGTTTATGAGCAAGGTTAAGGGTAGATATTAAAGTTTTATCAAGGGGGTATTGTTCTGGAAGGATGCAGCTCTCTACCATTGTATATTTACTGTTTGGACATTTTATAGCCAGGTATTAATTAGGTCAATTATGGTGTTTGTCTTTGTTGATGAATTGTTCTGACAAGTTCCCCTAGTTTATGTGTTAGATTTGGTAACCTTCAGAACCATCTGAAAATAGAACAACTTGAACACCTTGGTACACCATCAGACCATGTCTGTGAATGTGTCTGTAATTAAAAATAGTTTTCTCTCTGTCTGTCCGTGTGTCTGTCTGTCTCTCTCTCTCTCTTTCTCTCTCTCTCTCTCTCTGTGTGTGTGTGTGTGTGTGTGTATATATATATATATATATATATATATATATATATGAGTGACGTCAAAGGTGTATTTTAAGTTTATCTTGACATTTGTAGTTCTACAGTTGTGACTTCCTACTAGTTTTCCACAAACTAACAATATGCTGTTAATTTTTCTCTTGGCTTCATGGAAGACCTTTAGGTATAATACTATATATAAGATGTTAGCATCCTGTTTTCTAACACCTCTGTGTACTTAAAACACAGTAATAATGAGCACTGGTAAAAATTGTTAAACACTTAAATAAAGTAACCTGTGTGCTAGGGCACAAATGTAATATACTTCGGTGTGTGTGTGGTGTGTGTGTGTGTGTGTGTGCGTGTGTGTGTGTGTGTGTGTGTGTGTGTGAAGCGGCACTATCACAGAGAATCATGATTTTTTAATACATCCTGTGGATAATTCATCCAGTGTTTGATTCTAGGATAGCGACGTCTTTATGCTGAGACGTGAAATATCTCACCAGTGCCTAAATTGTTCTCCAACAAAGCTCAAAAAAGCAAACCACCTACAGTCAAGATGTCTGAAAGTTACAAGTTTGGGTGATTTGCAGTAACCCTGAGAACAACCCACAAAAGGCAGTCAGCTACTCAGGCAGTTCATCAGCTTTAAATGAAATTAAATCTCCCAATTATCACTTAAATGTCAATCAGGGGAATCTTCATTTAACATGTTGTCATGCTAATTATAGAGATGTAGTTGCTGAGTTCTTTAAAAGGTGCCCCTACTTTACTCTGGTAGGTTATAACAATCTTCTAAAAGCAGTTTGTTATGAAAGTTCATTGCAAGAACGTGATCAACAACCCAATCTTACTCACGGAGTACCTCCACATGGTTACATCAAAATATGTTTACTGGCTAGCATTTACAAGCTTCAGTAATAATATTTCCCAGATAATGATAATTAACATAATATATTATCAATAAACTAGTTCTGGGCAAACATCCCTAACTGTTGGAGGCCAGTTAAACTTTTGTTTATTTATGTTTACTTTATTTTGTATACATGAATAATTAATATTAACACTTGACCTGGTGAACTGTCCTGAACAAGGTGTGTTTATATTACTGTCTTCCTGGTGAAGGTTAGTCATTAACAACAACAAACCACTAATAGGCAATCATACTAGTCATATATTTACCAGGTAAATATTTATTAGTTTCCACTCAGCAGGTAAATCGCTGTCAGTAGAGAATAAATACATTGTTACAAACTGTGTCATCCGTTTGATTGTCTGCTGCTACATGGGTCACGTGACATGTATACACTTGATGTGTAGCTGCTTGTTTCTTGGATAGAGTCATAATACGATCATCTAAATATTCCATTGTATCGTTTAGGGAAAACACAATGTTTTACACGGGTTCTGTTTAGGGAAAACACAATGTTGTGTCTGTTAAGCGAAAACACAATGTTGTACACGGGGTCTGTTTAGGGAAAACACAATGTTGTACAGTTTCTGGTAGTTGGAATAAATTTCCTGTGTTGTCTCTTGTGTGGTCACTGCAACATTTCCTCTAGGAATACAAACAAGTTAGATTTGCTATTTATCTATTGGACTCGGTGTTCCAATAGAAGTTAGCAATAATATCAGATTGAGGGATGATTGTGTATAGCCAGAACGTCTTTATTACAATTTTTGTTTCTGTTTGAGCTGTAACTTCATTTAATGTGTAATAGAAGTATGTTGTCATGATGATGCTGATGACGATTTGTCTTTTATTTGTAATAACAACGTGCACAAAGCAGTGTTCTATTTCACTTGCCATTATGTTCCTGTCAAACTATCTGTGAAGATAGCTCCTTTATTAGCTGTTATGTTTACATGGATATCATCAGTCATGCATTTAGGTGGATCTGGAGAACAGTAAATGAGATTGTTGTATGGATAACAGCAAGATATTTAAGATCCTGTTGTTTGTGATTACTGGCAATTCTGTAGATTGGGATATTTTAATTAAAAGTCATGTAACAGTGTAGCTCGATTGTGTATTATGTATAAATTACTAATAAACCAGGTGTAGACGATGTACTTATATAATTCACTGACTCTTTCAAATAGACATAAATGTCATAATTTGCTGTTTGATTTCAGATCATCTTCAGTGCCAAGTTCTCCTGTAGGACATGCAAAGTTAATAAGGTCAGCGACTAATCCCTTCTTCAGCATACCAATGAGCATAATGAAAGAACCACCCAAGTATGATGAGGCGGTCAAAAACAAACAGGTATACTCACCATTTTTATGATTCGTAATATTATATGTGTGTGTATGTATATATATATATATATATATATATATATATATATAACACACACACACACACATTCTGATATATGATATAGTATGGTTTCTATGCATGTTGTGTTAACTTTCAATGTTGTTTTGTCATCTTAGGCACTTGTGTTTGGAGGAACCACTAACAGTAGCACAACAATCACAACAACCATGTCTTCAGAGAAGTCATCCACAGTACCGTCTACAGCTACATCCATACCAACAGATCACGTGGGTGACGTGCTAGATATCCTTATCAGAAATGGAGGTAATTCTTCAGCACAGAATATACTACATTATCTATCCTACTGTCTGCCTGTCTCTGTCCGTCCGTCGGTCCGTCCGCCTGTCTGTATGTGTCCGTCCGTCCGTCTGAGCACATTATTTGTAGAAGCACGTACACATCTCATTAAATGACTGCATTGAAACCAATCCAGTGAGTAGTGCTGTGATGCCACAGTGATAGTCCTGCCCAACTTGCTAGTCTTGGTGCAGAAAGGGTTTGGTCACAGCGGAGTGTTTTTAACACCTTAAGAAATAACTTGACATTAACATCCCAAGTTTGCACAGTCCTAAAAGTGTATAATGTTTTAATGATCAGGAAAAGTTTGAAATAATATGTTCATTCATCCTCTGGAATGGATTAAAAGTCTGTGAACATTAATCAATTAACAAGTGAGATGTTTAATAATTGCAGATATAAGAATGTTTACAGTATGGGAAACCAGGATCATATTCTAGACATCATTTATTGTACAAATTTGACACTTGCCTCACTCTAAAGTCCCCACACATCCACAGCTAATTAATCAGCCAAATTAATGTCATTATTGTCCCATACAACTATAGAATATGTAAGTAAACCGTTGTTCTTGTATCTTCTATAACCTTATGGAAAGTCCAAAACCAGGTTACCTTTACAACACAGCTTGAAAATAAATAACACTAACCTATTTGGCTACCAGTGCTGCAGTCTGGTGATTAATTTTCACAGATGTATCCCATTGGGACAATAATGTTGTGAAACAGTCAGCTATATTATGACTTGATAAATGTTTTGGAGAGATGATACACCAAACTGTCAAAAACTAATATGAAATGGCCCATGGAGTATGATAGGAGTTCCGTTAGAATCCAGTTACAGCTGCTGAGCAACGATATCCACAGTTACTTAACGTAACTGATTACCTGGCGTGAGATATATCCGTGAATTACATGTATATAATTGATAACCTCCCAGAAAATTTATAACAATGTTCTATCAACTTTGGAGCAAATGGGCAGTCTTTAGATTGACCACACTGGATTAATGTTGAGAGCAAAATTTATTTTTAAAACATCAAATGATCGGTTACAGTGTGGAAGGAGAATCTGTGGAGAATCGTTGTTGTTTTTTGCATCCATTACAAACCTTCCCATCATCGGCGAAATAACCTGTATCTTCAGGAGCCCCGCCCAGCAGTATGGATAGGTCTTATACCCGTCAATTACAGTCAGTAATGTGAGCCGACACTTGATGGTAATGACATTGGTCTGTTGTCAGCCGTGCCAAGTGTATTCTCATTTGATCTGTGATGGTAACCAATCACTGACTGCTGTTGGTATGACATGTTTTGCCATCGGTTATCTGATTACTCGTAGCATCGAATCCTGAATTGGAGGTCGTCAACAGTATTTCATTATGTTCTACATATGCGTTGCTGTAATAATGAAGGGAAAATGGGCCGCTTCTTGCATTGGTTTTCTCCATGTGGATAGTTCCGTTGCACGCACATACAGACACATATACATGCATACATACATGATGCCACCCACATACCTCTGGCTAATGGTAACTGGTAGCCCTTGTACTAGTAAGTAGAGTAATGATATTCCTTCATATAATTCGGCTGTACCCCCCCCCCTGTTATTCTAGAGATTATTGGTGATGTTATTATGATACCAACAGGTGCCAGAGAACATACACATCAGCTTTCCCAATCTTTATTGCTGGTTGAGAATAAACTGCCTGATATTGCCACAATAAAACAAGCATCAGGTGTGTATGTAGTCTCCACTTGTGGTCCTGGTTGTTTTTATTCCCTTCCCCACGTCGTTGTTTTACATTAATGTGTTTAGTCAGCGTTTAGTACACTGTGGGCAGGCTGTTAATGTGTTTAGTCGGCGTTTAGTACACTGTAGGCAGGCTGGAGGGGTTAAGGACTCTTTCTGATGTTGTAAATTCTGATATTTAATCTTTGGACACAGATAGGAAATAGGCAGGTGTAACCTACAGACTGTCAGACAGACAGATATAAATAGCTTTGACCCAGATTCGTCCCAGCAGGAAAACGGTCCTCGTAAATTAGCTCAGTGATGTATATTGCGTGATGTGGTCTTTTTTAGCCTACAAAACTGCCAATCATCTGCCGGTTACATTTTATCCGAATAGTGGCTAAGTTAGAAATAGTCTGGTCTGTCTGTTAATCTTTGGTCCATACTTTTTTTTCAGAATTACCGCCAAGTGCCGCCCAGGAGCCGCCTCCAACACCCAGAGAGACTGTTGGTGGCCGTTCTTTGAACGCTGATGGCCCGGAACACGATTCCACAGAGATGGCTTCGTCACTGTGCGCGGTGTCCGATATGCTGACATCAAACGGGAAGTCGGTGGTCAGCATGAATTATGCCAGCGGCATGTTCTCAGACGGGAAGTCGCTTCCGCCCCTGCTGCTCGCCACGACCATGCCAAGTTCGTCGTCGATATCAGCCGCCGACACGGTGATGTCCATCGCCAATCGGCTCAAGTTGTCCGATCGGCAAGTATACAGCAGCGGCGCTGTAATGTTGACAACCAGTACGGTGACGGCCATAACAACGTCGGCATCGAGCAGCACTCACACGCAAGTGGTCCAGAGTGGCTCGGCGCTGACGGCGAGCATCAGTAGTCCTCTGAGTAATGTGGGCAGTCCATTAGACAGTGACTCCGGGGTTGGCAGTAGCGTCGGGCGAAAGGACATACCGCAGCCGCTCAGCATTAGTCCGGCGGCCTCAAACCCAAGCAGCGCTGAGCTGCCGTCGGTGTTGACCGACTCGGCGCTGGGAGAATTCCAGCCGTTCATGGATTGGTCGGACAGCGATCTGGAAAATTTGCTCGACACACCCAGCCATGACATCGGTGAAGCCGATATGTGCATTGATGCTGATGACAATAAAGATTTCTTTAAGCAGATGAATTCGGTGGACAGCAGCAGGACGGACGACAGCGACTTCAACACTAGCGACATGTTCAGCGTTCCAGGGATATCGGCCTCGTCATCGTCGGAGGGCAACCCATCTGGGCTGTTCAGCTCCCTGGGGGCGTCCAACACAGGCACGAACAGCTTGCATGGTTTGATCGCTCCCAGTCCGGGCGGTTCCGGCATCGGAGTAAGCCGAGGTCACTCCGTGCCGAACCTTCAAGATCTGGGCTTCACCAGTGGGAGCATGATGGAGACGGCGACTACGGCGAGCGGCGCCGCCAACCTGAACGGCTTCGATTGGCTCGATGTCAACATGCAGCCGTCGGGGCTCACTCCCACCACGATCGGTGCTCCGGGCAGCTCATTCTCGGCTGATCCGATACTGACGCCTAAAGCACAGGAGCTCTTGGACCTCTTCAACTGGGAGTACGATCTCTATACGCCGACCGACATGGGCATGCCATTCGAAAAGGCAATGGAAGTGACCACGTCCAAGTCGTGAAGTCTGTGTTGGTCAGCACGCGACCCCACAAATTGTTTTACCTGCATATGGCCATTGTTGTTAAATCAAACCTAATATGTTACACATCCAGTACTGTGGTGATAGATGTAGGCATTCATCTTTGTGTATGTGTGCCTACGCATCTGTTTGCCTGTCTGCTTGTACACTAAGACACACACACACACGCACACACACACACACACACACAGAGTGTATAATATAAAGCCACTGTTATAGCTGCTCAAATGCCACACTATAAGTTGGAAAGGGTGCTTTATCATTCAAATATCACTTCCCTGTTTATCACATTGAGTCTAGTTACCTCATCATCAGGGAGACAGGTGTGAGAAGTGGTTTGTTAAACTGGAACGATGTCAATAGGGACAGCAGTAAGCCAGAGTTATACATATCGTAACACTTTATGAGCCTGTGGGTGTGAGGTTAAATTGTGTTAACACAACATAGCATCATTGGATCATAACTTACTGTACTGGGGAGGCATCGTCTGAAGTTAGTTTAGTATCGCCTCCGTATAAGCATTTCATAAAAGTGATAACAATCTTACGTGGTTGGTGCATTGCCGCTTTAGGTATCAGTGACACATACGGTTGTAGATACACTGTAGTTGGGTGGTGTGCGGTAAGGAGGCTGTATCATGTTTTACTCCGCTGATCGTTTCAAGTCCCTCTGCCATACTTTCTCGCCCATTAATCGCTTCCTGGTCAGATAACAGCTACGGGCACATAATCTCTTTACCAATGAACGTACTAAGAATACTGTCTTTATAATGCCGGCTTAGACAGGACGGAGCAGCGTAGCTGTTCTCAGCTACGTGGCAAATACAATGAAAAAATACAGTGCCCACCAAAGGGGCTGGAAGAAAATATGGCAGCACAGATGGGCAGATAGATGCATGGGCCCGTCTCCTCGTTTATTTAGTTTATTTAACCAATTTATTATGCTGCTGGTTAAACACAACTGGCTGACACATCAGACATAGAAGAAATGTTCTTGCTTGGCACCGTTACACGTGACAGATAGCCCTAAACAAGGCGTGTTGGTACCGCTCCGCGTGCCGGGACTGCGCTCAAGGTGCACATTTTACGATTGTGTCATACTGAAGAGCGTTCGATTTAGTTGACGTTCTTCTATAATATTTATAACCGTGGCTGTATTAGCACATCCATCTACACACACACACACACTCGCACACACGCGCATCAACCATGACTTCATTTGTAGATAGGTTATGTTCACATCATATCGGCGTACATCAAGAGCGCAGATACGTTAGAGTGATATGATCTAACCAAATATCTCCTCCACATTGATGTACAGTGTACGGCTGCTGCAGCTGTCGTTATCTGGCTTCGCCTCATTCACGTGTCTCGTCTTCGTTGTCCTCCTCGTCATCGTTGTCGCCCTGGTAAAATAGCGGAAGATGTTTATATTTCTAGAACATAGAACGTATTTATGGCATTCAGAAGAAGCATGGCGTTACACAGAAAGCTGGCTTTATTTTGCGTAGTAAATTAGCTTCGAGGATATTTTTAATCCCCCCTTTGGACCCGCCAGCAGTCTGTTCAGCTTTATATTTTCGTATGCGTGTCCAGATCATTGGAGGTGGAAAAAGGGAAGTCATGGACGCCAAGACCCGTTCCAGCACCAGGTGGTTTAACTAATCGATTAATAATCGTCAAACATTTGGTCCGTTACCGGTCATCCCGACATCGTTCAGACAGAGTTCGCGTCGTGTTTTTTTTTACCAGGTGTGTTTTTTGTCAGCCAAGTTAAACCAAGAAACAATTCCTCAAAACTCAACAATTCCACATTTTCTTTTTGTCCATTCCAAGCCAAGAAGATATGAATAGAAATTACATACAGATCGAATCGTTGTTAGAGAAACTATACTTAATCATTTACTTGAGCACCGTTAATAGACTGGAATCTGTTGTTGTCAGTTTTTGAGTGGTAGTGTCCGCGTATGTGCCAGTACCAGTAGCTTCACTCACCGTTGACTGGCCAGCTGGTTGACTGTGTGTGTGTGTGTGTGTGTGTCGGGACCAGCCTTTACGTGGCTGGTCAACTATGTTCTTTCGTTACCTCGTTTGTTAAGGCGTTTATTCCCTGTGGTTAGTTAACATGGTGATTGAAAACATGGTGCTCCTTCGGTGTGTAATTCAACATGCCTGGAAACTGTATGTACAGCCGCGTTGGTATTTCTTTGTTTTGTTTCCTTATAACAATATTAATGATAATAATAAGAATATAGTTATGGACTGAATACCATGGCTGCGATGTTCCTGACTGTGTACGTCTGTACACGGACACCTGTTATGATAAAGGGTAGGCTTGTGCTGTCTTACATGTGATAGACGTGTTTATGTTGGTTTCTGCAGAATCATGTTCACCAGTTCAGACGCCTGTGGCGTCTGGCTCTCACTTTCATCAAAACGTGTACCATGTAAGTATATAAATGCGGTTCGTGCACCTGTATGTGTGTGCGTGTCCGCGCGCACCTTTAACGCGTAACGTAGTTAATGCGTGGTTAAATGTACTTAAGAGCCGTTCAAGTTATGTTTTGCTGCTCGTTGTTCACTGTGTATGTACTTACGTTTAAAAAAAAGGCAACCTGAAAACCTGCCCCTGTGTTTGGGTGATCCATTTTGTAACATGAGCATCATGAAAGTACCTTTGCTGCACAAGTTAAGATGTTATTTACTCATTTTCACACACACACACACACACACAAACACACACACACAATGCTTTGTTGATCATATAACTGTTAGAATGCGTGTACTGCTGCTGTAGTATTATTAGCATCCTCGTCGTTTTCACAGATTAATGTCCTTTGTATAAAGACTATTATCAGATCTGCATGTTATTATATGGATATTAAATGCAGCATTTATCACCCACAGTAGAAAATGTTACCGTAGCAAGAATTCTTCCCATTCCTGGGTGACGTTTATTCTGCACAAAATTATACAAGGCAGTTCTCTTATAAACAGAATCTGATGTGTAATGTTCATTATTTCACTCCATCACTATATATATATATATATATATATATATATATAACACGTTATAAGTACATTCTGTGTGTTAAGTGTTTGGTTATTTAAATTTTTTGTTTGTTACCTCTCATAGTTATTGTATTAAGATAAGGAATGACATTCCACCTGGCAGAGTTCAATGGGTTTTTGTTTGTTTATTTGTTTAATTCCTTGTTGCGCGGCGGATGTGCTCCATTGTTATCATGCCCAGTTCGATCTAAATACTTGCCTAGCAGCGCCCCCCCCCCTTGTTCGTCATGCTCTACCGGAGTGCCGCTCGTTCCTTCTCAGTACTAGATCAGTGCCTTATTGTCGTTAGATGTTGTGCAGGAGAGAAGCATTACTGTGTTCATTAGGACTGACTGAGTGGCGTTCTTTCGTTTGTGATTGAGGGGGGGGGGATTACAGACATAACGGAGATGGTTGCGTGTGTGTGCGTGTGTGTGTTGCACCTCAAACGAGTTTGCCACGACCTTAATGCACTTAGTTATGCCTGCCGGAGGGTAAAAGGGGCATATTCAAAATATATATCAGCTAAGTTCTTTTCAGGAGAGGGAAGTTATATGTGATATTATAGAGGTATAATTCAAAGAATCCACACTTTGGCACATGCTATACATCAACAAGTCATTGAAATATATCGGATTTGCCCAACCTGATCATGCACATTTGAATTACGGGGAATTCTCCCGGATATCGTGTACCGCATGCAAAAAGAGACGGTTCACATGTCCTCGTGGACAGAAATAAAATATAACATGTCACTAGCGCAGAGAAGGGGGGTCACTGTGAGCCAGATGCTTATGAAATGAAGCGTTGTTCGGCAGAAAAACATACAAACACATCTACTTCCTTGGTTTGTTGGTTAATCAAATGTGTAAGCGTGGATTCTTGCCAATAAGTACAGACGATATTATATTTTATACAACCGTAAAACAAATGGCTTAGATAAGTCGCACAGTTCTTTATAATAATAGTAACAGATCTTGGAGACGCTGTACATATTAATGCATGCCTAATCAAAACTAAACGTCCTGCTGATTTGAGTGCTAGCAATGTGGTATAGTTCTCTCTGGCAGACGGTTGGCCGGATGGTTCGGATAGCATTGCAGAAGTTTAACATTAAAGTTCTATTCGAACGGGAGGAGTTGGTGATTGTTGGCCCGTTCGGCGTACGTGCTGTATGGCATGGTAGCCGACTGTGGCATTTAACACCGCAGATAGTGGCATGTCTGAGCCAGGGATTTTGTATATAGATTTGTCCTATTGCCTGTAACGCGCACGGACACGATAGCTGCTGACCTTTAATCACCTGTCTACCTTTATCGGGTTTTAGGGAGAAGCGGGAGCCACGAACTAGTCCAGATTGGGTTAGCCTTGTACTATGATTGAGGGAGGCACGGCGTTTATGTAACTCTCTGCCAAGAGCCGGCCGGCGATATGTCTTTGTGGTAACAGCTAGATTTTAGCATTGGTCATCATGGCTTTATAAATTCAATCGAAAACCAGTATTGCGAGAACCACATCGGATTGTCTCGATTCCAAACCAGGTGCCACAAATCCTTGTTCGGCGACCGTTGGGTAGAGTGTGTGTGTGTGTGTGTGTGTGTGAGAGAGATTTAATAACCAGAACACATTTTCACTGTTTTCTCTGCTCAATTGCTTTCTCAGCATTTTTCCATGTTGTCACACCGATAATGCGTGATGATTGACGTAGCACTGTCACCATTAGCTAATTATCGCTCGAGTTAACCCCCCCCCTCCCCCGATGGTTTATTTGCGTTACGAGTACACCCGTTTCCCCCCGTTACCGATATCTAGGTAGTTAACTTTGTTGTGTTTTTTTAATAAATAATAATGTTTAATTCGTTCAGTAATTGACCGTGGACGACGACGTGTTGACTACCGAATCGGCACCCCCACGGTTAATGAACTCCCCGCTAACAGGTCGGCACATCGTACCTGTGCTGTTCGTCACATTGCGAGTTTACGGTATTGTATAGATCTAGTAGGCTAACATCGGGCAGGACATCGCATGGCATGGCATGTCTGGGCTAGTCGTCGTCACACGTCAATTGGTTCTGGTAACCGACGCGTGGAGGCGGATCACTCACCTGCTGACGGTTGGGGGTTCCTCATGCAGTTTGGGAGCAGAGAACTCTGGAGTCTGTTTGGTCACATTCCACTGGATGGCAGTGAAGATGATTTAGATGATAAATTAGTACTTTATATCCTATACGGAGCTGTCCAGAAGAAAACCAAAACAAAGAATAAACGGTCTCAGAATCGAGATGTTAACTAGTAATCTATGTATATGTACTTGTATATGTACATGTCCGTGTATATGTACTTGTATATGTACATGTCCGTGTATATCAATGTATCTGATGGTGTACTAAGAGGAGCCGTTGATTAACACATGTTTGGTGTCTGTATTTGTATTAGTGCATGTGTATGTCTTTATATATATATATATATATATATATATATATATAATGTGCATTGTGTTGTTGACGAATTGAAGACAGTTCAGATCTGCCACCAAACTGGATCCGGTAAACCACAGATCGGCGACAAGAACAGCGCAAATACGAGTCCGTCTTTATCTTCGCCTGAAATCAAATTGAAGAAATTGAAGAATATTATATTACTATAATAAATTATTGGTCTATTTTGTTGTGTTTGCTATTGGTAATGTTCAAGGTTTTTATTTCTATCCGTGTATGTTGGATTATAATTTATACGCTGTTGTTTTGTACAGACCCTGCATAATATAGTCAATTGCATAGATCACCCACACATCTATTATATATATATATATATATATATATATAATACTGTGCCGTGTCTTGTATTACAGACCTGTAAATGCAGTTGCTTACCATTGAATAAACAATGTGCTTGAACTTAAAACATTTGTTATGAGTTTGTGTGTAAAGGTGCGTTTGTGCAGTCGTGTTTGTGTAACAAACTGACAGTGTTGTCAGTTGTTTATGTAATTGGTGTACGTCCACTACTGGCTTGCAATCCGTTCATTTCAGTTGTCTGTCAATGGGGAAGTAATCTTGGCCAGATATTTGTAGAACACGATAGACCAGCACTAAATGTTAATAGCGGAACTATCTACACAGAACATACTATAAGGTTAGTTATGAGATCTTCGTGATTCCAATGTGGGCGCTGCAAACGTCCAGAGTTCGAATGGGGTCAAGTTATCTGTGATTGTGGGATGTTACATCGGTGACATGACTCATCGGTTGTGTGTGTCGGGCGTGATCTTCATTCCGTCCATTCATTCAGTTATGATTCCCTTGCTCTACTTGTTATACCTGACTGGCCCGCTGTGTCTCTCCGCATGTCACAAGAAACGACTAAAAGGATGCTACATTAAATGATCGTTCTGCTTTCCTCGCTCAGTTATTGGCTCTGAAATGATTAGCATCTCGGTCAGAACTGATCGTCTGGATCACATAAAAATAAACATTACAAGGATTTACTCTAGGTACGTCTATGGCTTGTTTGTCGATTAACGGGATTAGTCATCGACCTCTAGCACTTGGATCAAATTCCGCTCTGGATATTTTTTTAAGATATTTCATCTTTCACCTCACTAACCCATTTAGCCTACCGTATGTACAATCAGTTTGACAATGCCTCCTTCTGGTTGACAATTGATATAGTCAAAGTTATTTCATTATCCTGGATTTTCTCATCATTTCCGGAAGACAAAACTTGAAAAATTGCTCCTCGGATTCAGTAAGAATGTATATTACGTATGGTGGACGTCAGAATGTGGGCACGAACATGAAAATCTCCTTCTATCTAAACTAAGTGCACTTCTCTGTATGCCGCCAGCTCATGTGCTTATATACACCAACAGTATACAGTTACCTAGTTTTCAGCGAGTTCTACTTTTTTCGACATCTCATTATCTCGCATTACTAGCGACTTCCCTCGTTTTTGTACGATTATGTCGAGGTTGTTTCTATTCGTACCATCGGCACGTGCTATTTTTTAAACCGATTGTCGTAAAGTACGGAAGAAAGGCTCCCGTGAAGAAGTAAGTTCCAGTGTTCGGAAGAAAATAAAGGCGAATACGATATCGAATTGGTTTAATGCCCAGGCGTGAAGCACTCCCCCCCCCGCCCTTACCGGTGTAGAGGTTATGGAAATAATTAAGCGATTAAAAATTAATTAACCGCATTGGTCTCGTGTGTGTGAGTGACAACTTACAACGCTACAACTGCGCATTGCTAAAGAAATATATATATATATATATATATATATATATATATATATATACTGACTTCTAACATATTGCTTATACGTGAATGGTACAATTAGGCCTAGAAACTCATCATTATAATTATGCACGAGAAGATTGTCTCTAATTGCGAACTGATCTTGTAATGTAAGATGGCAATTTTGGTAAAAGATAAGTCAAACGAAACAATGTCAGCACATCACTTTAAATAGCCTAGCAAATAAACCAAAAATTGTTCCAGTAATCAGTAAGCGCACTCGACTGACGATTCAACAATGGCCGAAACAATCTTCTATATTTATTAAGTGAAAATATGATTAAGAGTAGAAAATGTCTGATAAAAGTCAGGTGATTCTACTCCCAAGACAACATTTAATAATAATGATAACAATAAAAACACTTAAAAACACCCTGAGAATAGAATAAACTAATAAAAACATTTAACAATATATATATAGCATACTATGACATTAATAGATATAAAAATAAGTAAAAGTACAGGAAAATACAAATTGACTAATTTCGGGATGTTAGTTAAAACTAATGAGTTTTTAGACGTGATTTAAAATAAGAGATAAGAGTGAGATTGTCAATTAGATAGCGGTAGCTTGTTCTACGAACTCGGGCCACGTACAGAAAATACACTATACTCGTATATTACTTTAAGATTTAAACTGAAATATCATCATTATTTAGAACAAGCAGGCCGCATCACGAATCATCGGATCCATTATCACCTAATTAGCGTGTATGGTTAAAACTGACATACTTGTAACATCGGAATAAAGTCCTATGTGTTACATGCAACAGAGATATAGTAAATAATTTAAATCTCACAAGTTTGGTGTCACCATGGCCTAAATGATAGCACCGTTATACACTCATACCTGTAGTACCTGCGCTAAAGCCCCGGTCAGGTTGTGTCGGAAAGGGTGTTTCATCTTTCAGTTGGCCTCATTACCATTAGACGTCACTTTGCCCCTTTACCTTGCCATTTACAAAAAATTGGCCATAAAACGGAAAATTTCACAAGTTTGGTCCG
This sequence comes from Paralvinella palmiformis, assembly GCA_025642065.1. Taxonomy (NCBI): domain Eukaryota; kingdom Metazoa; phylum Annelida; class Polychaeta; order Terebellida; family Alvinellidae; genus Paralvinella; species Paralvinella palmiformis. The sequence continues at coordinate 219,938 of JAODUP010000205.1, forward strand.
GAGTCCGTACGCGCATCAAAAACTTTCGGCGTGGGCTTCCTTTCCTTTGGCGGTTGCTAGGCCAATTTAGCCTACCATACGCACAAAAGTGGCCGTAAAACACCAATCATGATCATCATCATCATCATGATGATCATCATCACGTACGAGCACCAACAAACAATTAGACTTACTTCTATCGATGAATTAAGACTGACCATCGTCTGGTGTATAAGATACATAAACATCTCGATTGTCGGTTATTAGTCACAAAGTACCGGTGTACAACTATCTGGTTAATTAATTAATTCGTCTAATTACAGTATAAATAACCCCCCCCCCCCCTTCCTTCATTTGAGAAGCTACTCAATTAGCACTAACGAAGAGAAACAGAATAGCGGCAGAGACAATTGTTTTGTCTCAATTTCTGTTATATCATTAATACGTTAATGTACGACTTGGCCGTTTATAATTCACGAAATGTAGGCTAATTATCAGTATTAGCTGACTGACTTGACTTAAGTAAAGATAAAAGTTGTTGTTGCAATTTATTGTTAGCGCAAAAAAACTTTGGTGCCCCCTTACATTTGTAATTCGTACTATAAATAATAATAAACCATAAAATTTAATTTAATTTATCGAAATTAAAGAAAACTTACAGTTAGAAGAAAAAGAATATTTATTTCTGAATGGTTCCATTTTATTTATAGTTGAATAATTTTTTTCTTTTTTTCCTTGCAAAGTCTTTGATCAGATCCTCATAACCAATCTTACGTAACACATCGGCTTCTATACATAATAGGGCAAGGCATCCAGCCTGCCTTGTTGCATAGTTGTTCTGAGGATTTTTAATATATTTCAATCGTGAAAATTAACGCTCAGCTGAGCAATTTGTGAGCATTATTGTTAAAAATATACGAAAGGCAATGTCTACATTTGGAAAGGCACACTCAATATTGTCTTCTAAAATTATTTTATAAAGTTCAGCGTGAATGAATCTTGGTTTGACAGTTTTTGTTGCACTGAACATATGGCGCACGCATAAATGAAACGTCTGAAGCTCAGCTGAGAAATTACTGTTGAAGTATCAATCAGCTTTTGACAGCACTGAGAATATCTGTCAATATTAGTAGATGAAGTGACATTATATGGCACATCACTTAGAAAGGAAAATCTCTCTTCTATTTCTTTGTATATCTCTCCACTTTTTTTCATCTCAATTGCAAATTTGACAACAATTGCGTAAAAGGTAGTGAGTGATACGAAATTGACCTCTGACATTCAGATATACTTCTGGTGTATCTCCGTCATCGGGTACCTTCTGGCTGATACGTTTACGAGTTGTAGCTACCTTTGTAATCAACATCTTGTAGCTACCTTTGTAATCAACATCTTGTAGCTACCTTTGTAATCAACATCTTGTAGCTACCTTTGTAATCAACATCTTGTAGCTACCTTTGTAATCAACATATTGTAGCTACCTTTGTAATCAACATCTTGTAGCTACCTTTGTAATCAACATCTTGTAGCTACCTTTGTAATCAACATTTCCTTTGCATCGTTTTCATAATTTTTTGTGTTACAGTAAAAACTTTCTTTTACTTCAATTAGATTTTACAAGTTTACTTTTTCTTTTACTCAATTAGTTTTCAAGAGGTCTACTTCTACTTCTACTCAAGTACAAAATAAAAGTAGTTCAGTCGACCCTGCTTACATTTTAATAGATTTAACAGCCAGCGCTGGGTGTGCTATGGGAAGTCATTAAGCAAAGTTTGAAAATGGCTATAAATTTAATTAATTTTATAATTTAAATGGTAAATTCGGCTATGAACAATTTCTGAGGTGCCCCCCCCCTCATTCCCTTGATGCGCTAAGCATGTGATAATTTTGCTTATAGTATTAATCCACCACAGCCTGTGCCATTCTCTGGAAATGGAACGTTTTCTGGCCAAGTTGAAAATCTATTAAACTAATACGGGCTCGTATTTGAATAAAGGTCAGGACACGTATAATAATCGTTAATCGTCCATGTACAGTATTATCTATTGTGAACAAGAAAACCCCAAATATATTTATAACAACTTTCCAATGCAATGTTCGCATGCTATATTACAAAAACTACCATGTCCAATATGTAGTCCCATATATTTAAAGGCCTCGGACATTTGAATTTTCAATATTGTTTTCATTCCCTTCTAATTTTCGAATTTTATAATGCTAAATAATACCCGCCTTTAGTTTTCTTAGTGGTGATCTTAGTGCGTTACAGCACTTGAAGTAGGTGACGCTAGTTCACGAAAACGGGTCAATCGATAAAGATTGTGACGTCACAACAGCTAATCGTAACCACATGGTAAGCGGCGCCATTGCTTATTTTCGTTGTGGAATTGGTTTTGTTTACGGCGTGGACTAGTGTGATATAAGTGCTAATATAGTGTTTTATGTGTTACGTCCGATATATTTAGATATACAGTGCTCCCTCACTTATTGCCACCCCTATATATTTCCAACCCCGCCTATCGCCAAAATATTCTTCAGAACGGATTTCCTACCATGCTAATTCCCCCCATAAACCGCCCCTCCCCCACTCCCTCGGATACCGCCACATCACTTTAGTCTCCAAAACAATAATTTCCTCCCATATATCGCTAAACCAAAGGCATTTTACGCGTGTGTTTATCAATTTCAACAACTGCAAACACAAACAGAATACTTAATCCTATTTTCCGTTGTTCTACATGTAATCTAGTCATCATTATACGTGTATATCATGTTTATAATTATTTTCCTTGTTTTTAAATGTAATGTTGCTTCCCAATATGTACAAAGTTTACTCTGTATTTGAGGTAAATAAACCAACTTAATTGAATATTATAATATGTAAGTGAATCTAAACACAATTTTTATGACACAATCATAAATATAAGGACAACAACAGGCATTTAAAAGTTGCGGGGGAATACCCCCCCCCCTCTTATTTTGGCGGATTATTTCCCCATTCACAACCCCCATATAATGCCACCCCTTTATAATGCCAACTTTTATAAAATCCCCAAGTTTGCATTATATCGAGGGAGCACTGTTTAAGAGTTTTTGAATCACTATGAAATACTGTTTGTCGCTGTGTTGTGTCCGCATGCAGCAATATTAGATTATAAAGTGAGGTTTCTTTTCATGAATTTCCCCCATTATTTTCGCCAAAAAACCGAGGGCGACCTTTACCCCACCATACATATGTAATGAACATTTTGTTGGTGACAACTATCTTAACAAAATACAATATGATGTGGGACTGGCGAAGAAACTGATTTTGGATAAATACCCCTTCCCTACCGTATACGCGTAAAATGTCAACATGACACGCCCATCTCGTATAAGAAATACCACAGTGTCTGCTCCAATTAGACCAGTTGTTCTGAAAAAAAGGCACACAGGGTTTATCTAGAAACACGGAGAGATCCAAATACTAGAGCCATACATTGATGTGATGGGGGGAAAAGTTCGGTTGTGACGTCACAGCTGCTGATCGAATTGGCAAAATGGCATCAGCGTATTCAACAAGCGCTGAGGCGTGACTAAATACGGGCATTATTTCACTGGGAATATATTTTTAACAATGTATAAACTATTATTTTGACACCAGCAATAAAAATCAATTGTCCGAAACCTTTAAAAACTTAGTCGTGACATCGATCTGACTATAATGGCTCTATTGAAAGTTACAATATTCTGATTTTATACGTCGAAATATCGGACATTTTCTTTGATATCTGATAAAAGTAGATTTGCTCGCAAATAGTGTGAACTGTACTCTACATGAATGTTTAATCTGACAGTCAGAAAACAAGTCAGTTAGGAAGAAATATGATGAAGCAGGTTTTATTTTGACAAATGACTTAAAAACAACAGTATCTCGGCAAATTGTCTGTAACTGTGACATTAATCATCTCTGTGAGAAACATCTGACATAAATTACTAAAACAGTTGGGTGTCATGAACTATCAGAAGAATTAAATGTATTGTACTTTATCATATTTAGATAGACCCAGGGCATATTTTTCTACTTCTAAAATATTATTAAATGCAAAGATCTTAATGTGTCTCGTCTCTTGGAACCTTACGTAGCAAAAAAAAGTGAACTAATGACGGTTTATATCTTATTGTAGATGCGTGACACCATGTCTAAATAGTCTATTTGTTTCGATATGTCGTTAACGCATACTTACTGATCATAACGTGCTTCTATTATAAATATGTGAGGCGTTTTGATCAGTTTTTTAGGTTCGGAGACTGGTCACACCTGCCGATTGAAACATCCCACAAACATCGGTATCAGTCGAATTCACGCTTCATGTTAATTAATCTTGACATGTAAAATCAATTGTACAGGTAACAGTTGTTAAACAATAATTGATGTTTTACGGCCACTTTTGTGCACAAGTTAGTAGTATATAGGTTTATGTAATATTTTCTAGATTTGACATTTTTTAGGTAAATTCTTGGCATTCATGTCTAAGCACATCTAGAAACTTCACTTAATTAGAAAAAAGGGTGTCAATTTTTCTATTAACATTTAGAGCCTCCATTTTGAATTTAAAAATGGCCATCATTGAAAAAGAAATTCTTCTCAATAACTGCCAATTAACAATACCTATTCATTCAAATGTCATACAATATTTGTTTCATTTCATCTAAACTCAAATAGGGGTCAATGATTCATTGGAAACAAAATAAGAGCACTGGACATACTCTAAATTAGCAAAAATCCAATATGGCCACCAGATTTCAGGCAATGGAGATAGGAAAATATTTTTGGTGTCTAACCATATGTTTTGGCATATGAGGATTCCAATAATAACAACGTATTTATGATTGGAACACTCTTTACCAATTCTCCAAAACATTTAATAGAAATAATACAGAAGATGTAATTCAATATACAATTATTTTGGTGGTTATATAACTTGATGATGGATTTTGATGATGGATTTTGAAGAAAAAAAGGTATGACAATGATACATGTATGAATCAAGAGTGTCAATGTTACTGATTAAACTTTCTTAACTGTCATTGCTTCAATCATCTTCTAGATATTCGCCAATCATTGGTGGTGTAATATTCGTACAGCTATCGCCTTCCCCACCACATTTGCAAAGTTCAGTACAGACCACATTGTTTCCTCTACATGAGCACATTCGCGAACACTTTGATTTCTCACAGTTACATCTGACGAGCTGCACCACTGAAACCGGAGCTGGTGCAACCTGAGGAAGAACCGCCAGTAGCTTGTTGTCTATGTTTCGCCACCCCAAGGTCAGAGGGTCAAGACAAGTTGGGTTCAATACCATATCCTGGGACCAGATATTAGCCTGGACATGGGCACGACATATATATTCAATCCATGTTCCCTGAGTCGGTGGGAGTTTGTGAACTCCTTGTTCATCTTGGAATTGTTTGAACAAAAAAACATCTGAGCATCTTTGCTTGCCTAATGTGGACTCCACCTGGACAGAAAATAGAGCAAAGAGACTCTTCACAGACACGTAGAATTTCTTTAGACGGTTCATCTCCTTCGCCAAGACCAGCTAGTGCTATCAGAATGGCGGGGCTTGCCTTCATGAATGTTGCAAACCATATTTATCTTTCCTGGGTATGTCGTCGTATCATAGACTGTGAGAGAATGCCAGTTGATCAAAGCTGCTGATACCAAGTAGTGGTGTTCTTCGTAGAGCCAAAAGCAGCACATCTGTGTTTTTGTGAATATATGTGGACCTTCACCCCGTTGCTCGCAACTTCTACAGCGTGATAAATCATAAGATTGTCCGCCTCTTCCTGTGTGCTGACACCAGTAATTATTTCACATTCATAATTCGTCATGACCCCCTGTCCTGTTGCAGTCATACCCTTGATGGTACTGTAGCGGATAAGCTGATTGAAAGGTAGAGAGTTAGTGAATCATTTGTGCTGCTGCTGGCGAGAAACATCTTTTTGTCTTTGATGCTCGTTGAGTCTTGAACAATGTAAGATTTAGTTACCTTCACCTTGCCTTTCTGCCGCTCTCTAGTCTGTTCCTTCTTTGATGTTTTCTTGGTGTAGTCATCAAATATAACTCGCACTTGAAAATATCCTCGAGTCTTTGAGTCCATGAGTGTGACGCAGGATGTCCCAAGCTCTTGAAATTCTTGACTGTCATCAACTCCTGTACCACTCCCATTCCATCAATTATAAGACACGTCTCCGATCCCGTCTTCAAATTCGGTAGGCTATGCAGAAGTTTGAGCTGTGTCGTTGGTCACCAAATCTTCCAAAAGCTTTATCACTGTGCTTTTGTCCGTAGTGGGATGAATAGATCCACCCGGTGCCATGAGAACTTTGTTGGTGTAGGCAAACTCATGCACTGTGTGGAATCCTCCTGGGCTGAACACCCACTTGTTCTTGAACTCTGTATGCAGATACTCAAGTTTCACAACTCTTTTGTATAAGTTCATATCAAAAGACACAACGAGAGTACTGTTTGCTCCATACACAACTGCGTTCAATCTAGTCAGCTGATCCAAGGCAGTAACTAATGTGGGCCATTCAGTAGCAGCAGCATTGATGATAGGGAGACTGAACGTCATGTCGATCATCTGCGGTGTGTACGAGCGGGTTATAGGCTGACCACAAATGCACTTGTGGCTTTTCAATGCTTTGATTGGCTACCAATGCCTCAGGTTCATCGGTGGTTTCTGCTGATTCATAAGGTTGTTATGTACTCGAATCGGACAAATCTGGAGCTTTAGAGTCAAAGCCAGGCAAGTTGATGTTTGTTGACGAGTTTGCTCTGTTACAGTAACGAACAGTCAACCAACCGAGGTCATTGACTTGTGAAGCATCGTACAGCTTGTCATATACCGTCATCTTGTAGCTGGCATACTGTGGACTTGTCTGTACTTTCGGACTGTCTTCGATAGCGCAAGCCAGTAACTGGATAACTGTTTGTGGGACATTATGATACAGGCTGTTGGCTGATGAGCTGAAGTTGATTAACTTTCGTTTCACCATCGCCTGATGACTGATACACTCCAATGGCCATTCCATGGAAACTGTGTTTCCCATCTGGAGTGTCAACTTTCTTGTCAATATTATCCATTGATGCTCATATGGTCTTGTTTTTCAGAAGACCTGGTGGAACATAGACACCATACTCTCAACTATAATACATTTGGTACCCAAACTCTTTGCACACATTTCGATTATGTGTTTAAAATAATTTTGAATACCAAAATATCTTATAGATTGGTTTAAAAAGACGGCCATTTTGAAATTCAAAATTGAGGCCCTAAATGTTAAAATAAAAAGATAATATTAATTCTAGCCATTTTTATATATTATGTTTATTAAAACTATTATTTCATCAAACACTAAATACATAACAATGCGTTAAGGATATTTTGATTGCGCCAATATTCGGTTCTGTTCGTTTTCACTCATCAAGTTCCAAGGACAGAGTAATGTACTGACGTCATCAATATGTGTGACTTTTGGTATAGTTTTGTTCGGTTATGTGTGTAACGTCACGACTCCCTGGGTGCCAATGCTGAGCATGCGTGCATATTATACCTCATAATTAAATAGCCAAGAGGTGGCCAGCTCAAGCGATCCGTATAAACACAAACTTATCAGGACGCTTCTATCCTCAAAATACGTATTTTAGATATAATTTTCAAGATAGAAATGACTAATAATACCAATAAAAGTTATGGTTATTAAAATCATTCCAAAGAGGTATTTGCCACCAAATAATTAATTTAGATTTATCAAAACGATTAATGGTGTTTACGTTTGGTTTAAAACTGATTGTTATGATGTGAATTTTAACCTCTCCTCTGAAATAAATCTACCAACAAACGAGTATTTGGTTTAATCACATGGCGAAGAAACACACCAATCAGGGTGTTGTACCTCCCTCATAACTTATTTCAGTACATAACATGGACCAATGCAAGTTCTCTATTTGAGGAACGATGTTCAAAACAAGCCTCAAAGTATGATTTAAGAAAATATTAAAATACATAACTATGATGTAAATTTCGTTTATTTTATATACTTATCTATCTTAGTTATTTAACTGTTTATTTAATATCAACAAATATCACTTGTCATACAGTGTGTTAATATAGATAAATTCTCATTGTTTTCTCCACTACTAATCAAACATCTTACTTTATTTGTCTGGTTTTTTTTAGTCGGATTTCTAGAGCTTCAATAATATATAAGTATCACTGTTTTAACGGAAATATGTAATGCAGAACGCGGTGAAATATTTCCTCACGTTCCCTTTAGACCTAATCCCTGTACTACTTTTTTTAGGAGAAAATGTGTATTATTGCAAGATACAAATGATGAAAACCGCGAATATTAATACCTTCGAATATTAATACACAGTGAATATATATATATATATATATATATATATATATATATATATATATATATATATATATATAGGCCTATATACCAACTGAAGTTACTATGTAGGCACAAATTACCACCATGTAGGGGCATATTAGAAATAGCTCAGTTGGTAGCAGTGGATTTCCGAAAATAAATAGGACAATATTTCTGTTATATTTGCATGTACTCATTGCGCTACTATACCGTAATATGTAATATTTATTCAAACATTATATGTCTCATTATCAGTTTCTGTTAACACATTTAATTCAAATTAACGTCACTATAACATTTCATTTTAAGGAATAAACGTGCACATCCACAAAAGTTTACGTTTTACAAATTTGTCAATTCAACAAATGTGTCTTTCATATAGACGTTTAGCAGCATATTGTCCTTATCATTTCTCATATCACTGTATGACTGGATCGCTCAGTTAGCAAGTACTAGTTTTAAAATACTGATCTTCAGTTCGCATCACCACCATTTAAATAGGTTGCCCTGTAGTAAAAGGGGTCCAGTACAACATTTGGTGTCAAACAAATGCTTGAAATTATTAATGTTGTACGGTATTAAGTGCGTTTGTTTTTACCAGATGACAGCACATACATTCGTGAATATATCAACCACGGACGGTCCTTGAAACACAACAAGATTTTTCTTCTTCAAATAATAGTTAGAAAATTCAGATTTTCTGTCTTGCAAACAACGCGAATGTTTGTACCCGCTTATTTGCGTTTCATACCAGCGAATATAAATACACATACAGTAACTGGCATTTTTACTGTACTTCACATTCGTTGTTCGGCCAAAACAAAGTAATAACACAGTCTGAGCTAAAAGGTACAAAGCAATAGCTAGAAACAGAAATAATGTATTTCATTTGATAATGTATACATGCACGTTATAGTTTATGAGATGTTATTGGTTGTATTTAAATGCCCTTCATAAGAAGTTTCGTTATTTGACAATTATTACATAAGTGTAATTTTTCTTAAGCTGAAGTCAGCATCTGTGGTGTCGAAATGTTCTATGTATAGGTTTCATTTGGACAACAGAAAACTACTGGTGAATGTAAACTGTGATGTCAAAGTAGTTATATTATGTATATAGTAACTCACCATTGAATCACACGCGCGTGTTTACTGCGAGCTATGGAATCAAATGGTATGTTTTTGCGTGCTTCCACTTTTGTACGTAGCCTGCATGTTCACGCTTATGATAATAATATACAATATGTGACATTTATATAGCGCCCTGTTCAGTTAGGTAGCTGCTCTAGGGCGCTTTACAGTATTATTATACCTGACTCAGACCTATTCCAATGCATCACCCATTTCAACTCCCAAGGGAGCATACAACGCATGCCGCCATTATAGGCCCAAAGCGGTACTGAAACACACGTCCAGCACGTCCTGTCCGGTTCTCATTTTTATGGATGAGTGAACCAGTCGCCACATTGCAGATCCCTGAGCCTTGAACCCGCGACCCCTCGGCTACGAGTCCTACGTGGGTGTGAAATATTTGTCGCGTATGAAAAGCGAATCAGCTAGTCCCCACAGGCTGATGAGTAGCCCAGACACATGTATAAGTCTAGGTATATATTTAGGTTCGCGATAGGCCTTCGCCGTTCGCTATACACTAATTTTTGTATAGTTTGGCGAAACGAAAAATGCACGTTATCGCCAATTTAGTGAAACATGAAATGCTCATGGCAAATGCCAGTTTTATATCTTTATTTGATTAGCAGAAAATGGGTAATGATAAACGACAAATAAGTATCAGCCGATAGTTTCCTGATCTGAAATAATGCCAAAATCTACTGCATTAACCATTTCAGATGTTGAAGTTATAAATATTTACAGAATATAAGCACAATGCTTCAAGGATGGGGGAGATTTTGGTGAGCTAGTGATCTTAGCTGGTAAACGTCCATTTTGCTTTATGATGGTCACGTGACTCAAATTCTCTATCCTGATTGGCCAGTTGTCTTTGTTTACAGTAAATAAAAGCACAGGGTCTTTATATGGTGGATTTCTGTGTCCCTTTCCTGTTTACTTGTTTGCTCTCTGTGTTTTTTCTTAATTTTATTTTAATATGGATTATATAAATATGGATTTCATATATCATATTAACTGTTTTCATACTTTGTTGAAGGAATTATATGCAGTTTTTGGCAACTTAACTAAGTTTCTTCCTTGATCCTCTGTGTATGAATTATTACTGTCTTTGTTTGGTATTTTGTGCTTTATTTGATTTTTAAACAACAGTGGGCTTCCTTATCAGCTCAACAGCCACAAGAAGAAAGTTCGTTGACCAGATTGTAGACATCATCAATAATTTATTACTGAATGAACTGTTGATTATTAAATACTTGTATTGTGTTAAGAGTGTGGATCAATAAAACCACAAACACATAATTATAGTGTTTATTGCCTCTGTGGTATAATTGGTAGCGCGTTGGACCACATATCACTAAAACCACCTGAGTTCGAATCTCGGCGTGGGCATAGCTGAAGGGAGTTTCATCTTTGGCTTCGTTTTATTACCTTTCGAGGTCGCTCGACCCATTTATCCTATCATGTGCACAAAAGTGGCCGTAAAACATCAATCATAAACAAATTTACAATTTGGTGTTCTCCGTCGATTCCAGCGCAGTTTTGTTCTGACTAGTAAACAAATTAGTTTTAATAGCTAATAAGTATTTTGTTGGGCTAGTAAGAAAGTTGCGGGGCTAGTAAAAAATATGTTTGGGCTAGTGAATTTAGATTTTACTAGTCCAGGGGTTAGTGAGATGTAGAAATATTTTTCTGGCCCTGGTTGACTACTGGTTGGTTATTCTGTTACTTGTATCTGGCATTTCATTTTCATTTATAAAATCACAATATTAAAATTTGTGTTTAGATGTATCACTGAGCTGGCATGCTATGTGGGTCATTAACTATGCAAAAGGATATGTACGCATGACCGGTGCAGGTACACTGATTAGCATAGTGGTGACGTCATAGATAACAATGTATGTCTGCTTCATATCAGATTCAAGCATGGTTATGTATCAGGTTAATATGATATTTAGCTGTCAATACACCAAAACATGGACACTGATATCCCATTAGCTGAGAATTTTTCCTTGAATAATTTATTCGACGTGAACCAATCTCTAATCGTGATAATGCATTGATTTTAAGAATTTTATGTAAATTCATAGAATTTAAAAACATTGTACATTCTAGGAGCAGTTCTCCTTTAAAGGAGAAATAATCCAAGAAAGAAAGATATTTCAGCACACAAACAAGTGACGTCACGCGAAGTGAAAAGTACATGGTGGCTAATAATGAAAAATCATCAACATGTAATAAGCAGATTATCTTTGGACATTTTCATGCTCATTTATAACTAAATTACACCTACATAATATAACTAAACAATATTGTATTTGGCTAAAACAAAATGACTCCTTTAAGCCAAATTGTCCCAAGAGAATTTAGGTCTAGCGCTAACCTGGTATATGTATAGGTATGTGGAGGTGTAGAACATTTTATATTTAGATTGATGTATGTATATTTTACTTATGTTTAGATTTATGGAGATAGAGGTCTCAAAAGATATATAGAGATGATGATGTTCTGAGCCAGTGCGTGATATATGTATTATAAAACACACACACACACACATAATTCCCTGCACGAAGATACGAATTCATAAAGGACGTACTAAGTATCTCTGTTAGTTTCCAATAACGATACATTTTCAGCAGATTGTGGTATTTGTGTAAATAAAAACAAATTCTCTCAATTTCTGTAGTATTTCAGACTAGAGTAAATACGATAATCAATCAAGATAACTGATTGAAATTATTTGAGAAACTTTTGGTTGTCAACATTTATCCATCGTCTGATGTCCGTGAATGATTGCCCCAACGGTTCTCCATATTTGTGTAACATTTTATCAATGAGGAGTGTATTTCGCTGGTTAACCTTAAATCTAATCGTGTTCTGAAAATATATCCACGATAATAATGTTTATAGGAAAGATCTGTAACTGTTTCTTGTTCAGCTAAATATCGAAACACACACACACACACATTAGCCGGAATGAGTTCCATTAGCTTTAGCAGTTTATGGTGCCACTCCGAATTATCCTAAATCACTCCAATGCTTCCATATGGAGTTGTTGAACATACACACAACTCACACATGTATGGTGGAAGGGGGTTTATTGAAATACATGATTATGCACGAATAACATTACACAACATATAAAATATGCAGCCGCACTCAAAGATTGAATATCATTAAATGAGATCAAATCCAAAGACCCATAGTACAAATGTTTAGTAGTGTAAAAAGGGTAGGAATACAAGTAATTTTATAAGTCAGTTGATAGACAGCTTGTGAAATATTTAAGCATCTGAAATCTGGCGTATGATGATGTGTTCAGATAACGTTGATATGCTTTTGATTCTCAGTCCCCCATCATACGTATCATGTCAGATGGAATTTAAGGCAAGTCAAGGATCTATACTAATCGACAGCTGTCAAGATGTTAGCTTGATTGACGGATTGTATCACACGGCCACAAGTATACATGGAAATAACGGAACAACAGGATATGCAATAATAATAATTTACACGACAAAACACGGCATATCAAAGCTTAACTAATCACATTCATACGCATTCGCACAAATCTCACAGTTCTGACACTGACTGACACGAGACTCGACGTCAGCTCTGATACGACGACTCCGACGATAGATATTCCGACGATTGCTATTCCGACGACTGACTATGATGCATCTACGGACATAGCGATATACATACAGTTCTAATTACTGAGACCCGACATACACTAACTCATACGACAGCTACATCCCGACGGACACGGTAACTGACATCACAGGTACAGAGTAACTAACTCACACCACGCTATAGTTAACAGAGGTATGCTGTCAGTTCTGGCATCCACACGAACATTTTCCAACCAGCTACAAATACACATAGAATATTCTGCAAATTTCACAATCATAACATACAAATTTCACAACATACTACTCCGCTGGCTTCCTTTGATAAATGCTGGCGTGTAATCGAAATCAGCTCCTTGGATATTTTTACTAGGATGGGGTTGTACACAGAAAGATTCAGGACACCAAAGTTAACAATAGCTTACCCCAGTGAAACAATAGACCACTGCGGCACAACAGTGACAACAGTTTGGGTGTGCGGTGAACCACGCAAATATCCTGCTAGGCAAAAGAATGCAACCCAACCCAACACAACATAAATTGGAACCTTGTTACAGGTTCAGTATTAACGCATCAGGTTACGATACTTTAAGAACAAATGGTACCATGAGTGACATTGCATATGTCGACATAAGTTAAACCACACAGTGAGTGCTGACTGGGGAACATAACCCAATACTACTGATATCCAATGGAGGAAATGGCCCTTGTTGTGAAGACGGGACGCCGAATCCGTGTAGATATTGAGTGATCCTGGTATGTGGGTGCTGCTCATGGTGAAGTTAAACGTGTTGCATAGCCAGAACACATTATGTAAGTGAGACATCACCAGTGTATCTTTGCTGATGCCCTTGTTAATTGCTGCGCGTGTAGTTACATTATCCGTGTAGATGGTGACATGGCAGCCTTGCCATGATGGTGCCCAACCATAAATAGCCAATGTTACTGCCATTGTTTCTGTCACATTTATATTTGATCTTGCTACACTTGGCATATCTATTCGCCAGTTACCATACCCCCAGTCCTCATTGGTTATCATGACGACGTATTTCCCTGCTGTTGAAGGCTTGTAATAATTCTAGCCAGAATGTGATATCCCCTCTGAATGCATCAGTGAGATGGATTTTGTGATCGGCTTTCTTGAGTGGACGGAGGAGATCCAACACACGTTGCAGGTAAACTCTACCTCCATTAACAACGTGTGCCGCCCAAGAAAGTCTTCCCGCGAGTTGCTGCAGCTGCCTACATGATGCTCTTATCTTTGTTTTGTAGCCCGTCAGAAGGGTGCTTAGACTAGTTACTTTGTCTTCTGATAGACTTAGCGTAAATGACCCACTGCCAATCTTTATTCCGTGGAATGTTAAGGACTGTGTTGGATCTGCCGTTTTCTCCCAGGCAGTGCCAAACTTAATAGTGTGATCAGGGTGTTGAGCCCTTTCATACAATCCAAGTAGTTATCTGATATCACCAGGTAATCATCCAAATACACCACAACATTAAATCCTCGTCTTTGCATCATGCGTCGTATCTCTTGTGACAGTCTGTGAAAGGTTCCCACTGATAATCTTGCACCGAATGGTAACCGACTGTTATACATGTATGTGTGTTGTAAGTGACCTGAACATTTCCATTTCAAGCCAGTACATTGGTGTTGTGATGGATGCGGTACACACTTTTAAGATCCAGCTTTGCCATGTAGCATCCTGGTGTCTTAAGCTGTGTCGTACTATTAACAAACTGAAATTTGATATCCATTTTTGTGGACACATAGCCATTCAACCCCTGGCCCTCTGGTTTTAATGCATCATGGATTAGCCGTACGTGGATACCGTCACTCTTCTGGATAGCACCAATTGATCTGACGATTGTTGGTTTGGTTGATGTAACCACATACCGACCGTCTCGGATCTCCTCTAGGATCTGATTCTCAACCTGTTCATGGTGCTGCGATATTGCTAATTTATAATTGTGCATTTCTGCTGTATTCGGTTGGACATTCTTATCCATGATATAAAATACATGTTCTATGCCCTTTAATAGAAATACTCTGTCAATATCATCACATAGTTCATTGGTTCACGCATGCAGCTTTAAAGTTGTTGGCTTGGATGGTGGCTGTGGCAGCGGCTGGCCTATGCCTGGCATAGGCAATGTTAATAATTTTTTAGTGTGCCGTCAAAGGGTGGGCCTCTTCACAGCCTGGGGCTAGGCATCGATATTCATATTTGCATCTGTCTCCAAAATGGGCATCCTTCTGCCTTATTGAATAGGCCACACACATGTGACTTCGTGTATGATTTCTTCTGAAAACTTTGCTCGTTTCTTTGTAAATGTGGCCTGGTGGTCTTTACACTAATAGCTCCTGTCACAGCTTTTGACGCCACCCGTGCTTTCAGGTTCACAGCTGTCAAATGAGGTGTGTCGCTGCCACACCTAAATATGTGTTGTGCTTGTAGTTGGCGGTAACTCCTATCAAGTGCCATAACGCTAGGCCAGAGATGGCCTTCCGCTATTTCACTAATCTTGACAGTATGAGCTATGTAGTCAAAAATGGCATCCCTCTGTAGACGACCCCGTGTTAGCAGCTTCATCAAGATTCGTAGGTGAGCCGCCACCCATTGCATGGGCTTCACATTTTCCAACTGGATTTTCTTTGGTCCCGCCTCCACAACAATTTTTATTTCCCCATTACTTGAGAGAAGTTTCTCAACCTCTTACCCCTGTGGCATGGATATAATCAGTGATGTTCAAGTATTTCCCTTTTTGTTTAAGCAACAGATAGTTGAGGGGACTTTATCAACACGCTCACCTGATCCTGGACCATGTCGTGTTAACTGGTCTGGTGTTGATTCTCCTGCAGCAAACTCCAGTAATGTCGCCAGATTAAAACTGACGTTTTGGTGGTGGTTGATGGGGGTAGTTGGCGATGGCTGTGGTGGTGACTGTAGCGTTCGCCGCCCTTGTGTCTTGTTACCCATCATGTGAGCAGTGCACAGCTTCCCCAGAGCTTTCTTCTGTGCCAGTAGTTCGATATAGAGCTCATCAATGTCATCTGGCTCCAAATTGGCAAAAAGTACCTTGTTAATGAATCCATTCTCTGCCAAGTTTATGGTCGTCTGGCTGTTGAGACCACCAGCCACTAAATATTGTTCCAAATCTGTGTCTATGTGGGAGCAGCGCGAGCAGTTTGACTTGCACCATGCTGCATCCTCACCTTGGGTGTAGTGCCTAGATCCGTCCTCTAACTGTGATCAGCAGTGCCTTGTTGACTGTGATATGTTTGGTTAGGAAATTGTTGATATCCACCTCGACCATGTGGTCCCACAGTCCAATCCACATTTGAGAAACTGCTTGGTCCATGTTCAAGGCACTCCATTCTGAGCCTCTTTCATTATAGAGATAGTCATTGGGATTGTTCTCATTCATTTTTGGTGATAAATATCCACAGATACCGGGGATGTTTCAGGATTACTCTTGCGCCGAAAAATAAATGCTGAACATTGCCTTGCAATGGCTGACAGAAAGTTTCTGTAATAGTCGTTGTTTTGCTTCTCCAAAAGGAAGAAGACAGGTGCTGAGCCCTTGTGGATACCCTGAAGTGATACATGTGAGGGATCATGACAGGTGCTGCCACTCATGGAACATTATGCATTTACCCCACTCCAAAGATTACTTTTGAAGTGTGCATACATTGTCTCACGTGTTCAACAAACTGTAATGTTCGTTAACACGCCAAAGGCATATAAAGGCCTAACTTTTCACTCAGGTTAGAGAACAATTACCGTTGAATGTAAACCGTGGTGTCAAAGTATTTATCTTATGTATGTAGTAACTTGCCAGTAAACCACACGCACGTGTTGTTTACCGCGAGCTGTGGCGTCAGCTGGTATGTTTTACGTGCTTCCGTTTTTGTACGTAGCCTGCATGTGGCCGATTTCCTGTGGACGTGACATATTTGTCGCGTACTAAAAGGGAATTAGCTGGGCCCCACAGGCTAATGAGTAGCCCAGACACATGCTTAGGTATACGCATATATGTATCGATATATGAGTGATAGAACATTTTATATTTAGATTGATAGATTATTTATATTTATGCAAGTAGAGGTTTGAAAGGATGTCCCAAAGAGATTTTGATGTTATATATTGGCTGGAATTAATTGCATTAGGTTGCATTAGCTTAAGCAGTTTAAGGTGTCACGCTGAATTGTACAAGCATTGTGTACTTCGTATTACTTGTTCGTCACTCATTGGCCTGTTCTGGTCACATGATTTTCCCCAGTGCGTCTTTTGGTGGAAAATTCAGTAGCACATTTGACACAAAAGGACGACAAAACCTGCTGGTATTCGTGGAGGATCATGGATGTCTGTTGCTGTGTTTCGTTTCTGGGTTGGTGCAGTTCACTAAACTGTATGGATCATGTGTTTCACACATTAAATCCATATGACGTTATTGTGAGCCATTAAATTATATTTACACAATTATAATCCTGATATACGTTTTATATGCACAGTAGTCTTGGTAGACTGACTGGACATTTGTAATTAAACACATCAGAATTATCCTTCTGGGTGAGCATAATAATAATAATATTTAATAATTACAGCCTACGAGTCTAATAATGGTCATATGCTAGATTTTTATACGTGCTGGTAATGCTATTTTAGTAAGTAAATTTATATTTATCTATAATGTTCAGATATGCTTTTAGTATAATGTAATTATATTTCTGAACAGATTTGTGTACAGCATGTATTTGAACTACATTTGCCAATATATATATATATATATATATATATATATATATATATATATATATATATAGCCATTCAAAAGCGCTGTACAGTGATACCACAAATAATGTCTTTAAACAAAACATTATGTATCTCTAAAAGCAACCCTGAACAGGTTTATTTTCAGAACAGAATTGTTTTTCAAGAGATTACACATTTCTAATAACTGCTGGCAACCTTTTCCACAAAGTGGCGACTGCAACACTAAATGCACAATCACCATATGACATAAGCCAAGATATAGGTATTTGCAATAGTATCTGACTAGATGACCTGAATTTATGGGATGACTCTAATGGACAATATTTCACACAGATATGCAGGTGCCATATTATTGATAGATTTAGAAGTACACGAGTTCTACTATTCTGAATTCGCTGTTGGAGATTAATGTTATAATCAGAAATGCCATATAGAAGGGAGTTACAATAGTCTATACGAGATGCAACAAAGACATGGACCACAGTAATAAGTGTTCCTTGTGTCAAGAATGTTTTTAAAAAGTGGAGATTTTTAAGATGGTAGTTGGCAGCTCGGCATAATGATGTTATGTTCATTATGTTCATATATATTAATACACTTGTTAAAAATAGTTCCTAGATTTTTTACTGACCCATTTAGGGATAATTGAAGATGCACTCATCTGTAATGCTGGTGTCTTTAGGGATTTAACACAATGTGGTGAAGCCAATTATATAATAGTTGTTTATTATCATTTAAGTTTAGAAGATTTTGATTCATCCGTAGATGAATATCAGCAATACGATGTTCCAATTTCTTCAAGAGATAAGAGAACTTTAACTGATTGTCAGGATGTAGTGATATATACAGCTGTGTGTCACCAGTATGCAAACAATATTTAATCCCATATCGCTGCGCAATGATCCCAAGAGGATGAGTACATATTGTGAAAAGCAGAGAACCAGAACTGAACCCTGTGGTACACCAGATAACAAAACTGAAGATCAGATCAAATAACATGAATTGGGAGCATTGTTACAAGTAGGATCGAAACCATTGAAGTACTTTACCTGACAGACCAAACATGTCTTTCTACCTGGAGAAAAGGAGATTATGTTTAACTGCAGACAGGTGCAGAAGAACAAGTAACACTGGCTTCTCTTGATCAATTGACATCATAATGTAATTTTTCACCCAGATCAAGGCAATTTCAATGTTCTGACCATTTTTATATGCAGACTGTAGTAATTCATTAAGGTTATTATTGATTAAATATTTGTTTAGATGGAAAGCAACTGCCCTAACTTTAGATCAAAATGTTAGATTTGAAACAGGTCTGTAATTGTTTAGAATATTACAATCCAAACTGGTTTTGTAATAATGGTTTTAAGAGGGCAACTTTCCTGGATCTTTGGGAAACACCTATCTTTGTAATTGTACTCAGCAGATCGCTTAGACACTCCTTTACAAGCCATGTATGCATAGAGTCAATTGCACAGAAAGCATTATATGACCTTTTCAGCAGGACTCTTTTTACCAATGGTCTACTCTGTGACAAGGTTAGGGAAGGGAACCCATTAAGTATATTTAGTATCGTTTAACAGAACACGTTATTAAAAAAATTATCCATATCTGTATCTGAGTTCATAATATTTGGAAGGACAGCTTGACCTATATGTAATATTTTATTCACAATTCTGAAAACAGTCCTTTGATTTCCCTTGCATGCTTTGATATTTCTATTGTAATATTTTGATTTTGCAGGATGCAAGGGTATTCTTAACTTGAATTTTGCTGAGCTTGAGCATTTCATAATGAACACACAAACAGATCCCGATTCACTGCTGGTCAATTGTGTCGCTTTCCATCTTTATGGTGTTATTGGCACAGTTCAATTCAATTCGTTTATTTCAAATTTCATAATACATAATTTTAATGAAATCAAACACATAGAATGTTGAAAGAGAGGATACTTGAAGCATTGTTATATAATGCATCCCCCCTATAACTGAAACAATAAACTGAAAATGCTCCGCACAATTTATTATACATAATTCAATGAATGTAAATATTTCGACAATACTGGATGTTGACAAAAAGGTGATTTGATTATCATCTTAATATCAAACACGATGATGGGTCGTTATGACATCATAGGAACGATGACAGATCGTTATGACACGTAAAATGATTCCCTATCATTATGACACACACAAGCAAATATAACTGGTCGTTATGACACAAATAATTAGGCACGTACACATGCACTTAATATATGAACAATGTTGTTCAATTCAATTCAATATATTTTATTCAACATCACCACATCATACAATTACAAAATATTCGTGAAACAAATATAATGTCGAAAAGGAGAATGCAAGAAGGATAATGCTTGTATCATAGACATTCCTGAGAAAAAATAAACAAACTAAAAACTAAAATAAATTATATATATATATATATATATATATATATATATATATATATCTGGAATACTAGTTAGTACTGAAATACATGCATCTAAGCTCATTCCTACTTAATAACTTTTAAAATATTTAATATAAAAAAGATTTAATATTGGGATACTCAATCTTTAAATCATTCCATAATTTGACATCCTTGACACTTCTTGCCATAGATCTTGTTTTAGTTTTACAAAATTTAACTTCAAAATTACCTTTAGTACAGGATCTGGTATTTTACTTATGAACATACATATTTTTTTATAATTTTCTGTAAATTCACAGGCAACATGTTATATTCTGCTTGAAATGTAATAATTAATGTTTTCAAATTAAGAATATCACATAATATTAGGCACTTATATTTGGCTCTGAATTTTTTCTATAATTTGCTTTGTCAACCAATCTAATGGCTCTCTTTTGTAAAACAACCAGGTGTTTTAATCTTGTCTCAAAGGTATTGCCCCAAATTTTTCCATATCTTTCCACTACGTTGACACATCGCTAAACAAATGGCATTACCACTATGGGTCGTAGGTCAAGCAACTGAGCTTTAGTCATTGACCTAAAAAAAAAACTAGACCGAACACAGCCGCCGATTTGATGGCAAACAGGTCCCAACTTCCGGTCGAGGAAATAGGAACGTAGACTGAAAAAATCAGGTTTATAAACGTGATGAATTATTGTTGTCTCGATGGTTGCATAGACCCTGTGCATGGAAGTAATACAAACGGGATGTCTTTTCATCGGTAAGTATAAGGAACACATTTAAAATAGCTGTTAAAGCGGGGTTTTTTGGCGGGAAATTAAGCTTAACTGTTATTATATTTAGCCTGTACGACAACCCCCGGCCTATCTCTGGCGTTTAATCCAAATTAAACTAGATCTACGGACTAGCATAAAATGACATTTACATATTTCATGGCATACAATAGGAGAGGAATAATATAGATTGTCTGCACACACAAAATTATAATGCACGCATCACAATAAATGTCCGTATTCATAGGTTCAAAACTCGAAGCGCAGCCGCTTCAAAGTTGTTTTTTGCCTCTACCGGAAGTCAACGCTGTTTGGTCATGGCGGCCCATTCAAACAACACTGACTGCTCGGTCTAGTTTTCTTTTAGGTCAATGGCTTTAGTATAAGTCATTATCAATAAATCTGTATAATTATATAAGAATAAATGAGGGGAGAGGAAATTATGCTAATTACACAACAATAACGCCAACAACTGGAGTTGTGTAAACACTGGTGTAATATAAGGAGTCAAATGCTCAATTAAAAATTAAATAAAAGAAATACCAAATAACTAAATATAATCAATTTATGCTAATATAATTTGAATTAATTTTATACTAAAATGAAGTGAATTTTTTTTTCAATTTACATATCCAATTATATCTATTGTATTTAATTATATTTTGGTGAGTAAGTTTTTTTTTTGGGGGGGGGTTATGCGAAGTAGTTTTGATTTAGGGGAGAGGTGGGGAGGTTAGACCAGGCGGGGAGAATCGACCACAACATTAAAACCCTATTCTTTATTTATTGCATTTAATAATTTTAGGTTGTGACATAATATATTACTGATTAATTGTTTTATGTTTACTTTGAAAAAAAAATCGCAACTATAAAACAATACACTATCAAAAAACAATTAGCAACTGAAAGCGGGGGTGTCACAATTCTATCTTTTGCCACTAGGTGTCAATATTTCAAAAGTCTGTAAGCAACATTCGCGCTTTTCAGTTTGTGTTAGATTTTCACGGTGTTTGATCTTCATTGGCTTTCTGTGTGGTATCCTTTCGAATAATTAATGTATGTAGAATTAAAATATACCTTTTATGTGAGCTTAGATCAATAAATTTAGAAATAACAAGGGAAACAAAAAGTGGTCGATCCGCCCCTCCATTTTGTCGATTCGCTCCATTGACCTAAATATAAAACATATAGGTCAATGATACGCTCTTTGCAGCAAAGACTATTTATATTTAAGCTCTTTGTTTGCAGACTATAACTTCTGTGTCACTATCCTAAATGGGTCGTCAGATAAAGATCATGTGACATATTTCTAATTTACATAAACTGTTAGTACGATAATTTTCTCTGAGTACAGCCTTATGAATCATGTGACGATTATGTGACGTTTTATAGCCTAATTTACATCAGACGCAAAGCCCAGTATTGTGGTAGACTTTTCTCTGACTTGTTGTTAGTTAGCTATGCATATTTAGTTTTTTACTTTGTACAAATGAAATAGTAATATTATATGCTGTAAATATGGGTCTTCATTTATTGCAAATTGTGGACGAGCTGAAATGAAGATTTATCAGTTTTAAGAAATGATGAAGGGGCGCCTCCGTGGTCTAGTTGGTAGTGCGTTGGACCACAGATCACTACCACGTACCCATATTCGAATCTCGGCATAGGCATATCTGAAGGGTGTTTCAATTTTAACTTCGCTTCATAACCTTCGGAAG
Source organism: Paralvinella palmiformis (assembly GCA_025642065.1). Lineage (NCBI taxonomy): Eukaryota > Metazoa > Annelida > Polychaeta > Terebellida > Alvinellidae > Paralvinella > Paralvinella palmiformis. Next base: position 242,799 of record JAODUP010000205.1, read on the forward strand.
TCGCTCGGCCTATTTAGTCTAGCACGTGCACAAAAGTGACCGTAAAACATCAATCATCATAATCGATGTACTATGTTAAATATTATAAATGATGTTATAGATATATAATCAAATTTTACGTCTTTTGTAAATGCATGAATTTATCAAGTATTATATATATATATATATATATATATATGCGCTGATATGTGAATCATGAAAAGAAACAAAAAGTGACTAAGAATAATAAGAAACAGCAAATTTTAGTTGAAAACGATGTCCACATAGCAAACAAAATTGGTCGATTATCCCGGCTATGTGTGGTCGATCCGCCCCGCACTGTGGTCGAACCTCCCCTCCCGCTACTTTGCTTATGTAAATAACGTTTACGACATTGAATTGGGTCACAAATCACGTGATCTTTGCCTTATTAGGAACATTAAGGCCCCGACAGAAAAGTACTTCTTGTCGATTGCTGTATCGCGTATACTAAAATCAAACCATTGAAATGTAAAGTAGGCGAACCTCCCCACCTCTCCTATTTTTTATTTTGTAGATGAAAGGCTTTTTTCAAAGGCACATTTATAAATTTCAATGAATCTTACCTAGGCATCTTTTGGACAATTCAAATGAACAACTTCTGTAAAATCAGCGTCGTCAAAATAAAGCCTGAAAAGGTTAACAGTGATAAGCTCAAGAGAAAATAATATTTCCAAGTTTGGTCAGTGTTTCTACACCTTCAACCACCTGCACAATTTTCTTTCATGTCAATGGGTGCACACAACTATTAGGCCAGACTAATGGTAACTGTGTGTATTGACGCTGCTTATGCATAGTATTATTCAAATTGAACATAACGACAGAATGGCAGTTATTCGAGTGTTTTATTTAATAGCAGACATGCTATTTTCATTGAATGGAAAGAGTTCAAATGAGCCAGTATATGCCAACATGTACATGAGTATTACACTAATAATAACATAAAAATTACTTAGAATTTTATGGAGTTGTGTCACATAATATGTGATATTCCAAACGTATATTCCATAAATTATTTCAGAATACCCAAAAGTTTATACTGTCATAGTGGTGTTAAATTAATATGAATTGGAGTATTAATCCAAATTGGTCTGAATATCATACACCAATAATGCTAGAAACAGTTCGTGCATTTATTTCATTTCACAATAGTGCCTTAGATTCCAACATCAGGTGATTATAATAGGTAATATACGCCAGTTTGACTAGTGTCACTTATCTGATAGGTGAATTATCCTAGAAATATGCAGGTGCAATATTACATCGAGAGCAGGTCATACGTCCAGCTCTTTGTTTCTTCCAAGACCTCACCTGTTCAAGATTGCTTAAACTGATACATCTATCGTATTGACCATTTATTAAGCCTACATTATTATTATTACTATTATTATTATTATTATTATTATTACTTGCTTAGTTGGCTGGCTGGTTGGTTGGCTGGTTAGCTAACTAGATGCCTGGATATTTCTTTCAATCACCTGATAAATTATCAGTAACTTATTCTATGATTCCTGATTCTCTGCACACACACACACACACACACACACACACACACACACACACACACACACACACACACACACACACACACACACACATATATATATATATACAGAGAGAGAGAGATTAATACCTACAAAATTTAAGTCACAAGTAGGTCATAGTATTTATTGGATTTGTATGTTTATGAGGTTTTTGACCCTCGAGCAAATATCGGAAGGTATATTATGCTGCAGTTGAGATGTTCCTTTTTTTTGTGCGTGGAGACTAGGTTTCCTGATCCGTGCATTCTAAGAAAATTTGATCTAGAGCTGTATATTCCATGTACTATTTGCGTCTTTGGAGGGACGCCGTTTGGGTGTCTGGCCTGGTTATCTAGCATTTAAATGACTGTAGCAGGCACAATACGCTATTAAAGCATTATATGTACTCCTGACTCAGGAATACAAAACAGTTTGTATAGCAGACATTAGATCAGGATGTTTGACATAGTCTAATTGACTGATGTGATCCTTATCGACATGGCCAATTATGTCTTCTTTAACTAGAACGTTCTGCCCTATTATCGACTCTATGATGACAGTATTGACAACATCCCGATTAGTAAAATCAATATATGAAATTATAACCATGATAAAAGCTGTTGCACCAGAAAGCACGTAAATTAAACGTATGCCCCAATTCACTTTAGTTATATGTCACAACACCAGGTGGCCTCAAGCACACTTCACACTACTAGTAACTAAAATGATACAATAATATAAGTGACACAACATATTTTAATTGTACATCGAGATCCTTTGGTTATAAATGTTTATTCAAATGGTGTTCTGGAATTATATCCACGATAATAATATCTATAGGAAAGATCTGTAACTGTTCTTGTTCGGTTAAACCCCCCCCCCCACACACACACACACACACTCACTCACACACACACACACACACACACACACACACATATATATAAAGGCTCCTTTTGAATCGATAATTGGCCATTAGAGGTATTTTATCAAATATTTATGGGAGTTTGAATAAATTTTTTTCGTTATATTTGTGACGCAGCATAGAGTTTGTTATTATGATTGAAGTAACCTTTAAACAAGTACACAGAGTATAGTAATACATATATTATGAAATTTCTTCAGTGACTTTTAAATTATATGTCGATAGTTCTCTTGAACGCATGAATGGTTTATTTATACGATTGATTGATATGTCAGCTTACTATTTGTTTGTTTAGTTGATTGATTAATTGATTGATCGAATGATTGCTTAAATCCATAAAAGCATCAAAATTACAAATTGGTGAATCTTCCATTACCTCTAATGGATCAGTAAAACAATTGAAGGGAATTTTTGATAAACGTATTAATATATATTAACATGTCACATTAGTATTTCGAGCTGCCTATTACCATCTTAAGATATTCAATACCTAAAATATTCGCATACAGTGACAAATACTCGAAAATATTATTATGATACCCTAGAGAGTCTACCATTTCAAGCTAACAACATAAACATCTGTCAATCATATGGAACCTGAAAACTAGTGTAATTTCGCATCCGTTAGAGAGTGATTTCGAAAACTCAGGTTATCCAATAAAAGTCTGTTGTAGGTACCCGTGTCTTAGTTTAAGTCATATGCCAATTAGGCAACTAGTTTCACAAACATTACTTCTGGTGTGAATTATCCTGTATAGGATGAGCCATTCCAAGACCCAGGACAGTGATACCCCAAAAATATGTCTGTAAACAAATAATTATTTATCTGTAAAAGCAACATTGCACAGGTGTGGTTTCAGATATCTTATATCCCGTGGCAAACCTTTTCCACAAAGTTGGGACCACAACACTAAACCCACAATCACCATATGACATGAGCCGAGACACACGCACCTGCAGTAATATCTGACTGATTGACCTGAGTTTGGGGGATGACTTTCTAATGGACACTAGTGTTAACACAGGTATTCAGGTGCCATGTCATTATTATATATTATATATATATATATATATATATATATGTGTGTGTGTGTGTGTGTGTGTCTGTGTGTCAAGAATGCTTTTAAACAATAGAGTTTCTTAAGGTGGTACAGTATGCCCCTGTTATAAAGGTCATAATGGTCCACAACCTGTCGACCGTGTTATAGATAGACTACGAAGCGAGATAGAGCACTTTTGGGGTGGGCGATAATATGGAGTCCATGTATTCACCTCGTTTTGCACCATCCTTTAAAATTACATACAACTGTTTATTTCATAAAATATTTATAGTGTTTAATCATCGGTTGACTTAAACATAAATATTACCTCAGTGTTTATGTGGAAAATAAAACGTTTCTGCAAACTTCCGCAAAAAGTAACAGCCATGTTGGATTAATGAAATTCATCCGCCAGAAATAGTGCATGTTTTTCAGATGAAGGTAGCAACTAATAGAATATGATCAAAACACAGATCTTTTATACACAATATATGATTCCTAATTGCAATAAATAAAACATACGCAATAGCTGTGAATTAACAAATAGAATCAAACTTATTTGGTGGGTGAGTGTAGCAACACAATAAATGGTGGTTGTGATCGGACTGTTTGTTTGGCTGATTGAGCCAAGGTGGTGTGTAATAAAGTTTGTGATCAATAAATCTACTCGCTGGTAATTTGTCGCTGTTGGCCATGTTTTACGTGTGAATCACAAACTTTGAAAATGCACTCAAATTATTTCGAAATTTTATCGGTCAGTGGCGGATTTCATTCGATTTCCGGTAAAAATTCTCTATCTTAGATTCCACGAATCGGGGTCCAAGGTCTGACCGCGTCATAGCCAATTTCGAGTTATAGCGAACCGCGGTATAACGGGGGCCTAAATATTCCCTAATTGACCAAACTTTATGAGATAACTGTTAAGTATGTCTATTATGACAGAACAAATTCACACGAAAACAGGGACTTATAAAGAACACTTTAATGAAGTTAGTTTCCAATAATCATTCATCATCAGTGGATTGTGGAATTTGTGTAAAATAATAACACTGGCACTTCTTTCATTTCGGAATACGATAAGTAATCAAAGTAATCGAGTGAAATTATTTGACAACTTTTCATTGTCTACGTTTATCGATCGTCTTATTTTCGTCAATGATTGCCCCAATGGTTCTCCATATTTGTGTAACGTTTTATCAATGACGAGTGGATTTCGCTGGTTAACCTTAAATCTCGAAGAGGGAATCGTTTTACGATAATGATGTAAACCTGCCACGTCAACAGATAAGACACACTCCTCATCACCAACTCCATTAGCTATATTGTGTATTGATAACGCTGTCGTGAAGAATGTGTTGGCGATATATTTAGCTCTTTTGTAATATTTTGACACTATACTAGTTCGCGTCGTCATATCCAACATTACCCTTTCCCGACGATTCCCTTCCTTGCTAGAACGAGACTGCCGCTCGTATTCCTCACTGAACAGCATATGTCTGGCACCGTACCCGTTGACGCGCTCAGAACACCCAGTTCGCGATATCATCTGATCCCAAGTGTAATCCGACGGATGTCTCGGAACTATCAATTCGTCCAGATCACAGACGACTAAATATTTGGTGATCCGTTGATGTCGATAGAGACAGTCGGTTAACATGGTCTGTTGTAGGTAGTAGGACAGCGTCTCTGGATCAATGTCAGGATAGTGTCCGGGAAAGTGCCACGGTAGAAGCCGAACTAATCCGATCCGTCTATAATAGTCGATATAAGGATCGAGACTTGACGAGAAGCTATCATTATGAAGTAGGATCTTGTCTGCTCCAAACAATCTGTTCAGTTCAAGCCATTCCAGTAACCAATTGACTGACACTGTGCCGTATAGAGGCCTCCCAAGACACACGGTGAAGTTATAGCTTACAGGTTTGGCGATGTTATTGTGAAGTATCATGGCGTTGTTATATGTCGTGTTATTGTCAGAGAGCAAAGAGACGATGGTATCGTTCAGATCACTGGGTGATATGTAAAAATGACATATAAACTCGGCACTGTGAAGTCTGAAAAAGATTAGAGTAAATGAGGCTAGAATGAGGCAGAAACGTAACTTCAGTTTATTTTGATTTAATCTCATTCATTGGCTCGCTATTACGGATAATAATAATAATATGTGATATTTATATAGCGCCCTATTCAGCTAGAAACTGCTCTAAGGCACTTTACAATATTATTTACAATATTATTATCCCTGACTCGGATCTGTTTCCATCAACACATATCTCAACTCTCACGGGAGCATACAAAGCATGCTGCCATTATAGGCACAAAGCGTTACTCAAACACATAGCCCTTTTATATGGATGAGTGAACCAGTCGCCACATGACAGTACTGCATGTCACGGAGCCTCGAACCTCCGACCGTTCGTCTACGAGTCCTACGCTCTAACTAACTGCGCTATCACGGCTCGCCATTGTACTAGTGAAGTCATCAGGTTTTTACACTGTTTTTATAATAAGACTTTTCCCTTTGACAAATAATTGTGTTGTCACACCAGAGTTTTAGTCTGTGAATTAGCAACTACAACAGTCGTAGAATACTTGATTCCAAAATTACGAATTTTAATAATTTCATGATGTCATAAATAAAGAAATAAATTACAATAGTCGAAACTGTTTGAATATATATTTTAAATAATAAACATATTATATTTGCAAGCCATCCTTCTTAATATGCGTTCATTTAGTTTATCGTATTTATTTGTTTACGGATATTTCCGAATGTTCACCTATTAATTCCGGAAGTTAATAGCCATCACGGTAATGCTTTACACCTCTATCAGTATAGAAAATATAAGTACTGATCAATTATAACTGATATTGTTATGATGTCAGTATCTAACTATTTCGTTTGACGCAATATGAATCAGTTGAACGTTTTCTTAGAAGCCGTGGTGATTCTATTTACCTTCCGTACTGTATGGAACAATGGTCAGCAAATATTCATAAATGTTAAAAACTGATGTAATATACATTGCTTAACGTATGATTTACAAATATGTTAAAAATAAATTTGTTTATACTTACAAGGTGTTTCGAACAAAGCTGCTTGTAACATTTACAACTTTGGAAATTTCCACCATTACGACATTATCCGATCTCATAATCCATATTTTACAATAGGACTTGAGCAATTCCGGATTTCTGAAGTAATCCTGCCTCAAAGCTCCCAGTATGTGAATCTCGGTCGAGATTGTCGACCACACATTGACGTAAGCTGAATAAACATACATCACATCTGGTATGACAGTCTGCCAGTTGTCTGGATCAGGAGGCTTGACATAGTCTAATTGACTGATGTGATCCTTATCGACATGGCCAATTATGTCTTCTTTAACTAGAACGTTCTGTCCTATTACCGACTTTGTGATGACAGTATTGACAACATCCTGATTAGTAAAATCAACATATGAAATTATAACCATGATAAAAGCTGTTGCACCAGAAAGCACGTAAATAAAACGTACGCCCCAATTCATTTTAGTTATATGTCACAACACCAGGTGGCCTCAAGCACACTTCACACTACTAGTAACTAAAATGATACAATAATATAAGTGACACAACATATTTTAATTGTATATCGAGATCCTTTGGTTATAAATGTTTATTCTAATCGTGTTCTGAAAATGTTTCCACGATAATAATATCGATAGGAAAGATCTATATGTTTTATGAGTGATCTTGTTCAGTTAAATATCGATATATATACATGTATATATATATATATATATATATATATATATATATATATATATATATTGTTCCCTTTGAATCGATATTTCGCCATTAAAGGTCATTTGTCAAAATATTGTGAGAATTTGAGCACATTCTGTTTTTGGATTTGCGACGCAGCATTGCGTTTGTTATGATAATGATTGTAGTAACTATTAAACAAATATACATAGAATGCACAAATAAATATATTATGAAATTTCTTCATTTTCTTTTATATAGATAAATAGATAGATCGAATGGATGAATGATTATTTGATTGATTGGTTTTCAATTGATTGGTTGATTGATTGGTTAACTGATTAATTATATAGTTAGTTGTTTATTTGTTCATCTGTTCGATCGTTCGTGGTTTGATTGGTGAAAATAGGCAACTTTAAGTCACGTGATAAATTGTCTGGAAATTCTTTTATGATTTATATTTTTCTGTTCTATTTTATTTTCTCTCTAACACAGAGAAACGCACACGCACACACACGCACATAGAGAGAGAGAGAGAGAGAGAGAGAGAGAGATGATGATGATGATTGATGTTTTACGGCCATTTTTGTGCACATGGTAGGCTAAATGGGCCGAGCGACATTCAAAGGTAATGAAACGAAGTCAAAGATAAAACATCCTCCAGATATGCCCACGCCGAGATTCGAACTAAGGTTGTAGTGATCTGTGATCCAACGCACTACCAATTAGACCACGGAGGCGCCCTGAGAGAGAGAGAGAGAGAGAGAGTGTGTGTGTGAGTGAGTGAGTGAGTGAGTCGTTGTAAGCCGTTCTACCAGCCCTGATATCGTGTTAAATGTTGTCATTTTCATTACTACCAGATACTACCATTACTTACCTGATTTTATCATATTAATTAATTATTTGCATTTTCTTTAATTATTGTACAGAGTGACTGACCAATCAATTGTTAGAATCCAGACAGAGAGATTCTTCTCTATTTAGTGAAGCCATAAGTTTTAACCAAGGTAAGTATTAGGAGTATGGGACAAGGCACTGGCGCAGAGAATTATGAATCGTTAATACAATCACTCACTAGAGTATTCATCAGAGAATTGAATCCAGACTGAGACTTGAAATAATTATTAATAATACTACTACTGCTGCTGCTGCTGCTAATAATAATAATAATAATAATAATATAGTTTCAATAAAACGCCCTTACTAGCAGGAGCAATTGAAGGGCGGTGTACAGTGATATGACAGATAAAATGTATATAAAATGGAAGATCAACAGATGACCACTGCTTGGTAGCGAGAAAGTCAACAAATCCTGCAAATTCTGTAAACAAATCTGCATCTTCCAAACCATTTTTCTTATCGCTCAAACCGCAAATGGATTTCACACATCATAGTCCGAGCTGAAAAATGAAATCGATATTCATCTGGATGTACATCACCAACAGTTTTCTTGTATGAAACATTATCATCCAGTAACATTTATCGTAAGAATAACAGTATTAGGATTTAGATATTTTATAAGATCAGATACGTCGTCACATTTATTACATATCGACTACTTCGATTTTTATTTACATTTTCGTCGTCAACATCTGTCCCATTAAGTTGTGTTATTGTCACATTGATCAAATTGCTTACATTAAAACCTATCTGTTTTGGATGTTTTCCACTACGTAAACACATCGATAAAACAGAATGCCTTACTGCCATGGGGTCATAAGGAAAGTAAATATATATATATATATATATATATATATATATATATATATATATATATCTTCTTCACTTCACTTATCCTTTTCGTCCCCAGTTTTGCCACAAGGTCCTGTCTTTAGCTGAGGCCTGAGCCTCACCCATGCCAGCCCCTTCTCTTTCAGCTCGGCCATTACTGTCTGTCGCCATATCATCTTTGGCCGTCCTCGCTTCCTTTTTCCAGGTGGTGTCCATCTCAGTGCCACTTTGGGAATGCTGTCTTTGGGCATTCTCAGGACGTGTCCTGGCCATCTCCGTCGTCGTAGGCGTTTGATTTCGAGGACAGCACTGTTGCAACCCGTCTTCTTATAGAGTTCCACGTTGGAAATTTTATTTGGCCAGAATATTTAGCAGGTCTTTCTCAAACATCCATTGTGGAACGCATTGATCTTTGGCATGTCCCCTTTAACCACTCGCCAGCACTATGAGCCGTACAGTAGGATGGACTTCACATTACTGTTGTAAAGTCTTATCTTTGTTTTGGTGGTGTATTGGTTAGACTTCCAAATGTTCTGCAGTCTTGCCTTGATGTCTTTTTGGCCTCCATTTTCTTTGCTGATGAGACTACCCAGGTAGGTAATGTCCTGTACAAACTCAAGTGGTTCACCATTTACGGTAACATGTGCGGTTGGTGTGGTGTTGATGCTCATCACTTGTGTCTTGGATGTTTTGATGGTAAGCCCAGTTTGCTTTGCATATCTCTCTAATCTATCAATTTGTTCCTGCAGATGGTCAAGCTTTACTGATAGAAATGCAAGGTTATCAGCAAAGTCGATGTCTTCTAACTGGAAAAAGAGAGTCCACTGGATACCCCTGGGTTTATCTGATGTAGTTTTCCGCATGACACAGTCGATGACGACCAAGAAGAGCATGGGTGAGAGGGTGCATCCCTGTTTAACATCCGATTTCACCCGATTTCACTGGGAACGATTCAGAGGATGTATTACTGAGGATGACACTGCATTCAAAGTGGTTGTAGAATGTCTCTATTAGTGAAACATTCGTTATAGGTACTCCATAGGATCTTAGCATCTTCCACAGAGTGTCATGGTGGATACTATCAAAGGCCTTTTTGAAATCAATGAAGTTGATATATAGTGGGCAGTTCCATTCTAGAGTCTGCTCTATGATGTTTCTCCATGCAAAAATCTGGTCAGTGCACCCTCTTCTCTTCCGGAATCCCGCTTGTTCTTGTCTCAGCTTCTTATCGATAGCTGTCTCGATTCTTCCAAGAAGGATTCTACAGAAGACTTTGCTGGGGATGGACAAGAGTGTGATTCCTCGCCAATTGTCACAGACTTGGACGTTGCCTTTCTTAGGGATCGTTGTAATGAGTCCTTTGTCCCAGTCACTTGGGATAGTCTCTTTGTCCCAAATGATGTCGAACAGGTTAGTCAGGACTCTTGTAGCTGTACTGGGGTCGGCCTTCAACATTTCGGCATGAATGGAGTCTACTGCTGGGGCTTTTCCACTCTTCATAGCTTTGATGGCATTTCTAACTTCCGCTTCTGTTGGGGGACTGGTGTCGATATTGAGGTCATCTGGCACTGATGGCGGGTCGGCGGGCTCATCTGGCTGAGGGTGATTCAGGACTTCACAGAAATATTCAACCCATCTATCAGCTTGTTCACGTTCAGTTGTAATAGTGCTGCCATCTTTCCCTTTCACAAGGGCAGAGTGAGTAGTGTAATTACCACAGAGATGTTTGGTGATCTTGTAGACAGTGCTCATTTCACCTCTTGCTGCAGCACTTTCAGCTTCTGCTGCTAGCCCTTCGACATGGGACCTCTTGTCATTCCTGGCACTCTTCTTCACTTCCTTGTCTTTACCTTTGTATGCTTTTTGGACTTGTTGTTGGAGTCTCGCTGATTTGGTACTCAGCATCTTCATTTTCCGTTCCTCAATCTTTTTCCATTTTTCCGGTGTTAGCCATTCCTTGTGGTTCTTTTTCTTGTGGCCCAAGACTTTGGTAGTGACTTCGACATAGGTCTTCTTGATGGTATCCTATTTTTTGGTAGCGTCGTGGTCAGTCTCCTCTGATGTGTCAGTTAATGCACTGAAGCGGTTTCTCAGCTCCAAAACGAGCCGCTGTTTGGTGACTGGGCATGCGAGTCTTGTGACATCTGGTTGTTTACGGTGCTGACTCTCTGGTACCATTTTGTGGAGCTTCAACTTGACGCATGCGGTTACCAAATAGTGATCACTATAAATGTCAGCTCCACGGCGAACTCTCACATCTTGAAGGGACCTACGCCATTTTCCATTTATGATAGTGTGGTCGATTTGATTGCTTGTCCTACCATCAGGTGATTTCCAGGTGAGCTTGTGGATGTCCCGGTATGCAAAGATGGTGCCTCCAATTACATAGTTGTTGTTCAAGCAGAAGTCAACAAGGCGTTCACCATTGTCATTCATCACGTCACAACCATGTTTGTCCATGGCTCTTTCGCAGTTGGAGTTTTCAGAACCAACTTTGGCATTCATGTCTCCGATGATCAGAAGCATGTCGTGTTGTGGCACTTTGGCGACTGCTTGTTGCAGCTATTCGTACCAGTCTTCCTTGTCCTCTTTGTCAGATTCATTGGTTGGGGCGTAACACAGAATGATTGTAAGCTTACAGTGTTTGGAGTTGAAGCGTGCTTTCATTATCCTATCACTGATCGGTTCCCATTCCAGCAAGGTGTTGGCCTTCTGCTTGGAGATTACAAGAGCTATACCACGGATGTGTGTGTCTCTATGTCCTGAGTATAGTATAGTTGAACCATCATGGGTCACCTCTCGCCTGGACCTAGTCCATCGGCACTCGCTAACCCCTAGGCTGTCCAGTCTGTATCTTTTCATCTCGCGGATGACTTGTGCTAACTTTGGGGTCTCGTTCATTGTACGGACATTCCATGTCCCTATGCTGATGTTAGTTTTGGACCAGAGCAGACTATCTGTCGCACACGTGTCTTCCTGGTGTAGGCTTTCAGCGGGAGTTGTGGTCATACTGCCAGGCTGGCTCAATTCTCCTATGGGGCCCCTTGTAGTGGTTTCGATTGTTGTGGTTTCCGTAACAATAATTTATTTTATGGGGTGGGGTTGTTAGCTCCACGCCCAACCCCCAACCTGGAGGACCAGGTGCTGGGTTTCGTCTGGTCCCTCCCCTGAAACCTGTCCGACTTGGTTAAATCTGCCAAAGGCTTAAGCCCCCGCCGGTATAGCTCCCGGAGTCCTCGAGACACGCAAGCCTCCTCACCATCAACACGGTACCAGCACACACACACACACACACACGCACACACACACACACACACACATATATATATATATAATTAAGACTGGCACAGGTGCTATTCAAAGGTCAAATACCACTAGATATTAGTTACTGAGTTATTTAATTATTAATATAACAAATATAATACAAACAAATGACATATTAAGTTATAAACAATCATTCATTACCCTCATTAACCGGGTCCAAAGGTCGTGACGTGACATCGTTTTAATGTAAACCGGACGTAATGCCTTTCGATGTATATATTATATTGTATATACATTTTAAAGTGTTTTAATGTATTTTATTGTATTCTAATTTTTGTTAACTTCTTTTATCTTTTAATAATAATTTTTTTTTATTTAGGGTCCTTTTATTATGACGTAGGTGTCGTAGCTGTCGAACGTAATGACGTTCGCTGAACTGAAATTTAGTTTAGAAAAGTGACGTAAAGGTTAATTTGTTGTAAGCCGAAATGACGTAACGCGGAGTATTACTGTATCAGATATTTCATAATAATAATAATAATAATAGTGTATTTTTAATAAAGCACCCTTATTAGCAGGAGCCAGTCAAATTCGCTGTAAAATAAACATATCCACTATATTCAATGCAAAATACGTCTTTGACCGGTACACTACAACAACAAAAAATTAACAAGTTCATGGGTAAAACATAAACTCCAAAAGAAGAGAAAAAAGGAGGAAATTAGTACACATTATAATTCAGTAATATAAGAATAAATCAAAATAAACTATGATCAATATTAACACAAAAGAAACCTATCTCAAACGAGTAGCAACGACCAGTTTCCAGTTCTGTATATATATATAATTTCTTCTAGAAGGCCATCTTATGCTTTTAGGTCTTTTGAATAACGAATGTGTGATTTTAAACTCGGTGTTCGCTTGCGTCGAAATACCAGTAGTAAAAGTGAGATTGTACCATTCACAATTAAATATAAAATAATTACTCTTCAAGGTAAGTTGTATGTCCGAATCATCCAGTGTGGAATAATTTACTATTACATCTTTGACAACTTGTAATCCTTCACTGTGATATCTATTGGTGTAAATACTTTCAACATTTAATGTTATAAATATAAATCTAAGGTTTTAATATGTTTCTATAATGTCGTTTGTGTTTTTTTTTTATTATGTATAAGAAGGTTGATCCATAGCAACAAATTTTAAGTGATTATTTATGAAAAATGACACGTTTTTAAATTCGATGCTATAGTCCGACACTGTTGATCCTCCTGGTAATATTACGTTCTGTATTGTTCAACAATTTATCTCTTTCTAGATTTTGGAAGCATAAAGAAATATCAATGTTTTGGTTTCTGGGTAGTTGAAAGGAATTGGAATTCATTTCTCAGTAATTGTACCAATAGATTTATGTTGATTTAAAATGAGTTATTTCAATTGCCATTCTGAGGGTATATTGGCAAAGTAAGTATTTCTTAATGATTTTTATTATTATTATTCAATTGCCGATAATGTTCAATGATATAATTATTTTGTCTATTATTACTAATACTTAACCTTTATCACTTAATAAGTATCCCTTTATTTTTATAATCTAATTTAGAGTTAATTGTTCTCCACTGGTTATGTTTGGTTTCTGCTGGAGGAAATTTAATTCCTGTGTTGCTTCTGTACAATTACATAAAACATTCTAAAAACTTGGTGGACCTGGGTTTTTTTTTTGTAACTGAGACCCATTGTTTTCAACACGTGCATTGGAGGGTCGCGTACACCACTTGTTCGCAAACATATCGCTGTGTGACCGAACTATTTACACCTGAGATATTCTCAACTGTCATTGTTTGGACCACACAATTCATTCACAAAGGGACAACTTGTTTGTGCTAAGGATATAGCTAGTATTCAAGATAATACGTCACAGTTGATTGAGAATCTTAAACGTTAAACAAAGGGCTCACATCTAATTTTTAGCAACGTGAGAATAATCTGCTAAAAGAACGTTTGCTGCAACTTGAGTGTGTGAGTATAAATAATAATTTAATAATATCTGGAATGCCAGAACCTCCGAATCAGAGTGAAGATGATGTCAAATATGTTCTTGTAAAGTTATATGAAGACGTTCTTCACGTGAACACGACTCAGAACACGATGCTAGGTGGATGCCATAGATTTCCCAGACACACAGATCCATATAACCAAGGAAGAGCACGGGACATTGTTATGAGATACATTCACTTTCCAGATCGCATGGAAATCTTTCCTGGAGCTAAAACCTTACAGGGATACGAACAAAAGCTCTATATTAATGAACAGTTTCGTCACAGAGATTGATAGGAGGCGTAAGATGCTGCGACTAATCCTTAGGGAAGCAAGAAAACGCGGAGAACGGGCAAACCTGTCAAGAGACAAACTCTACATCGATGGAAATTCATACACATTGAATTATATTGTTGATATCCCGTTTCCTACTGAAGAACTCGCTAATGATACCCATATATATTTCAGCAGTTCACTATCACCTTACAGCAACTTCTACAGCTGGTAAAGTCAATTACTGTAACGTTGAACAAAAACTTATCGCAACAGAGAAAAGCACTTTGCCGGGGCCAATACGTACGACAAACACTGGGCAATAGGACTAGGGCTTACAGAGCCCAAGCTACGGAATAGCAAATCCAGGACGGAAAAGAACCTTCTTTGTGGAAACAACTAGACAATCTCCGTGAACACTTTAAAATTACCTGAATTAGATAAGTAAAACAATTACTAATTATAATACAATTACAAATTATTATTTTGCAGCTTCCGCCGAGTTCCCTCAATATTTAAAAAAAAACCATAACAACTTTGACAGACACATGAAATAGTAATATTGCATTGCTTAATAGAGCCGTACACCATAGATAATATGTAGTAAAAAATCAATGTAATAATTCACATTTCGTCATTTCGTCAATTCAAATGCACAACTCGATTAGCGATATTGTCACATAAATGTTATATGTGTTTATACCAGTCAATCATTATATTGTTGAAATATCCACATGTTGTCTGAAGGTTAAGGATTATTAACTCATTACACTATACTTTTACAGTTATAATAACTACCATTTTTAAATTGACTAGATATGTAGTAGCTCACCTGGTGTTAAAAGGTATACAGTATTAATTAATTAATTAATTAACCGGTTGCAGTTTTATTGTTACTATTGAACTTGAAACATGTATTTGTGGTATATTAATGTATACGTAATTCAAATAACATATTGCGGAAGCCTAGAATATTCTCGGATTCAATGCACACTAATATGTTGGTCATGAATATGATTAATATAAGGATGACAATGACAGTGGCCTTGATGTTCGCCATGTCAGGAGACGTGTTAGTGTTTACAATGGTGAACATTGAAGATGTTAGTGGTTGTGGGTTGTGACTTGGATAGGCTTACTTTGTGGCACCGCAAATACTAATTATGAAACATTAAACAATATGTATATTGATAATGGCTAATGATGACTCGGTGGGACCATTGGACCCTAATTTTCATTTGAATATATTTCTAAATAAATACAAAGAAGATAATATTTCCACTGAATCACAACCAAATTTATTTGACATAACATCACCTTACTATGATATAGACAAAGGTTTCCACCTGAATTTACAAAGCTTACCTGCCAAGTTCGATAATTCAAGAATGTTAATTTACGAACATTACAGCAATAACATTGAAACTGACTTTATACTCTTACCGGTAATTGCAAAACATTTCTGTCTGAATATAATTCAAACCACTTCAAAATCCCAGGCTATAATTTTGTATATCAAATATAATTAATTCAAATAAAGGTAGAGTGACAATCTTATAAATAATATACACAATTATAAACTGAGAGATGATCTTGTTATAAATGTTTCAGGGATCTTTGAATAAATTCTTATTGATATCCACTCTGACAACTTTAAAACAGTAGTGGGTGAAATATACTGTGTGCCAAATACTAATCAAAACAGTTCAATTAATATGTATGAAAATATTATTACAAACTTCACAACTACAAACATGACATAATAATTGGCACAGACCATAATTTTGACTACATAAAAATTGACCAGCATAAAAAAACCTAGATATATTTAATACGTTTATAACAAATGGTTTTCTATCAACAATAACAAAACCCACACTCATAACTCATACAAGTGTAACACTAATTGACAATATTTATATATCCACTAAACCCCAGTCGCATATACATTCTGCTATTCTCACTCGTGATATTTCAGACCATCTACCAGCGATGATATGTGTAGGTTGCGACACATATTCAAACAAAAACAAACCAAAAATAATTAAGCCTAGACATATAAATGAAACTGCAAAACAAAAATAATAAATACAAAAAAGTAACAACTGGCAAAATCTGGATCCACTGAATATAAATTAACTGAGTGAAATTATAAAGAATGAAGTGAAAGAGAAAATAATTGTGATATCTGCCTCTCACACAATACGAGATCCTTGGATGTCTAATGGCCTTATTACATCTTCTCGTAATATTAATAAACTGTACAAAAAGGTCGTATCCTCACTCTGTTAAATTCTATTAACACCGAACTACCTGTAACAATCTTAAACGCAAAACAAAACAAAAAATTACAATGAAACTTTCGTAAAATATCAACACGACAATCTAAAACATGGTGTGTAATTAATTCACTTATAGAAGAAACAAACGACATAACAGGAATATCAGAAATATTTTAAATTAATAACGCCACAAGTAATTATCCACAAACGATTGCTAATGAATTTGGCGATTTTTTTCCCACAAATATTGGTACGCAATATGGATATATAACATGTCTCCCTCTAAAATATCACCTGACAGTTTTATGAGAAACAAATCAAAATTAAGCATATTTTTGGCACCAACAGACCCATATGAAATTTCAAGATTAATAGACTTAGTAAAACGCAAACTTAGTTCAGGATATGATTAAATAACTTCATAATTAACTAAGGATATTAAACATAAAATTTGTCTTCCACTAACAATACTGATAAACAAATCCCTCGACGTTGGTAAAGTTCCTAATTTATTAAAACCTACAAAAGTTACACCAATTTATAAATCTAAGGATAAAGAACAAGTAAATAACTACAAGACCAACTTCTTCACTTCCAACGATCTCCAAAATACTAGAAACAATTGTCCTTAAACGACTTTATAATTTCTTATTCTCCCAATCAGTTTTCTACCAAAGCCAAGACGGATTTAAACCAATGTACACGACTACTCATACCACACATGAATTTTTAGACCAAGCAATTATTTCCTTTGACGAAAAAGAATCCATTGTTAGTTTATTTCTGGATCTTTTCAAGGCATAGAATGTCACAAAATAAGTTAGAGTGGCACGGATTGCGTGACATGGCCTTGGAGTGGTTCGGAAGTTGGCTATCAAATAGAAAGCACTTTGTTTAATATAAAGATACTAAGTCATCAACTCACACCATCCTATAGGGTTCTGTCCTAGGCCCCTTATTCTTTATATTATATACAAACAATCTTCTAAATTGTCTCAACTTTTCTAAAGCCATCCTATTTGCTGATGACACAACGGTTTACTTGATATACAACTATTCTAAATTTATTTAATAATATTAACTCTGAATCATTCGAGCAAACAAACTGTCTCTGAATATAGAGAAAACAAATTATGTTGTATTTAAACAAAATGCTACGCAATTAGATTCTAATTAAAACTAAGTTAAACAGCTCATTATATGCCCTGAGAAAAGTAAAGAATAACTTAAATACATCTAACTACATTATATTATTCCCCCCATATATCCATATAGTGGCTATGGCATATCTCTTTGGGATTCAACACATAAAACTCATGTGAACAAGATCTTCATCAAGCAAAATAAATCCAATCAGAATCATGACTTGAGCATAGTACAATGCGCACACTAATCCATTGTTAAAAAGTTCAAAAGTTGCTAAATTTGATTATTTATATAAACTGAAAATAGCCAAATATATGCATAATTTTTTTCAAAGAACGCACGTCTCCCCCTCACAATTATCTTTACATCAAATAAATGACACACCACACACACACACACACACACACACACCGAAACAGACAAAATCCGCATGTAGTACAACGACGAATTTCAATAACATTCGAAAGTCTACGCTACAAGGTCTAGTTATATGGTACTCGATTCCAAAAGAAATTACTCCTAAAAACAATGAAGTCATTTAGCAATCATTTTAAGAAGATACTTATTAATAATTATTAGTGTTTGCGGTATCACTGAGCTGTGCCTGGCTTCCGTTCCCACGATTGTCACAACTGTGGTGTATATATCCTGGTGTTTTGTCACATATTCCCCTGTACCCTGTCATTCATCACTAATTACAACAGAGGTGTCGTTGGTAGACAGATCTAGTGGCTATGTGACACGTCGGCAAGCATATAACTATGTAAATACGTATTTGAAAAAGATATATGATATTATTATGTAAATGTTTGCTGAATAAATATATCAGTCGTTCATTCAAAAGAATTATAAGCTTTATTACTCAATGAAAACCTATATAAGAGCCAAGTTGTTTTTGTCGCTACGAAATGCTTAATTCACTCGCTCTTTGTTGGATAGACTCAGACGATAAAGTCTCACTCCTTGACAATATAGCTGATTGAGTTGTTACGGTTCTTACGCTGTAGTACTCACTACTGTATTAGTACGATTTTACCTGTTTCTCACACAAATGTTTGAGCAAGCTTGTATATTGAAAAACAAAGTCTGAATCGGATCAATGGGAGACCGTAAAGTTGAAGAAACGGTCACGTCGTATCTCAACTAAGAACAGAGCCCCGAAAAAGATGTCGACTGTAGGGGACAGAATAGAACGTTAGAGTATGCCTTGATCTGTTCCAGGGATAGAGAGAACAAGCAATACACCATATAGGTTATACAATCCGCGCTTCGGAAGCTGGAGTTCGAGATCTTAATGAGCCTCGGCAAGGAACATCCAGCACTGGACTTCGAAGTGAAGCACAAAAAGCCGGCTCCGCGCTGCTGAAGACTACAAGCGTGGAGATCGGGGACGGCATTCTGAAAATAGGACAGCTGGAGAAGAAATCAACCAAGTTCACTCTGATGTCTCCCCCTATCCGGAATTTAAGGTAGGTAATTACAAATGTTCCTTTTCAGATCCGAGAGTTTTACTCTCAGAAAACATACAGCTTCACGTATATCAGGAGAATAACAAAGGCTGAAGAAAATACTCGGTCGGTGGTATTAACCTCAACTCGGACCACAGTCTTTCAGATCTCATCGATCGAATCACAACCGATCAACGGGAGACCGTAAAGTTGAAGAAACGGTCACGTCATATCTCGACTAAGAACAGACCCGTTCGTGTGCCCATCCTAAAACACCCAACGTCAGTTTCGTTTTTGATTCCCTATTTCATCATTGTAACCATATTCTGTCACTACAATGATATACTGCTATAGATTTATATAATATGCTATTATTATCAGGATATCTTTATACAGTCTTCAAAACTCTAGACGATAATGTTTGTGACTCTGGCAAACATTCTCTCGTATAGATCTTTTATTTCGCTAGCGATTTCTATAAAACTGAATGACCATCTATAACATGTAGCTCCCTCGATTTTGTTTGCTACCATAGCCATGTGGCAGGGAATTTCACATCATGGGTGAACATCGTATTTACATTTCAACGTTTTCAATAGCTAGTTAGTTCTTGTATTATGAAGGTCCCCACTTTTTATCTAATGAGTATATAAGTATTTTCTTTAGATTTATTAACTTCACTTATTGACCTGACATGCTTAATTATACACTGTTTTTATTTATTTTGTCATATTTAAATCCATAAGGGTTTTACCTGTTTATCATGTGCCACGGTTATGGTCGTTATGTTGAAGAATACGCACCACCATCTGGCCGATCTGGCTTGTGGCTGTTTTAGCTTGTGGCCGTTTTGACTAGTTACATTAATATAATGTGGCGTACTGTACAATTTGAAGATTTGCCGGTTCGGATGATTTGTATTTCTGATTCTTGTTCTTTTGTACGAAAATTTAAGACTACTAGATCTAGATAGTTTCTTTGTTCTATTCGTATATGTATATTTGTATTTTATACAACATCTATCCACAAAATATAGTTGTGTATGAATAGACAATAGTTTTGTCAGTTTGTGAAATGCTAAATATCTAGATCTAAAAGTACTAGACTATGCCCACGCGGAGATTTGAACACGGGTGGTAGTGATCTGTAGTCCAACACGCTACCGCTAGAGCACGGAGGCGCCCCCGTAGATCTAGTGTAGAGTAGTCTAGTCTAGACTCTAGTACTAGTTTACTAATAGATCTAGTAGTAAAATGCCTAAATCAGTAACTAGTCTAGATCTAGACTGTAGACTAAATAATAAGTCACAAAGTGGACTGGCCACTTGTATTGGACTTGGACTCCTCCTCGTCTTGGTGGGTGATAATATATAAGTCTAAGAGACATGTGTTTATTGTATTATCATTATGTAAATAATTATTTAATGTCGAATGGTATTGGCTAAAACATAGTATAAATGCACAGTATTTCCACTTACATTTTAATAAGTGGCAATAAGACTCACTTAATCTTAGCTCGAGACTGTAGATGATAGAGTATAAGTGACTTGTCTTGTGCCTTATTAAATTGATAGTAATTCTATAACCTATTCAGAGGTTTACATTTAATCATGGTATAATTCAAGATGAGTAAGTCAATGTTGGCACAAGTAAATAGCCGTAAGTCCCATTTCTTATTGGGTGAAGTAGCTGTACATTTTGATCTCGCTGCATGTAACATGGAGAAATTGCTATACAAAGGATAGATTCTGTTTAAAATGCTCATGTAATCAAAACACATTGTTTTAACCTTTCGAAAAATAGAAAACATTTAGGTCTCTACCATTGCAGATTGACACTGATGGATGGATGGATGAATGTTGTTTAACGACACATCGGCACAATTTAGGCCATTTAGTGTCCTAGAACGTAGATTGACACTGAATTATCTATATATTGTCTGAACCAGAAAATTATACAGACTTGATCTTGTAGATCTTACAGCCTGATGCCAAAAATTTCGGTTTACAACCTCTTGTTTGTTTTTTTTACTGAAATTATCCTGTGTTCATTTTCAGTTCATTATGTGTTCTTGGCCAAACCGAGCTATATTTGTTTTACTGTTCAGTGTTCTTTTGAAGGCAACCTAACATTTTTAGGGTGTATGCAGTTTTTATAAGTTTATTGCATTAACAAAACAAACAAGTCTGGTCTTTGAAAGTTTGGGTAAAATGACTGCCAGCTTCAAGTTCTTGAGTCTGAAAAGTTAAAACATTTTCAAAAATCAGTTTGAATTGTTATGTGCCATAAAATAAATTATTGAGGCACCATCAAATATACCTATTCAATATCCAGAGCATGCGTTGGATCAATTATTTTAACAGTTAGTGTGGGTGTTGATTTCCAATCAATTCATACAGGTTAGCTTATGTAGACGTTGATACTTTTGAACACAGCATGAGTGAACTTATTTAAAAGGATAACTCTCTAGTAGGTTGTAAAACATTTATTTTTATTGATTGTATCATCACTGCCTAATTAAATAGGGATATGTCTAACAATTTTACAAAGTCGCTGTGCAATAAACCCAAAAAGGTAATGGTGAAAAAAAAATGTTGTTATTTGAATGTCTATTTTATTGGTGCACTTTTTCATGTCACACACCAGAAAGTAATACCTTTAGAAATCCTTCCATTATAGGGACAGATAAAGCCAAAATCTGGTTGGCTTATTAGATTTATCTTTTTTTAATTCTAGGCTTGTTAAATGTGTTTGTACCTCCATTCAACTACTGGTATGCATGTCGGAAGAAGAAAAAAATTCACACAGAAACATGTATTTTGTGTGGCATATGGCTGAAATGAAAAGAGGGTTGAACCTGCATGGTTACTGATGTTAAGCCAAAGTATGAGAGATCCGAACTGGCTTGAAGATGTTGATTTTACGATGCTCAGAATTATCAAGGTATTTATTGAACTAACAGGTGATGGCTAGCTTTTGTTTTTTTGGGGGTAAACTTGTTTCATTTATTGTCTTCTGATCCCATTCTTATGAATGTTTGCATTGTCTAATAATAAGTCTGACTAAATCTGTGATGACAAGTAGACGGATTGAACCCCAGTTTAACGTATAGCCAGCAAGTATAATTTCTTTCAGTAGTTAAATGCCCCCCATTGTGTCTCTGCTTAAAGATTTAAGTTGTGGATTTTTCCTGGGGCATATATAATTTGTCATTTAGTTAACATCACATCTACAGAGGTTTGTTTTTGTGGCTTTTCTGAGTTGACTACATATATTATCTTCCATAGGTCATAGTACGTGATTGTATTGTACTGGGTTATGATTGTAACCCTTACTCAACTGAGATTTATGTCAGACTTAATCTGTTAAACGTTTCAGATGTTGTGTTGAAATTCACAGGCATGTACTTTATTATATGCAGTCGTGTAAAAATGGACATATTTATAAATTAAGAACTGATTCCAGCTACGGAGCAGAAAACTAGATTCAGCAGTACATTTTATGTGAATGATTAAATAACAATTACCAAAGAAATAAATAGAAATTCCAGAAATTTGGCTTGTTCTGGTGACATTTTTTGTCTTTACAAATATTTATGTTGTTATTTTATCTGAGTATGATATGTTAAATTAAACGTTGAATGGTTTAAAAGTTTATCTAAATATAAAACAGTACTTTTATTTTAGGATGGAACAACAACAACAATCAATCTAAAAGAGTTTTTGCAGAATTACAAGCCACTGAAGAAGTTGATATAATTCGAGTCTGATACGCAATACACGGTAAGAAACCTTTGTGGCTGCCAGCTAGTAATCTGTAGAATGACTTGCTTGATAAGAAAACATTCTGTACGTTTCTTAAAATATACTCGATAGATATATTTCATATTTTTCACAGTACAAATTTAAGCAAGCAAGATAATGCAGATTGCACCAGAGTGGAAAAATAAATAAACCACAACCACAGCTAATATGTCATAAAACTGCATGTTTGCGAGTGACTCATGGTGTATTTTGCTAAACTACCTAGCTGGGCATTGCTTTTAAACTATAATGGTCACATTATAGAAATCATATTCATAAAAATTATGGGCATGCTTACAAATATTTCTTGTAAATCAGGAATCTGTCTAAAACCCATTTTGTCACTAAATTGTTTATTATAACACTCAAACATGGGGATGTTTCATCAAAGGGTGTACTGTCATATGCACCACCACACTTATACAGCCCTTACCTGGAACCTATTAAAGTATCTATCTAGTTGGTTAACTAAACACAGACCTCTAGCTACTTATTTCAAACTGCATCCGGGTTATGTCTGTGGAGTTTTTCATCTTTCACTTCATTGTGTTTGCTAGTTGCCTGGTCCATTTAGCATATTGTTTGAATAGAAGTGGCTATAAAATGCTGCCATTTTACCCGATATCTGCTCCGGTTCTTGAAAAGTTGATGCAACCATTTTTTTCTAATATATATGCTCACCATCAGGATTATATAGATATTGTTTGTCAAACAAGATGTAGAAGACAACCATCATTTATATATTTGTTATGTATATTAATGACATTTTTATCTTTTGACTCAATATCATGATTGTTGTGTGTGCATTTCTTTACCTTTTGGGAATTAAATGTGTTTTTATTACTCTGTTAAATGATATGAATGGTTTGTGAAGATCAGTGATGAAGCAGTAAAAGGTTTGACTGGTCACTCGGTGAGCAGTGTTGCCATCTTGTGGTGGGACTGCTTGCCCACTGTGTTGACGCTGAAGTTCATCCTGTAACTGTGTTTGTTGCCAGAGTTATTGGTCTGACATTTATCAGGATGAGCACATTATATATGTGGTCCTAAATAGTGGTATTATTCTACAGATAAGATAACACCAAAAGGCGGTGATCTACAAATGATAATAATCTTCTTAATTCAGTGTCAGCAGTGTAAAGTGACCAGTTTGATTACGATCAAGATGTCTGAGGTCTTCTCTTCTAACATGAACACCAAAGTAGAATTTTAATATTATACAATCAAAATTCTTTGCTCACAAGTATGTTGTCCTGGAGATCTGTGATGATGAAAAAATACTAGTCTGATATCTTGGACTGTATTGTTGTTGTTCATGTTTAACATGAATGCATCATATTTTTACGGAAGACACAAAGTTTGTATTTCTGTGAAAATACTGCATTGCTGACATTAACAAAGCTTATTCATTTGGATATGTTCTTCAGTTTGAACAGTATCTTTAAACGAGCTAACATTCACTGAATTCAATACACAGCATGAAAGATATAACGGACAGATATCTGAGATCTCCTTGCTTATTATTATTGTTTGCACACTGACTAAGATATGCTGTTACACATTTTGCTGTTAATGTTTATCATTTGCTAGATAAGATCGAGGGTCTTGGTGTATTCCTAAAGAGAGTGCAATGCCAGTAGGACAGGTCATGAATGTTGTCATTACTCATTAAATAGTAAATATTGTTATTGTTTGCTTTTTAAGTTGCAATCAAATTGTCAGCGATGGTGGGAATCGAGACATAACATTTTGGTTTAATCCCTATGAAATCCCATTCATATTACTATTATATGATAATATTATTATGTATAAGAAACTACGTGTTGTCAAAGAATGTATACCAATTAGAGTATTGAAGCAGTTAAAATATTTCATTAACGGGATATCTCTTTAATAATTTCTTTCATCTTCTAGTTACGATGTAACATTATAATGTTTCTTTATGTATTACTTTATGTCATTTCAGGTAAACCAGGAGACTTGTGCTACTCCCATTGTGTAGCTGGTAGTGTACTGTGCCGTTGGTCTCCAGGTGATGGGATCAGATCACGTATTGCCTGGATCTGTAGGATGTTTCATTTGATTATGTTATTTCCATAGGGAGTAGGCCCTGGCAACATGTCCTAGGCATTGTTTGGGGTGAAAAAATTTTAAAGCAAATATACTCTAAGAATAATTAAATATTTTCTGAAATGTACACATGAGATCTTTGCAGTTCCACTTGTTGATGTCATCAATATTCATTCCAATAATTTTTGTAGCTGATGCTGTGACTTGAATGTTTTTCTTATTTGGAATATATTGTGGATTGGTCAGTGGGCATCTCTGTGGTCTGGTTGGTAGCGCAATGGACCACAGATCCCTACCACCTGAGTTCGAACTTCGGTGTGGCCATATCTGATGGGTGTTTCATCTTTGACTTTGCTTCATTACCTTTGGAGGTCGCTCGGCCCATTTAGCCAGTTTAATTGTTGAAAATCTGCTACTGTTGTGCCACAGCCGGGATTCAAACCAGATGCCATCGATTGCGGCCCATGTTGAATGCGGACCACAATGTTTACATTTATGTCAGTTTGGGGCTCTGATTAATCAATTGTCCACGTCTATTGGTGGTATTTGTGTCAATAATATGTCTTGCTAATAAATTATCATAATTGCAATTAGTTCAATCTGTGGTGATTATGTTTTCATTGTGTTATATTTACAACATGAATTGATAAATGTAAATTAGGTAAAAGTAGGAAAGTTTATAAGCATTACAACAGCGGTTTCATTTGATTTGCATTTATTTATGATATGGATGCATTTCATTTGTATATTTCACGTATATATTAACACAAAGCTCATCTTTTACATAGTACACTTTATCGCATGCACACAAAACCGCGTAATGAAACGAATAAATAGAATCTATCTAAAGAAGCTGTTTGTAGCAATTGTTGAGCTGTTTCTCACCATCATAGAGTTTGTGGATATTAGCTTCCATATCTCAAAAGATCTACGTTGTCAACGCCTTAATTTGCCACCCGAAACCAAACACCTGTGTCTGTACTAAACAGGACTCATCAAATTAAAGGGAATAAAATTCTTTCAAAACATTTATTAAAACAAAATAGGGATCAATGTTAACGAAGATGAAATAACTACAGTAAAAGGACTTCGAACACACTTTCAATTTATTTTAAAATAAAAGAAATCTTGAGAGACGTGTGTCTGTAAAACAAAACGTATTTAGATCTATAACGGTGTAAATGTTTAATGATCATTGGTTTATACGTGCAACATATAAAATTACGAAATAGACGTTCAGTATTATACATGAGCCGCAGTCCACATAATTCTCCGACCTCCCGCACAACATTGCCATGAGTATCTAGAAAGTCCAACGCTTCTGCAGCTGTTTTGTTTATATAATTAAGTAGACGAAGAAAACATGTTTCCCCATTCATGTTTTAAAATCATTATGGTGACTAGTAGAGTCTAGTAAATACAGTTCATATGTAGTTGGGTGGCCTGTCACTGTGTTCTTTAGTCTCCACATTAGCCGTATTATTTATCCTTATTTCTTCCAAATGGATTTAGAACAAGATGAATATGATGTTGTAATAATAGGAGCTGGTATTTCTGGATTATGTGCAGCATTTCAGTTGTGGCGTAAAGATAAAGATCTACGAGTAGTTGTTCTAGAAGCGAAAGGTATTGAGCGATATTAAGAGTATTTAATTAGTTAGTTTGTGCTATTTCGTATAGATCTATTCTCGACCTCTGTATAACTTTTAATAGTTTTAGATCTGGAAATATTCCAAATTATAGTAATTTTGTGTAAGAAAAGAATATAATTTGGTCATTGTTTATAAAAGTATTTTGATAATTGCAGACGCTTTAACTGCAGGTTCAAGGTTGTAACTAGATCTATTCTAGGGTGTAGTCTAGAGTCTAGTACCTGACAGTTAACAAGTTTTATTAGTCTAGATCTAATCATCTACGCCCCATCTAGATCTATTATATCATTGTTAAAGTGCTGTAAAATCCCGAATAGACCTAGTAATTAAGAGTCTAAGATCAGTGATAATTTAAGTTTTATATAGAGGTCTAATTACTAATACATATCTTTGTATAATATTAATATAAACGAAGTAGTTATGTAGGTGTCTGTACCTCAGTATTGTTAAAATAATTACCATTTAACAATTTACACCTATATTATATACATAACTTTTATCGATGCCAGTAATTTGGTTTATTAACTTTAATAC
The DNA here is from genome assembly GCA_025642065.1 of Paralvinella palmiformis. Lineage (NCBI taxonomy): Eukaryota > Metazoa > Annelida > Polychaeta > Terebellida > Alvinellidae > Paralvinella > Paralvinella palmiformis. The sequence continues at coordinate 270,291 of JAODUP010000205.1, forward strand.
CGTTTTATTTTTAAACGTTCTAGGACACTGAATGGCTTGAATTGTGCCAATGTGTCGTTAAATAACATCAGTTTTGCGATTAGATGTGAAGCCGTCACTGACTTGATCACTGTACCAGCCATTGATTTTGTGTGCGAGATTTGTTATAATTTATATTCGTTTGCTCAGAATAGAAAAATAGTAGCATTATATTTTACACCTCCTTATATAGAGTTTGATATAGCCTTCTCATCATGTTAATTGCAATTTGTCTTTAGCTTGCATATCAGTTACCATTGTTGTCATTTAATCGTGGCAATAATTTGCCAATTACTAGTTCAGATCTGCTTAGAATGGAAAGGAAGCAGTGCACCACAAAGCCACATGCTGCTTCATGCATGCCCTGCAGTATTCTATACTTTGTTGGCGGCCGATACCTGTGTAGACCGTTACGTATCTGAGCATCAGAACCCTGTACCTCAGCATTATAGGTCCAAGCACTCAATGCACATGCGCCAATTATTCCTCATTGGCTATTAGTATTACTTCTCAAATATGGCAGCTGAGCACGTAGTAGTTACCCTTACATTTGGGTTGAAAGTAGATGCTTTAGTTTAGGTAGTTTTGAAGAGGTACAAACGAAAATCAGGCGAAGAAATAGAAGATAGAACAACCGTGCAGCTTTACAAATATTCGGGGTTCCTAGGTGTCCTAGAAAACCTGGACATTAATAAATTCATTTTACAGGTCCTGGAAATGTCCTTGAATTTTAAAAAATCTGAAAAATACTGCCTTTAAAAAACCCACTTAAAACTGAAAAAATGTGAATAAATAGTATGCCTATGAAAAATAATATTTCCTTGGCTGTAAGAACCATGAAATACTGCATTTCTTATAAATGTCAGACTTTCTTTTTAATCTGATTATAATGCCTAGTAATAGACTTAATCTAATATCTTTATTAAACACTAGTAGCAGTAATTTCAACTAAGCTCCAGTCACTGAAACTGATGCGAGCAGATAAAAAACTAAAAATGATTATGAAATGGCTCAGATTTATAATAACATTGATGAACATGGTTCACATGCTGAATGCTTGGATCTTTATCACCAACAAACATGATTCCAATGCTCAGCTTGCTGCTCTGCATCAGAGTACTGGAAACACGCAAACTTGGCGCACATGTGTAGAGTGCTCAGACCTTTATCATCAGTGAACATGATTCTGATGCTCAGATACGTAACAACAGCCTAATATAAAAAATATACATTTGGCATAAATTAATCTTTTTAAATTATAACCAATATTCAAAACATCTAAAGAACAGTTGAATGTAGCAGTTTTGCTGTGGGCCGATCACAGAATAATTGACTTACTGCCTAAGTAATAGATCAAATCGAAATTGATGGGATCTCTACATCTAGTACTAGTAGGCCTAGTACTAGTGCTGTGCCTACACTCAGTTTAAGATAGGGCATGTGAGTTTAAATGAGTACATGCATAGACTTCACTATGAAATTGACTTGAGAATTGACTCACAAATTTTCAAAACAGTTGTCTGTCACAAAATTGTGATTTATAAACATACATTGTGTAAACCTGAATGAGATGGTGCACTCAAAGCTTAGGGATGCTAAAAGCTTCAACGTTGGGGTTCTGTATTTGTATGCCAATGGGAAAATTTGAAATAGAATTTTAGAATAATATATATAACAGCATAAAACATGACAGATTTGTTCTAGAAACATCACTGTAGAAAGTTGCGTTACTCTGGAACCATAAATTTTGGCATATTAATTTGAGATCCCTTATCTACCCCATTTGACATCGCACTTTTGACCGGACAATTCATTTCTTCCGCCATCCCAGAAGAAGTAGGTTTATTTTAGAAGAAACCCAACCCTGGTACTAAATTCCTGCACCACCCATCTTGAACATCTTGCTTGTGAGTGACCCTGAGGCTCAAACAGGTTAATATACTGCACATGTACCATATATACTCATGTATAAGTAGATTTTTTGGGTAGGGAAAAGGGAGTTCCCAAATATACATGTATCATATTTCCTACCAGCTGAAGGAAAGATGTTTTCAGCCATCCTTGACACACAACACTATAGGATTCAATCCAATAAGAGTCAGGGTCGGAATAAAATCACCACATCACTGCAATTAATTTTCACCATATTGTTTTTTGGATCTCACAAACATGCCAGTCTTTATGTAATAATACTTGATAGTTACACGCTGTTACTTACCAGTACCTCCAGATGTGCTGTGACTCGGGCGTGTTTGTATGAGCCAGAGTTGGAACAAAATCACCACATCTGCCTACTGGTCTTATTCAATAAATAACGATTAATTTTCACCAAATTGTTATTTGGATCTTACAAACATGCCAGTCTTTATGTAATAATACTTGATAGTCACGCGTTGTTACCAATACTTCCAGATGATTAGTGATAATACAGAAATCACTGTTTACATTGCAAACCTTGCTTGCCACTTGCCATGAAACAATTAATTAATAACACTTGCCAGTTGAAGTTACAATCAGGCATGTTTGGTGTGACAAGTTTGTTTATTAGTTATAACATCACACCAAAATCCATATATATATATATATATATATATATATATATAATATTATCACTGCCGGTGAAGATATTGATATATTTATGACCCATTCGCTGACACCATGAATTTGAAACAACTGGGTTAGCTTTTTCACTGATGATGACAATGATTCGGATTTTGATGGATTTTAAACCAATACTTCACCTCGATTTATATACGGTGAGCATACGCCTGAGGCAAGAATTACAGGGTCAAAAATTGACCTTGACTTATCTGCCGGGTCGACTTATACACGAGTATATACAGTACATTATATATATATATATATATATATATATATATATCATGCCTTAATCATGTTGTCTTTTCTAATGTAAGTTGATGATGATCTTAGAGGAGTTGTTACCCATTGTTATACATTATTTCTGTTTAGATCGTATAGGAGGAAGAACATGTTATGGAGAGTTAATTGGTGTAAATGGACCAGACACATGGGATTTAGGTGGTCAGTGGATAGGACAGTAAGTGACATTGTCTAATGTAATACATAATATATTAAAAGTTGGCCCAGCCAGTGGTTAATTTAATTTGCTCGTATGTGATGTTTTTTGTGCTGTTTTACTTAAATAAATATATCTAATTATTTCATGTAAATTTAATTGACGATTTCAGTAAAAATATATAAACCATTGCTTATTTATGAAGAATTTGTCAATTCTGGTAAATTGAGAGTTGGCTAATTATGATGTATTAATTATGTAGATTTGTAGTGATTCTGATATGTTAATCATTTAGTGCTTGTAGGCAAATGATCCCCTATCTAGGGTATATATCAAAGGAAGATATGCACCCGGACCTTTCCAGTGAATGTAGGTGCTTGAAAAAGCAAACTCAGCATCACTGGCATTAACTGTGTGTTTGGTTGTGTATATATACCCCCACATGACTTACTTTACTTTACAACCATGTTATATGACTGTGGAAAATCAGCAAAAATCAAGCATTTACCTACTCAGCACTGTTGTGCCCAAAATACTACTCAATGATGGAATAACATTCTATCCGACAGTAATTATAAATATATTTGGGCTGCAATAAATTGGAATGGAATGATCAGATACATCCCTGTTAACAATGATAAACTAAGTGATGTGGAATTTTGTAGTCGCTTTGAAAATCTATTAAACTGACCTGTGACTAATGACTTGCCAGATTATCGGCCTAAAACACAGTATTATATTCCGAATAGAGCAAGCTGGTGCACAATCCAAACGTGGGTGTGGGGTGCAAATCCTTACACTCCATCTTATTATTGACATTGCTAGAACAACAAACCGAATGTTATATGACATTCATAGATTACTGCCAAGCTTTAATTGATGTAACCTATTACAATACTTGGAGAACCTTGGATGTGATTGGAACTTTCTTATCGCTGTTCAGTGCTCAATGTCTGCAAACGGTGTGATAGGAACAGAAAACGTCAGCACTGCATCATCCCTCAAGCAAATGTTATCTATCAGAAACACCACTTGTACTGATCTTGTGTATGTAGAGACTGAATTGCTCATACAAGACAAACAAGCCAAATTTCCACGAAACATCCATGTAAGACATGCAGATGATTACATTATCAAAACAATAGACAATCCCATTGCACTAAAAACTCCAATGGGTAAGACAATACATCAGATACAATTTAGTATTGCATCATACACTGTGACTTTATTGAACAGTCTAAAAACAATTATTACAAACTCGGAGACCGCAGGATGATTACAGTATTTATCGGTTAATCCTCATATGCAACCAAGCCCTCTCCTGCTAGTTAGATGGAATCTCACAATACCGAACAGAACAGAATTGCCACAAATAGATTATCGTCACACCACCTAACAACCCCACTGGATTAGCGGACATGCATAGACATGGGGTTAGCTCAATTCTGGAATTGGAATTGCTTATTTAAGAAAAGTGTATTTGGAATTGATAAATTTGGAATTGAATTTTGCTATTAATCCACCAATTAATTAATTTTTTAATTCACGAATGTTTATTCCATGACAATCCTACTCGGAATATAAACAATTCGGAGTAGGTATTCCGAGTAGGAACTCGGAGTAGGTATTTGGAGTACCTACTCGTAAAAAGTAGTAGGTAAAAAAACGTAGGCAAAGAATGGAATTGGAATTGATAAATTTGATTTGGAATCGAGAAAATTGAATTGACCCCATGTCTGGACATGCACTTGTCAGAATGGAAGTCAGTCTGAGGAACATATACTCGCATCCTGCCAATTGCTGTGACAACGATGAACTAAATCAATTAGCGGAATACTACAGAAAGACATTATCCTTATATCAGACTTGATCATGTTTCATGTATATTATCTTACCCTGTACATAGCTTGTCAATAAACTTCTACTACTAGGACAATCTGATGATGACTCAGTGGTTAGAGCACAGCACTGCAAACCTCCAGGTTATGGGTTCGAATATGATTCACACCTGTGTTTGCGGGATTTTTTTTCCCGAGGGAGTTTACCCCTCAGCAGTATGTCCCATGTGTGACCAGTGCCGAGACTGAAGAACTCGACCAAACTGATTTAGTGTTTGTGTGTTTCTTTTTCTAGGAGTTAGATGCTGTTCTGTAAACACGAGATCAGTGAGCTGCTTGTAATTTAGTCAATCATTCAGCTAATCAATTTGCAGCTGCCAGCCTCATATCACTGCTCTTATTGATGAGCTTGGCTTGGAGACCTACAGACAGTACGTAGAAGGTAAAAAGGTGCTTCAGCTCTCTGATAACAACATTAGCACCTATACAGGTAACATTCCGGCGATACCATGGTATGCCTTGATTGATCTACATCTGTTTATCAGTAAGGTACGTTTAGAGCCAACATTGTTAATGGAGGACTCGAGATTTTGGTTGATTCTTCTTCTTTAAGAGTGATATAATTTAGACACGTGATGAATGAATTATTTGTAAATTGTTGGGTTTACATTCTGGTAGCATTACTTGTTCCAGTCACCCTGTAAACAAATCATGGAATCATGCTAATTTTTATTGGCTCTTTTCGACATTCCAGTGCTGAATATTTGCAGGTCTATGTTTATGATGGCATTATGACACATGACAAATTAAAGCATTGCTACTGCTGTATGAATTGTGGGCTAATATTTTACCAACCTATACTTTCATTTTATTTGATATTACACCTTTTCAAGCACTTAACATTGTACAGTTAATTAGACTTTCTCTAACTTGTGTTCAGACTTAAAATACTAACTGAATAGATGTTAAACAACTGGATATTGTTATTTGAGTTTATGTGATGTTATTCACCATTAGTGTTAAAAGTGAATTCTTCACTTAGTTACATGAATCCAGGTTAAAATATGTGTGATTTCTTTTATTAACTGAAAAAAGCAAAGTAGATATTCTTAAATAACTATTTGAACCTTATTTTTGTTATAATTAGGTAGATAAACTTATCAAGGATATTGATCCAGAAGATCCCAGCACATTTCCTGATGCTGATTTGTGGGATGGCAAGACATTTGAAGATATTAAGAAATCCATGCTCTGGACCCATGGTAACTGCTATTTTAATTTTATATCTTTCCATTCCAGGTACTGCCTGTTTAATAATACTTCCCACTTAGTATTAGAATAAATAATATTTGTGAATACAAAGTTGTTGTTAGCTGAGTGTTATCTCTCTCTCTCTCTCTCTCTGTGTGTGTGTCATTTCTTAAATCACAGATTGTATTGGAATCAACCATATAACTGTCACTGACAGATTAATTTAGTTGGTTCTAATAATTAAGTATGTATTTGACTGGATGTATCTTTTTGTCTCTGCCCCACTATCTCAATAATGATTCCACCATCTTATTGTGTGTGTCTACATGCATGGTCTGTCTGTCTGTCTGTCTGTCTGTCTCTCTCACTCACACTCACCACACACACACACACACACACACACACACACACACACACACACACATCTTTATACATGATATATATAATTATGTAACTGTATTGTTAACAAATGGTTATTTTATTATTACAGCTGCCAGACAAGTAGTAGATATCTCAGGTAGATGTGTATTTGGTATAGAAGGGTCACAGGTGTCAGCACTGTACTATCTCATATACTGTGCTGCAGCTGGTGGTATTAGGCCACTGATCAGTGCTGAGCCAAATATTGGTGGCCAGGAACTAAAAATCAAGGTTAGACAATGCAACACTAGTAATATTTTAGCATCATGTGATTTGAAAATTAGATAATAATAATAATATATGATTTTTGTAGCATCATATAATGAATACAAATTTAGATGAAGCTTTGGTACTTAAGGATGACATGTATTTAAGAAAAGGACTTAAAATGTTGATTGAATTACAATTCATCAAGGTGTCTGGAAGTTGGTGCTGTACTATGGGTGCTCAATAGAGGGAAAAAGGATGGGCAATTATTGTAATGTTGTTATTTTTAAGGGTGGTGCATGGAAGGTGTGTGAGTCTTTATTGGAGAGGATTGGAAAAGAGAAAGTTGTCTTGGAACAAGCAGTGTGTCAGATTCAGCAGGCATGTACTCCAACTTCTGTTTGTGTGTGTGCGTGTGTATACATCAATTATTTTATTTCATTGCTAATAGCTTTCAGCCATTAATTCTAATATCATTTTCAGTATGGCCTAAGATTTTTATATGCCTTTGTATTGTTATCATTAGAAATGCATTCACCACTAAAATAATTTAACTTAGTAATGTTTTGTAATTATGTAATGTTTTGTAATTATGTATAGTTCGCTTTAAAATTGTTTTCTGTTATTAGGTTGATGATGGAGTTATCATTAAAACATTTGGAGGTTCAACTTACAAATGTCAGAGAACAGTATTAGCTTTGCCGCCACATCAGCAAGGCAGGTTTTCTATGCTGTGTTATATATGACTACTTCTTACAAAAATAACTTTTTAATACAATTTTGCTAAATATTTTGTGCCCTGGAATGCAATATCTGACCACTTCTGCAATGATAGGTATGGAGTCTCAGTTTATCTTACAACAGACAGTAAGTCACTTCAGTAATATAATGACTTTTGCTGTTTCTCAGCTTAAAGACACAAGTTATGAAATGTTCTCAAGGCATATGCAATTAGTTAGCAGCTTATCTACAGAGCTTAGTGTTGGTTCTTTACTGGGTTGTCTATATGTAGTTTGACTGGGTGATGATCATAAGTCCTAATCAGCTAAGATATTCTCTTTGGTATAGACATATTGACAAATTACTTAATTGTTTTAAATCATATTTGTCAGCACTGCTTGTAGTTATACTAATGATTTCTGAAGATCGGTGGTGAATCAATAAAAGGTATCACTGGTCACATGGTGAGCAGTGCTGCCATCTTGTGGTGGAGGAATTAGTTGAGTTTGTTAAACAACAAACCAGTAATAAACATTACTGGAGTTATTGGTCTGACAATGTCAGGATGAACACGTATATGATACTAAATACTGGTGTTAGTCTAAAGATAAGAAAACAGCGTAAGTTAGTGATCTACAAATAATATTAATTTTTATATTTAGTGTTAGCAATGGAAAGTGAATGGCTTGATTATATTCAATATCCGTGGGGTCTTTTTAATTATATAATATCCGAGGGTATTACAGTATCAAATTGTAAATAATGGATTGTTGTGGAAAATAGTGATAATCTTGGTATATTTTATTAACTGCCATTTATAATGCGGTGTAGGGTGTATTTAGTCGTTAAGTACCTATACACAAGAAAGACTGCGAAAACCTTCGTGTATACAGTTATCAAGTATATTCTTTTGTATATTGAATGACAACTACATTGTTAAATATGAGAAGAGGTTACTTAAAATTATCATCTGTATTGAACTATGCTTGAACTATTGACATTTGATATTACAATATAAAGTAGTGCCGTAGCTTTGTTATTTAGTGCACTCTCTTGCACTCACCATAAAAATGTTATATTTATTAATACTTGGTTTTGACAGCAATGATTGAATATGTTCCAAGTCTCCCTTCAGAGAAGCTGAATGTTATTCATCGTATGCCTGTTGGAAACATCACCAAAGTTATTGTCACGTACAAAACAGTGAGTCCAAAATTTGGTTTCTTGCAGCCTGTCATCACCGTGTCGGGTATTTGATATGCTAATGAGTCGTGCAATGTTTCGTTATCAGAGTTTCTGGCGGACAGTTGGTTTTTCTGGTGAGGCTGTCACTTATGGAGGTAGTTCCATCATCAACGGTCTAGATCATGGACCACTGTGTATTATATTTGATGGAATAACATCCAAAGGAAGTCCTGCACTTGTTGGATTTATTGGAGGACAACAACAGATACAGTATGCAAGCGTAGAGGTATATGTGATTGTTGACAAAATTATAATTGTTGCTTAATCAAAGATAGATCATATTTACTAACAGTAAGCATGTAATAAAATAGGATATGGATAGCAATTAAACCTAATGTTATATTTGATTTCATAATAAAGTAACTGAATATTAATCTTATAAAGATCACAGTAGGTCTGCTTACGCTTACTGTTCTCAACATAGGTCACATGTACTGATGCATTTGTTTTAGGCTAATGCCAGATGTTGTTCATCTGGAATAATAAAATAGTTATGGGTATAGAGACTATGTTTTCTTCATTGATTGTATAGGTATTTAAATAAATAAAATGATAACGGTCATACGGTGATCATTGCTAATAACAGCCTAAAATTAATGTCATTATCTATTTTGGAACAAAGGTTAGATATTAATGGTTTTGTGGATGTTTTGGTATTTTTCGTTAAAATGAACTTTATTGTTGTCATAATTTCAGTGATCTCAATGCTCAATGTTACTTGTGCTAGATATCTAGCAAGTTGATGATGTTCTGTAAACTCCTGTAGATTTAGTTTTTGGCTTAGATTAATTATTGTTTAGACAAGAATACACAGATTATTTGTTTGTAAAACAAACTGTACTACCTTAAGTATAAGTGATAGAGATTGGGTTAAATACAAGACACGTGTGTGGTTGATGGCGATTCGCTAGACTAGTGTATGTGATTTTGCTATGTTAATATGCGCTGGCATATGATATGATGGAACATTCAATGCTTCATTGCTCATTATATTTGATTTTGTTCTCGTCCCCTTTTGATAGGCTGATGATCGAAAGAGGGCAGTTCTACACAGCCTTAGTGAGCTGTTTGGTAAACAAGCTTTAGATCCCATCGATTATAAAGAGAAGAACTGGGATGAAGAACCATATAACCATGGTGGTCCAGTTAGTGTTGCTACACCAGGCATTGGAACTAGTATAACAGCTGGATTACGTGAACCGTTTGGCCGGTTAGTGAACTATGATTAGTTTTGTGGTTTCCTCATAATGTCTTCTGTGTGCACAGATGAGAACATCCGCTGTTTTAAATGTTGTTAATGGCACCGTTAACCATTTTTCTGCTAATTGTTCACCTACAGAAGACTTTAAATCAAGCTTAATTGTTAGTTGTTAAATATTCATGAAAAATCCTGAGCCAGTTAGGAGAGTCAGGCAGGGAAGTCACACAGTTTGAACCCACATTAAAAACACTGTTGACATCCTTTGCTTGTAGATGAAACTACACTAGAATTTTGCTACACATACAGATCCTGGCTAAGGACAGATCCTGTTTGCCTACAATAAATCATAGTCACGAATTTCTGCCTATAACTTATGCTATAAATGCTGTTCTACCCTGATGGACACATCCCTCTTCTGATCTCCGTACTAAGGTCAAATTTTATTACTCAAAATATAGACAGTCCAATGTCTGGTGATGTCACGGCATGGCAGAACCAATCAAATAGCAGCATTCTTCATCACACACGGTCTTTTTGCTAAATTTGATTATCATTCAATCACCACATTGCATGCCTCTGATTTGCTAACAACTCACTGACATGAATAGAAACTGTTTAGCTTTTAACCTACCTTTGAATAGAAAATGGCTTCACTGTTATGTCAACCAGAGTGTATGTTTTTAATTAATTGACCACATAATGTCTGTCATCATTCCTTTGTCTTTTTATGAACAGAAGATGAATCAGCATGTAGTTTTTTTGTATACAAAAGTAAGCTGAAATCTGGTGAATTCATGTCATTTCAACTTGCCTCACTGAATGCACTATTATGTCAAAAATTACTTGCTTGCTGACAAAATCAAAGTTATTTCTGTTTGTAAAAAATCAGGCAAACGTTATCACTCTTTGGCTGATGAGTGCAGTTTTGGTAAAATTCAAATTGACAATAAAACGTAAGGCTGAATACGTGACAGCATATAAATATAATGCCTGCTCTGGTCACAGACATCTGTGCGCTAGGCTGGTCAGTGATGATCTCGAACACAGTGTATGGTCCTGGTGTGAAAAAGTCAGATCTGTGAATATATCTGGACTGTTGCTGAAATTCTGTCAATTTAGAGGATACACTGCAGGCCAAGACCATTCATATTAAATGCCAAAAGGTCAACCAAACTTCAATCACATCATTCTTTTTAAAATGAACAGTATTTGGTTTTAAATTTTATTTATGCAATTGTGTGATAGCATGTGGATATAGATATACATGTATCTGATGTCTTAGATGTATGTGTAGTATGATTGCCAACAATTACACACGTAACATATTGAATTATGAAGAAATATATAAAAACATATATTTTATGATATTGAACTATGAAAAACAATATATTTCTTGTTTGATTTATTTTTGGAATTTCACAAAATCACCAAATTCCATAATCAGGACGCCTCCCTAATACGGACATTTGACTGTAGTCCCTTTACTGTCCTTAATAGGGGAGTTTTACTGTTGCTTGTATATATTTCACGTTTTGATGAGTAAATTATTACCATTTTGTTGTATAAGATGTTTTATAAATGTTGTTGCTCCACAAAAATAGCTGCAATGACCAACAAAATATTAGTAATTTTATACTCTTGCATATTATTGATCAAAACTGTGCTTTATGAAATTTATGTTTCTGGGAAAATGGTGTTATACATGTATTAATAGTTTCATGATCTATAGAGCATAAGACAGATCTAAATTAGTCAAGGTCTAAGTGGCAAAATTATAACATTGGCATACTGAGTCTGACACTGTGCTGTCTTATTATGTAGCAGTATATACATTTTATTTGTTATATATTCACATTTTCAAGCCTGTCATTAAGACAAATCCAAACCACAATTAATACATATACTTAATTAATTATTTACAGCAAATCTTTAATGAAATCTGATACATGAGTAGCATTTTTGATAAATGTAAACATGGTTAAGACAAGTGCATGTATATGTACCAGTAGAAGGAACTGCCTGCAAAATTACTTGCTCAAATGTCACATGATACTACTAACACCATTATGTTAACTAAGAATAAGTTAGGGCAGCAGAATATATATATATATATATATATATACATACATACACACATGCTTAAAACTTGTGTTCCACACAGATTTTAAAGCTTACTTCTGCAGAGGGCTACTTGGGCCTTCAGCTTATATAACTAAGGGTTTAGAATAACAATAAACAAATTTTAATGAGTAAACATCATAGTCCCAAACAATGTCATATTCACCACCATTAGACCCTTTTGTCAGTATATTTTGCGAACACACAGACGAACACACACATTTGGATGTCTGTGTTCATTAAAAAGAAACTACTGAGAGCTACAAGAATTCAAATTACACAAGGGAACATGGCGAAGCTTGTTTTTGCGACCACAAATACATTTGACTTGGTTTATATGGATATTATGTGTAATGTAAATCCTTTAAACCATACATATGGTCAACCCGGTTAAAGCTTTTGTGATAAGCAATGTTCACACATTTTCTGATGTTTTAACTCTAGAGCCCTCTACTTCGAGGCCAGAGATATTGAAGTTTACAAAAATAACCTTAACCTAAAAGACCTCAAAGCCATTCATGAAGTGGTGTTAACTAGGTCCACACTCCATGCCTGTGTATCGGAGACAACTGTGTCCACTCCTTTCCTTACCTATCCAGACAACTGCAGTCAAATTGATAATTAATTATAAGATTTTTCAATTTGCATCTTAATGCCAGAGAATTCTAATCATTTTAAATGATCAAATATGTACAGCAGGGAAGGTTGTACAGCATTGTGGTTCTTCATTTAGAACTAAATAGGCAAGTTCTTGTTTGCATCGAATTAATAACCACCGGACTTGGGCACTTTATTCACTAAATATTAATGGATATATGACCATCCATATTAAACGATACCTAACATTTTTCTCTATTTCAGTTTACATTTTGCTGGCACAGAAAGTGCCACTGTGTGGTGTGGGTTTATTAATGGTGCAGTACAGTCGGGATATAGAGCGGCTAATGAGGTATATATAAAACAACATTTTATTTTCATAAGTTTATATTTTTGTTTTACTCAGGTGAGATCAGGGTTAACAGGCATCCCATATTTTGTGTGTAGTTTTAAATGTAGGATCATATTCTTAAATGTTCTTGGAAATGAAGTATTGTTTCACAACAGTTTTTCCTAGATGATAATGCTGAATGGGCAAAGAAATATCTCAAGACGGACTTTTCCGGGATAGACCTGTCTATAAACATATTCAATCAAATCATTTTTTAAGTCTTATTATTAGTCTGTGTTGTTTTACAAGTAAAATTTGAAATAATGCTAATAAATTGGGAGTTTTTATCCAAGATAATCTCGAAGTATGACATTTTACGGTCAAATGTACAGATAGTTATTGGTTCATATTAGTCATGTAAATATTTGCTCATCTTGAAATACTTTAGGTTTGTGATGTTATTCCAGATACTGTACCATCTTCGGCCTCAGGTGATCACAGCTTCTGATTTAGAAGATACCAATTATATAAAAAGAACTCGAGTTTCAAAATCCAGGAAACATGGTGGAACAATTTTGCACTGGGTTGCTGTATTAGCCCTGGCTGGTGGAGTATTCTATCTAATAAGAAATAGGGCTCTGCTTACCAATTTTTAACATGTGTGGTTAACATTTTATCTACGATATTATTTGTCAGTTGTTGAGAGATTAATGTCTTTGTTGACCATGAAGTGGACACGACTGTAATATTGTTGTTTCGCGTATAATGTTTTTGATAACATTCCCAGTTTACAGGTTTTAACATTTCAACTCTTGTGCCAAATCTTTTTTCAAACAGTATTGTACTTACACGCAGTGACTAATAGGGAGGTTGTGGTTAACAGCTCATCATTATTGCACACGTAAAAGTATCTGTGAAACCATTCACTGGTGCTTCTGCGCATTATCACAGAATATGTGTTGTTTTGGTGATGGTCAGCTGCAAAATGGGGCAGCTCGTGTTGAAATATTTTTGTAAAGCATATTTTGCCAATTTTCTTTGTTATTGTTGTCAATTACTGTATTCATCTAGTCACAATAACAGATTATACATAACATTTGCTTTGCTCTTTACATTTTATATGTTTTTGTCGAGTGATGTAATGATCATTATGTATCAGACTATATATATATATGTCATTAACTGAAAATAAATTATTTTCTATGTCTCAACAGGTCTTTCTCCCCAACATGTTTTGGCTTATCCTAATCGAGTGTCTTTAAACAATTTTCGAGAAACAAGTTTTAACCCTTGAAAAAAAGTCAAGTCCAGAACTGTATAATGATGAAACACCACATAAAAAGCACGTTTGTCAGCTGTAACATATCATCAGTTTAAGAAAACGAACAGCTGCTCCAACTTAAGTTTTCACATTTTATTGTAGAACCTGCACAGTTCAACTGCCATAAATAAAATTGGAGAACAATCAGGTTACATGTACACATCAATGGCTACACTACTAATAAAACTGCACACAGGATCAACAACAACAGATGCTTTATTTCGGGGTATTGCACCGATCGAGATGCTCCATCTGAAACGGCTATAAAACGATGAACGAAAAGTTCCATAATTAATTTGCTTCTCCAAAAAGCAGAAGAGTGGACTTTAATTTTAAAGATTTATTTTGTAGTTCTCAGAGATTGTGTGTGTGTGGGTGACAGCAACAAATCTGGAACAGTACCAGTACACCGTTGTGACATCTAATTCAACTACAGTGATGAATAGAGCTTGTAAAAGTACAAAATACAATTGAAATCAGCACCAACAAGCTGCTTGAATATCAGCATTATGCCCTCGTATAACCATAAAACTAACTACTCGCACAAACACACACATGCAAAATTTATCAACATCCCAAAATGAATCTTCAACAAGGTTTTTATAGCTAAAGCTCAGTTTGTACAGATTATTAACTAACTGCTTTGCATAGGAAATGAGGCTTGATTTCAAGAAATAAAACCCCAACTAAATGCAGAGTTTTTTTTGGGTAATATGACATAGTAATAAAGGCCACTACTTGTAGGATGCAAGTGGGATACAATAGTAAAATTACTCTAGCTGGTCATAATAGAAGAATCTGAAATTCAAAATGGTGGATGTGCGAGTTATTTCAATGTATGGAAGGATAAGCACAGCAACAGTGAACAAGAGACAACACATTTAACTAAATGATCATAAAGGTTCAGTAAACGTAACAGTTATTAATACATAATCATCACAAGAGTAATAATTATGTGTATAGTGTGGCACTGTTCAAATACAACATTCCACAATATTCAGTGTTTCCAAAAAATCTTATTTATGGGGGAAAGCCATGGATTAAATACCAGGTGGAACGAATGAATAGCACGATCTTAATAAAACAATTACTACAAAGCACCAGAATGAAATCACACACACACACACATTTGGCAAATGAACTGTACATAATAAAACCAAACTAGACAATAACATTAGTTTTTTTTAATGGTCATGAAAAGGGACATCTTTTGACAGTTGTCACAGAATACAAGTGACTCCATAATAAAACTAAATTAATACTTGGTTAAAAAACAGCAGTGAGCTACACATCGCATAATATCATCATGTATCATCATTGTAGATAAGGTATATGAGGCATTTGCAACAATATATCAAAAACATCACCCAAAGTTTTACTTTGCTCAAACCATCAACATGACAGATGCCACCGCTGTCCAGGCTGATTTTGCCATTAGTCAACACACCGATTTTCCACCTTGGACAATTCTATGCCACAGAACTACGTGGAAGAAGGTAAATGGTACTGCAGTAATAAACCCTTAACTAGTCAGGCCACCATATCGCTATGGCTACCAAATAAATGATAAGTCAACAAAAATGACCCACTGATAATAACAAAGGGCTTCAACAGAAGAGTTCTTCAGATGGTATTAACTGGTAATGAGGACGTTGTTAATTGGTTTTTGTCTTGTTTGCCTTCTCCTTCCCTTTGATCATCCTCATAACAACTTCTTTAATGTTCGATGTCAACTTCTGAAGGATACCATGTTTACGGAGGCCAGGAACAAGGACCAAGAACACCACTGGAAATAAATGATGAGCTGTTACACAAGTTGTAGAATAGATTTGCAACTAATTACCGCATACTTAAAACAGATTACCATTCCTCCTAAATGTGACAATAAATGACATATTTGTATTGCTGAATTGTTAAACCCTATACACATACTAGTCACAGCAATTCTCATGACCAAATGCTTTCAAGAATTAATTAGTGCTGTAGTAAAATTTACCATAACTGGTGAAAAGACATTGGAAATAAACATTTCTGCATCCTGACACATTTTCTCAATTTCAGTGAAGTGATAATTATTTAGGATGAAATGACTATAAATAGTTGTTACGAGTCACCAAACATGACACAATTTATAAAAAAAAGAGACTTATCCATGCAGACTTTACTTGCTCCTGCGGAGGACTACTTGGGCCTTCAGCCCACATAACTAAGAGCTTAAGAAATTAGATTAATAAAGACATCATAGTCCCAACTAATATGATATTCACCACCATTTAAGATTCTTGTCAGAATTTGTTGTGAACACATGTACAAAAAAACAGACAACACATGTATGTGTGTGTTCATTAAAAAGAAACTACTGATCTATAAGAATTCAAATAACCCAGGGGACACAATCAAGTGCTGCCACAGCTGGCGAAAGTATATTTGTTTTGCAAACACACACTATCTTTTATTTATATAGATGTGTACAAAATACAATGATCTCCAAAATATTTTATGCTCTATGCCTAGACACATCCTGAAACTAGAAGCTTTAGTTATGCACTTTAGTTTATAAATCCAATGTTACTGACGCAACCTCTATTTTCTAATCTAAACTTTAAAGCCCCAAGTAGCACTCCACAGGGGAAAGCTTTAAAGTCTGGGCGAAGCGTGCCTTTTAAACTCATTACCAAAATAATAACCAATAACGGTACAGTTCAGATCACTACATATCTTTTGCTGTTTACATATAACTGAAAATATCATCTTTATAGGATGTAATTAGGTAGTAAACATGATAATTGGGTTAAAGCTTTTAAAATTATAAACATATTTTTTATAACTTTACCATAACCCTTTGGTTTACACAGCACACCAGTATTTTTACTGATTAAAATTGTATTTATGTATTCAATGTGCAATTAAAATAATTCATAAAAAGAAACTAGCACCATGTTGAAAAAGAGAACGTTAAAAGATTCATGATCAGTATTTTATCATTATATCCCATTTCATTATTTCTTATTGCTACACTATTAAAACAAGCACTAATGTCCTAGTCATTCAGCATCTACAATATGGATAGAGACTTACTGAGTAGGTAAGTCAGAAGAAGGTTGTCTATGAGGCTACCAATCCAAGCCATTAAAGCAAATGCTCCCATCATTACAAGCAGATACTGAAATAAAAATCGATACTTCAGTCATATTTGTTTTATAATAAGATATAACGATCCCATAAACACAGGTAATGATAGAAAATGTGTATTAGTTCAAATGACCTCAAGAGTATTGCGAACAGAAATCAATATTCTCCATTAAACAGGAAATCTGTACTATTTTAAAGTGGCACATACAGAATATAAAATGTTTTTATTGGTGAAAACTGCAACCTACAAATGTATTAGCAAAATTTCATACTTTCTTACATGAAAATGTGCCTCCAATTCAGCGGATCAAGTACATCAACATTTCTTTATAGTAGCATTAGGGTTCAGAAATTTCTTACATGCAACATCATTTCTTAAATCTTTTGAAAGTACTTGCCCATGGGTCAAATAAAACCAAAAAAGCCAACCCACAAGGATGAGGCCTTCCTGGATGCTGGGATAATTTTTACAATTTTAAATGCAAAATGGATCTATGGTAGTGCCACTATATATTCACCTTGCTCATATAATGTTCTGTGACAGTGTGGACACTGGATAAGTGTGTATGGACCAGTGTGTGTGTGTGTGAATAAAACTAAAGTTGACAAATATCAATATCCTTAATAGTTCAATGTCTTTGATAATAACAATAATCAATCATTCAATGTCAGAACATGTGCATGTGACAATCTACTACTGAGTCCTCATATTCAGAGCTTGATTCACCATAGGCAAATATCCTGGCCGTGAAGCCACTTCTCAAAGGCTTCATCAATATCATAAGTCTTCAGTGTTGGATATTATACAGATATGAACAGGAACATGTACAGCATAGGACCATGGACATGATCAATAACAGCGTTGATGATATCACTTTTTATCAGCCTTCAGATCTTAGAAATGATTATCCACATCATAGCGTAGGAGAATGACGACACCTTCAAAATGACCAACAGCATTCACACCATCTAGGAACTTCTGGAGATTCCCCTCTCCTATGTGGCTCAGTGCTGTGAGACAAAGCAATGCAGTCTCGGTACGTGACAACACTGCAGCTAATGTGATGTCATCCTTCTGGTATTAACATACTCCAGATGGCTAGCACATCCAGAACATCAAGCAGAAAGTGACAGAAGAATATACCTTTGTGGCTCCTCAAGACTTGCAGGATAGAAAACTGACCCCATGCCATCAATGAACATTCCTATAGGTTGAACATCACAAACTAAGTGGTCAAACTAAGTGGTCAAAAAGTGTACAGCGAAGCTGTTTTGATTCCAATTAACCAACTTTACACCAAGAACATGCTGTCATCTTACCACTCTAGGCTTGTCCCGCTTTAGGATGGCTAAAGCATTCTTCACATTAATGATGTGGCGGCGTGCATTCAGCAGCCGAATACAGATTGACTCAAACTGACGTTCTTGTACAATCGTCCTGTGTAAATGAAGAAACATGATGTTCTTATTAATTTCAAGTATCTATGCTCTACATTAGGATAATCATAAATACCACAACCAACCATCTAGATTACAAATAGTATAAATTATAAAATATGCCTATAACAGATTACTAATACATAACATTGCTTCAAGTGAACATTTTTACTATTAAAAGTATTAGTATTACACTAGAATCCTGTAACATTGCCCTACAGCAGAGATTGGGACACATAAGGTAGTGGTCTGCACGGTTTTTCAAAACTTACTGGCCCTTAGCCGAAGTTAGTGGCCCCGAAAGGGTAGTGGAGCGACCAGCAAGCCGGATGTAACTGGGGTTTGGGGGTGCTGTAACAGTGCAAGCTTTTCGATTGGACTTGTCTCACGCAGTGATATTTACAATCTGACCATCAGACTAGGTTTTTCCTATGGATACACCCTTTGCAATATCTAGCCTGCATTGCAACCCATAATCACTATTAGGATGGCAATGCAGTGTCCAGCCATGGCAAGTAATGAATCAATTCAAACGTTTATCCAAGTTGCTGCTGTTTAAATCATATATTTTCTTGTGAGCTTTTATGGCAAGTGGGTTGTCCTTTGCCTTCAAAATGCATTTGGCTCTAGTATGGTTATTTGACTCCTGGTGCAGCTTGATTGACCATAGATTAAAAACTGTTCTTCAAATTTATGGTTGCATCCAAACCCTCAGCTTCACAACAAACCAAACAAAATATGTAACCTTGTGGTCCTCACCCACCACCATTATCATTGCCAGCTTCTGCTGGGCTATTGTTATATACGATAACCAGTCTTGCAGCTTTCTCATCTATGCTTCATTTTCTCATATTCCCTTTGAGCATTGAGAGTTTCAGCATTTGTTTTGGCTTTTAATTGTAGGTGGGGGATATGCAATGGAGAAACCACAGTACAATTTGGCACCTCAATGACAGAATCCCCTGCCAATGTTGAAGTTGATTAATCTGAACCCATCCAAACATGGGTGAAAAATCTCATTAGCCAAGAGTGTTTTTTCAGTGCATGAATTATTCTATGCAAACCAATGTTTAACCATCATAATTTAGGGCACAAACAAGTGACTTCACTTGTGACTATTGATACACAAAGCCCTACAGTATGGTGGCTGGATGGGTGAGTATTTGTTATGATTAAATGGTCGTCCTTACCAACAAATAGTCCGAGTTGGTGACGGCTGATTTACAGCCCCGCTACAGTATCACACAAAGACAACTGATTCTCTCCAGTAAAATAAGTCAAGGAGAGGATGTATTTAGCATGTAAATAAAATGCACTCTACCTGTTTATCACTTACCATTCTGCTGAACTAAAAAGATAAGAACTCAGAGTTGGTACAACAAAGTCAACAAGACAAAGGATGACACCAAGAAGAGAAAATGATGTCAGTACAGATGGCTCTAAGTACCAAACAATCCTGAAATAACATATAAATATTATATATAATAAATGAGATAATTAATTAAAATTTTGTATATGATTCAACATTGTGTGTGTACGAGCAAAGGTGGGCACACACATACAGAATTAATTCCATCAAATCACTCAGATTACTGTTGATGGAGATTATTCCTGTTTAAATTATTCATGAAGTAAGAGTTATTTAGTCTGGCTTCATTATAACACGCTCTGGTATATCACAGAAGCAGATATAAAACTGGGTGTTTGGGTCCATGCTTATTTAATAAATCTACCCAAATTCTTTACTTATCATGGGCCCTTCACTAAATGATTAACAGTTATCTAGTTTGTCAATGATGTAAACAAGAAGAGTGAGCATCTAATTTGAGCTTGAAGGATACCCCCCTCCAGTGGTTAAAACAGTATGGACAATTATAATCTAGTATATTAGTTGTGTCTAACTATTCACACAAACTGCTATAAGTATAACAAGGATTTTCTTGCAATATTGCCTTCTTCTCCATCCTGATTTGCTTCTTGTGTTATGTCAGTGAACTGAATCTGGGAACTGTGCAATCTCCATCTCTCTGGCACCAGTCAGGATTGCTCAATGAATTGTGGGTAAATGTACTTAGCAATGATACACTAAACAATATAGTAATTAGTATCGTGGAATGCAAAACTTGGGGTGGCACCAATAATAAGCAAAAAATTAAAGGAAAACATTAATTTAGGCTTAGAGTGCCTATGGCCAGTAATGTTGAAAGCAGAGATATTGCACAACTGTGGCTATGTAACATTGGAACTGGATACATGCTTAAAACCTTCCATTTTGGTAGCAATTCATTCCTTTACGTTACAAAGTTGATATAGTAAACAAGTTTCTCAGTCTACCACAACGAAAAATTCTAAAAAAGGACACTGTTCCAATCAGGCATATGGTGTGAATGTGGTCAATGTTTGACAGATTGACGCCATGTTTCAGCTGACATTTTTGCTCACCCATCACAGAAGTGATGAACAACTTCACCATTATCGAGTTCATTATCACTGCCACTTTGATTGTTATTTAGATAGCCACCTTTCTCAATGTCATAAAGATACCATTCAATCCTTACGTCCATATAATTTGAAGCCATAATATCCAATAAGAAACAAACAAATCTGATAACCTTTTTGCACCTACTATTAATTAACTATGGAGGCATTTTACTGAGATACTAAATGTCATAATCTGAATAAAAATCTATCAGGAGAAAAATATTAATAATAGTCTTGGGGAGCACTGGAGGTACCCTTTAATTGCATGTTAGAACGAGCACCCATTGATGTGAATGATTTCAGTGGTTTATATAGCAACCGATAACCCAATCAATGCCATCCAAAGCATGTGTATTTCAAATCATGGCTATGAGTATGATTTGGGTTATACTTATATTAATTAGATGTAGGATTCTATCTTTATCATACCAAACACTGAATGCTATATTGAATAAATACGAAGCTTCATTTAGTTAGGCAACATGACAGCATAAGTGTTAAGTCACTTTTCCACAATTCATCATATTAATTAGATTAAAATAACAGTATTGTGTTACCTGCAAAAAAATACAACAAAGTATTGACTGACTTCTATAAATTATATGATGTGGTTAATCTCAAATAGAAACATTTGTAATGAAATGGCACAGTAAAAAGTTGTATCATGGCAACTTTCTAAATCTAATGCACACAGATTCAACATTTGAAGGCAACCCACAGTGACTACATAAGTGCATTATAGTGAAGCCAGATTGTACCAGAAATTCTAATAGAACATCACCTTAAATAAAATATTGTATCAATAAGGAATTTGTAAAAATAGCATTACATAAGACGGCTTGTAGATTTTCTATAACACCAGTTACACATATATCAAACATATTTCTTTCACACACACACACACACACACACACACACACTAATTATACTGGCACACCAGGACATAACAAGCCAAAGTGAGACTATCAGCTGCCAAATCCAATCAGTGATGATTAATTAACATGGGTTCATCAAGGTGCCATCAGAACATATAAACATAGCAAACAAATGAATTTTTCACAATGAGCACAAAATAAAGTCCTGATAAAAAAATTAACCCAGTAAATATAAACACCATTCTCTACAATGGCCTACTCACGAAAATATAAAAGTGATACTTCCAACAAGGATGGCGGGATAATGGGGTTTCTCCCATTCTAAGACTTTGTTAAATGGAAGAATGATCTCTCTGTATCCTTCAAGATCCTTTTTCAGATTTTGTAAATCTGTGGAGGCATGTGGCTGAAAAACACACACATTAACAATAACATCATCAGAATTATTCATTAGATACTACAAGTGCTTTGTCACAAAATATCAGCTGTTTAAAAAAAAGGTTTAGTACAAACTTGACATTATTCTCCTGGTTTATTATATGATGGCACACCTACAGTACTTGACAAGAATGAGTCCATATGGTTCAAAGTGCAGTCTATACAGTCAAATATATCATTTTTTTAGTAGTTTGCCATAATAAACTTTTGTGCTATTTCTCCACAATGTGTCAGCTATTTTAACTAATGGGCTCTTCATTTTTACAGTTAACAATTATTAGTGTTTCTGCTATGTTGTATTTTCATATTATATTGCAACATGTAAGATATAAACAGAGTAAAATTACATAGACTTTTTATATATATATATATATATATACATACACACACATACTGTGTAAGCCATTTAATCAATTTCAAGCAATTTTATTTAACTAAGACACAACTGATAACAAACTATTTATATTATATCCCTTGATAAGGCTAAAACTAGAATACAGACAACTGAAGATGTCCATTTATATCTCATATCAGTATTTCTAATTTATGATACCGAAGATTAACTACCAACAAATGAATGCAGTAAATATATTTTTCACTGATCATTAGACTGGCTAGGACTTAATACTGGAAACATACTGCAACAGTCATATTATGGAAACCAGCAACTATACTAGAGTGCTCTCTAGAGGGAAGTGTTAATAAGAGACCACCACATTCCACACATCACCCAGGGAGCTATCGGACTCTGGAGAGATTGCATGATCCAGATCAGCTGCAGTGCTATTTTTAGCAGCCTCTCTGATACCAGACAATCTTATTTAATATGCCCAGGGCTTAGGAGTGCACTCTCTGTGAACTACAGATGCTTAACTGAAGCTAAGATATAGGGAAGCTGTGTGGCTTAATGTTAAATAATGCTAAAAACATAGTATTTGTATAATAATATCCAGGCTTATATTAGACATTCGTTATGACAACTCCTAGGAATAACATACTTCGGTGTTACCTTGGGAAATGATTTTACCTTTCACTGGCTATCAGCCACTTTTAAATGTACAGTGCCATAAATCAACATTAATACCATGCCAATATGAATATCATACTATGCCACTCACATTGTGTCTTCTTGCTAACAACAAACATGCTGTAAATCCCTAAAGCTGAGTCCATGACAACTTTTACGCTTACACTAATAACTTTTGGTGTGGAAAAATAATCAATACAATGAACAAGTCTCAAAATGATAAACATATCAATAGCTATTACTTGTCCTAATGCCATTGTCTTTGAGCCAAATATTGCTTAAATTATTAGAGTAGTCATAAACCACAGTAACATAATTAGTTATACATTTAAATCTGTATTTTATTATAATATGAACAAAGATTGGGTTTGTGGATACACATATAGAATAGTTATAATAATAGTAATACATATTACCAGCAGGAACCACTGAAACAGCCAGAGACTACTATATAAAATGAACAACCGTCATATGACTTCTAATAGACAAAACATTGTTCATACATATATCAACAATCAGCTCCAATGATAGATGTATAAATTGCTGGTAAAATTTTGGAATGAATACATTGTCTTACTGGGACTCAATCTTGATTTCAAAGAGTGGGGTTAATATGATCATATGTTTTGAGTATTTAAATTGCACCATCCTGAATTTGGTGAAAGTAATTGATGCTGAATCAAGCTGCCCATATAATATGGAGTTACAATGATTTAATCAAGCTGTAACCAAAAGATGGTTCACTGTAACAAGTGCTTCTTGATTGTATATTACACACCACGCACACTCACATAATAAATTATTAACCATTAAACTTCTGGTACCTTCAAGTATCCCACAATTAAGCTTCCACGTATATTTAAATAATAGTGTTTGTAAAACTTTCTTATACATTCTGTATTACTTATTACTTGAAATGATTACTTCTAAACACAACTTTCCTGGCTCCAGTAACAAACAATATATTCTTAATATATAAATATTGGTAAACATGTGTAAACAGCAAGCATGTATTTATCATAGTACCTTTGTTTGGCAAAATTTCACTACTATTATGTGTGTGTAAATGCATACTGTATTTATATGTAACATCTGTTCACTCAGTACATTTTGTGTTTGTTTGCTAAATAAATCTATACTATTTATATTAGTATACCAAACAAACATTACCTTCAATACAAACTCTGCCATATGTTCACTATACTATGGTCCACGTCTCAACTGATATGTTGATTGTTTTTAGATACACAATTAAAGCAAACATAACTCTGATTACCTATCATTTTAAGACACAAGACAAAAGTTTAATCTATGACAGTTTTAGTAACACATTGGACCAAAAAGGTCAGTTCGTGTCACCACCATTTAGGTGTCTCTTACTATATGCATGGCTTCGTAGTGTGACAATTCTCTACCTTTAACCATATAGGTGAATTATGTGAATGAACTGCAAATGCAACATACCCTAGAATCTCTCTGATATTGTACAGCACAATAAAACTTTCATGCTCAATATATAAAATGTGCATATTTCAGATTCTGTGTTCAGCATAAATCAAATATTATTATTATTATATCATGTCATCATGGAGAATTGGCACAAGAACATAAACACATGAAAGTGATATTATAATTATGATTTGTATCACTTGGAATCTAAAGGTAAATAAGCAAAAGGTAAAATAATAAGCCTAGGGAAATGTCAAATCATATTTGACATGATTGTGAGATGGGAAACATGATTTTTGACTGACTCCGTGATTAATACCAGTTCAGTCTATTGATGACTGAACTACAGATACAATTTTACCCCAAAAACATAAAATCATATTGGTGGTCAACAAGTCAATAAGTATCCGTCTACTCCTCTGCTAAGATTACTATCAGGTCTAAGACTAAGTCTAAGGCAGCCACTGACTGTGACTGAGCCAGTCGTTTACTAATTTAGTCACGGCTGTCAAAAATAAGTTATCTTGAACAGGACAAGTATAAAAGAACAAAATAATTCATATCAAACCGTTGTTATATTACACAACAAACCAAATCTTTATATTTATTATAATCAATCTGGTTAAAACTAATACAAGCGACAACTTACTTGCTCTTGACTCTGAGGAGACTGTCGGACGTCCGCCATTTTGAACTTATGCGCAAAAATAAATTATCTCGGGATTGTAGAATTTTGCTTTTACGATGTCAGGCACCAGAAAAATATTTTTACATTGAAACATATATTTTTATTTTATAAAAAAAATAGTAAAATTAAATGGGTAAATAAACGAAAATATTATTATTATTAATACAACCAGGCCGCCGTATCTTCTTTCGGATATTCTGATTGGTTCATTTATAATTGTCGGCTGTCGTCAGTGTGCGACTGTTATTTAGATATTTCAATGAATTTCACGGTTTTGTTTTATATTTTAGAACTTTCATTTTCAACAATAGAAAATCATAGTTTAATATAGAGAAAATGTCTACTGTAAGTATTATATTATAACAAATAAACTATGCCAGTAATCTTTGTTGTTATGTCTTATGACTATGTTTCAGTATTATTAACTTATTTATCGTTTTACGTTTAAAAACAGAATTGCTGTAATCAGTATCTACATCTATACTTTTAATACCTTCACTAATAACTGAGGTAAGTGTATCAAAATATTATTATTATGCAAGAAACACACACACGTACATATATATTAAACACAGAGCCAGCATTTCGGTCTCTGGCAGTGACATATCCCAATCCTAGTTAGGTAGGAATAATATGTAAAATACTAAATTTTAGATTATTAGATCTACTTTTGTTAGATACTAAACTACTACTAGATCTATTGAGTAATGTAAATATTTGTAGAAGTATTAAAATACAACTAAAGTTATAATAAGTTGATTAATGTGTGTTTTTTGCCATAGCCTAGGTGATAGAGAATATTAGTTTATTCCTTGACCAAAGGCAAAGTTGGTTATGTCAAACCATCTGCAGGGTTCCAGATAATATTTGAAGTTGGTGGGTCGTCAGAAAAAAGAAAGGGGTTAAAGCAAAATATAGCAAATGGAATTGAGTGGGCCTTAGTGATCTCTCTCTGGCTTGGCAGATGACAGACTGTCGGGTTACAGGGCTCCCACAGTTGGGTCATTGACCCGAGACCTGTCTGTTATATGGGACACTGATGTTTGTCATTAAGTCTTAGATATCAATGGCCCTTTTCATTCTGGAGATTCCCGAAGTACTGGCCAGTCAGAGGCTGGCTAGCGTTTGACCCCGGTGAAAAGAATCCAGCTGAACTATTTTCAGCTAGGTCATAAAACACCGGCTCTGGATATAACCAAATTCTTTTTCCTGTGATGAAAGTAGATAAGGTTATTAAAACAAATATATAATCCTTTGTATTAATCCGGCGAAACCTCTTCGTTCTAGGATATCCAGATGTCTCCCATAAATATGTGAGAAAAGAATTAAATTTATATTTTAGAGTGAGTTTGATATTATGAAATAGCCTTCTGTATTTCAAATGTTTTTTCGTCTCAAATATCGATATAAGCTGTCCTATTTGTTAGGCCACAGTTAGAAATAAGTTGTGACTTCAATATTTTATATTATAAGCCTGAATATGCCTTCTACATTGCCAAATAAATTTGAAGCCAAGGGACCATGAACAAACGATTATTTCAGTGAATAGGAAATCCTGTTCAGGATTTTTCCCTGAAGAGGGAGTCATTATTTTCTCACAATGCAGTTCACTCTTGGTTATGTTTGCAATCACAACTAACTAATCTGCTTTTAAACTGTCAAAAAACAGGTAATAGTATTTGATTTTATCGAATAGCATTCCTGTATGCCAACCAAAGTCGATTTTAATAGAGTAAAATACTACAAATCATGGCTCCTGTTGATGGTTATTACGAAAGGACTCAAAAAGGTACCCAGCTCCTGATTGGTCGGCCAATTTACCGAGGATTGCTGATCTCTGTGAAAAGGACCATTGTAACATAAACTGGTAGCTCTTGGAGTTCTCATGAATTTGTCTATTTACCAAACGAAAACAATTTCTCTGAGCCCAATGACCACTCATTACTTTGACCCAATCACCACCCACACTTGGACTGGTTTTATTTTTACGCTTATTCACATTTGATGAAACTGAAACAGGTATATAACTGTACAGAGATTATATAAATGATTCTTGAAGATATTAAGAGAAGGATTGTGGTATAGAAGTGAATGACACATAGGCAAATAATGGAGTGGGTAGGTTTGTGGTTGTTTAAGCTAATATGTGGTAATATCTTTTATTAATATAATAGACCTTGCCAACTAATTTTTGCTGGCTTTCACACTTCTGGTCACCACCCAGATCAGTGGAGGCGAAGTTTCATGGTTTTTAATGTAGGCCGGATTCTTGTTCTGAACATCTTGATTTGAATAATCATCTACTGCATAATACAATTGGAATTCAGATAGGAAAATACTTCTAGTGATAGATTAGTTTATTGTTGTTCAGCATATTCCATTATTAAATGTTGTTATTGTCAACAAATGAGAGTAAACATATCTTTAGCGAAGTCCGCTAGTATTGGTTATCGCTTGAAAATGTAATGGCAACAGACAGGGTTTGTTTACATTTTAAAATCAACTCATGGTTCACGTTAATTCACGGGAAATAATACGCAATTACAATATATCAATGCTGGATTATTGCTCTATTAATCAATACTTTTGTGTAACACAATATGTCTCCGATTTGATGAGTATTTTCGATCTAAATAGCACACGTGTTTGTTTATTAGAATTATGCCATCTATGCCGGTGCATTATCACTGACATGCGCATGTGCCATGAGTCTACTGCTAGACGATGGCGAACGTTCTACACGGAAAATGACCACAAATAAAACAAATCATTGAAGATATCTCTGAATTGTCCTGATAAAATGATAGTATTACAATTGCCATATCCATTTTCGATGTTATTATAAATGGCCAAAGATGTGTATTGAAGAAACATTATGGGAAAGCCACTGTCTATTTTGTTTACTAAATCAGTATTCTTTGAATATAAATAAGCTAAATATCACCTTATTTTTCCTTGACTGACTGTTGGAATCATGGAGTATCATCACCGGCAATGATCGTTAAAATATACAAACAAATCTCGCATACACACTGAAAAGGAACGGGGATCCAGACTCTGCGATTAACAGTTCGTGTTTACGACCCGATTGTAGAAGTTCTAAATCCTGCCGCCAAATGTCACTAGCTTAATTGGCAAGGTGTATTGTGCTATATGCACAGAACCATATTGCTCACAGATCATTTGATGGTATAATATATATTTGATTAACACCAGACATACTGTAAATGCTCATCTATAAGATGATGTGTTTTAATCAAATTTTACTTATGATTACTGTATATACTCGTGTATAAGATGCACTTTTCATACTCCAAAATCGAGTGGGTCTTAAAGTTATACGCTGGTCAATAATTTAGGGGGAAATACAATAATATTGTTTTTCAACATTAATAACGAATATATAAACAATAAACAAATTTAATAGGTGTGTTTTCTCTGTTGTCTTTCAAATCCAAACTTAATTGTGATAACCGCCATCATTATTTAACCCGACCCAAAGAATGACCATAGAAGCCACATTAAAGAAAAACAATTACAGCAAACAATGTGTTAATTACTTCCAAAGCTGGCACATGGGAACTACTAATACACTACTTCAAACAGGGTGCCACCACTTGTGCATAGTTTTATTTGGGGAACTTAGCATAGATGACCCTGCCTTGATGTGTATGATTCTCCCAACATTTTCTAGAATGTTCCATATGTATATGATTCAGTGTCATTCCATCCTCCTCTCATGAGAATACATCTGAGGGCTGATAGTTGATCCCAGTAATTTAGGTCAGATACTGAGTAGATTTTATTTAAAAATGATCTTAACAAGGACAAATGTTTTTGGATGTCTCCAACCTAGTGTGGTGTCCATAATTGGGAGCAGTAGTCTATGTGTGGTTGGAGTTTTCATCATAGTGTGCACATATCTGGCATTGAAAGTTCCTATGATCCACCCACTTTTTTGTCGAACTTTGTAGCATATTGTATCTATATGGTCAGTGAAACTGAGAGTATCACCCATTTTGACAGTTCCTTGAAGGTTTGGGTTCATTCAATTTTTCTGCTGTTTAATCCAGTTATGAGGTTGAATGTTTTTATGTGCTGAGTTTTAATATATCTGACTAGTAACTTGTTTTCATTTAATTACTTGTTTTTTGTCGCCACTTGTAGATTGTTTTGAGATCATTTTGTAGTGTCTCGACGTCATCCTCATTTTATCACCTGCAAAAGATGAGACTTGGCTACATGTATTGTTGTTTATGTCCCCTATCAGAATGAGGAATAACATTCGGCCCAAAATGGTTCCCTGGGATACACTACTTAGCATCTGGGACAAATATGAGCTAGAACCATTTGCTATAATGGACTGGGTTCTATCACTAAGAAAGTGATCCATGTCCCCCCCCCCTTTTTCCGCCAATAACATTACCAAGCTGTTTCAATTTATGGCATAGTATCCCATGATCAACCTTATCAAATACCATTGCAAAGTCAGGATATACAACATCCACATTTTCCCCTCTTCTACCAAATTCAAAATTGTTTTGTAGTTTTCTAATATTTGGAGGAGACATGATCTTTTTGACTGGAAACCAACCATGTTTGGGGATAATTTACATTTCTTAAGTAATATAGCCGAGAATCCATGTTAGCCGCCAGCCAAGTTGCTACTTAATTCATCAATTGCTTTTTCAATGTCCACCTGGGAGAAGATGAAGTCAGTTAGTTGTGGCTTATGTTCGACCAGATCTAGGAACAAATACTGCACATTTTGGATCTTTTCTAAGGATCCTGGTTGACTGAAAACACTTTCATGTTCTAATACATTATACATATGATTTTGCTGTAATGTTTTGTCAAATTATGGAAATTCGGAACTGATTTTAATTAAATTGAATGTAAGTATTTTGATATTTATTTTTATTGCAATTTTGAATTATCTTTCATTATTTAAATCTACACTATATAGCATTATGTAACTTGATTTTACAGCACCATTGAATGACCTTTGCCAGTAAAGATGCTTTAACTTATGAATTAATTAGAAACAGCAAGTTTGCAAGTAATGTACAACAAGCTGAGGCATACACATTCAGTATGTTAACTGTGGTAACTCCTGTCTATTACCCACACAACAGCCTGTATATTATCCATTAAACAGTGGTTTATATTCATTAATCACATTTTAGATTGTCTATTACCTGTACTGTCCATTAGTATTTAAAAAAATGTTGGCTTTCTCTCCAGTTACAATGCTTATATGAAAATGAACTTAAATCTTAAAGGAAGGATTGTAAAGCCTAATGTTTAAAAACCTGCATGATTGGTACATTACACACCCTTAAAAGGGAAGAAAAGTTTATACTTTGAATCGTGAAGTTCAGTAAAAAGCATAGAAAATCAACAAAACTCCATATATATATATATATATATATATATTATCAGACAGTCATTCTTAAAATTAAAAACCGAAAACAGGCCAACAATTAATACATGTCTTGCACATTATCTATAACTATTAATTGAGGCATTCTGGTGGTTGCCCCACCTTTATTGTGATGCTGAACATGTGGGTAGTCATCTGCATTTGGACTAAGCTTTCATTATTAACAAGATGGTTGCCTCTCGATAGATGAATGGAGAAATAAGCACTAAATTTGCACTTTAAGATCATGCTTCCTATAAAATTGCTCCAGAAAACAAAAATACGAACAAATATTATATACAGTATCATTCAAATGATAAATTGACAATGAAATCTTGTAGCCAAAATTACATGAAGATTACCTTTGGTGATTGGATAGAGGAATCCTAGCCGGCAGATATTTCTAGTTTATAATTTTTGTCTCGTTTTTTCAGAGTAATGTAGAAAATTTACCACCGCAAGTTATTCGTCATGTTGCAAGAGAACTGGCAGAGCTGCAGAAAGAACCACCAGAAGGTGTTAAAGTTTTCCCAAATGAAGATGACATAACTGATATACAGGCTGCCATTGATGGACCATGTAAGTACTTGTCTGAAAATTAACAGGACTTGTAGCTGTCACCGATGACCTAACACTGTCCGTGGGTGTTGGTCATAAGGGCATCTCATTGAAAAATGAATGTCAGTTATCCTAAATGTCATTCTCGTTGATTCTGCTCAACACTAAAGCAGTTTTTTTGTGGGCCATGTTAACAGGTTCAGGGTACAAAATGAGCACCTGCCCACTAGGAACTGCAACTAGCAAATTGGCCGAGTGTTTGCTTCATTCCCCCAACTGGTTGCTACTGGCGAGTACTAATTTAAGTTTATGTTGCAATAATTATTTTTCATGTTGGTCATGGTTGTCGGTCTAAATGGCATTTGATGCTTCGT
Organism: Paralvinella palmiformis; assembly: GCA_025642065.1. NCBI lineage: Eukaryota > Metazoa > Annelida > Polychaeta > Terebellida > Alvinellidae > Paralvinella > Paralvinella palmiformis. The sequence goes on from JAODUP010000205.1 coordinate 302,476, forward strand.
TGACACTGCCATTTTGTTTATCCACACATTGGGACATGTATCCAACGGAATCCGAGCATACATTATCAGGCTGATGTTGACATCATCATATATGTTTATGCCAAACACATTGTGAGCATTAATTATCAATTACTTGTCACCCACGGCATATATTATGTTAATTATCACAGAGGCTACAGCTTCTCGACATGTAACCATTTCGTCTCGAGGAAAACGTTGCTAATACACAGATCCACACCAGTGACTGTAACTAGTTTTTTTAATGTAGATGCATTGTGACATATCCTGTCTATGTAAATTAATAATTATAATAAAAACATGTACTGTGGTGTTCTAAAAGCTTATATAGCATGCTGAATCAGCCACTAAAAATTAGGCTGATTCTATGTGCCGAAATAGTTTTGTGCTGAATAAGCCATTATAGAAACGAAAATATTTCACAACATCAATGATGCCGACAGCATTGACCTGTACTATGAACAAAATTCAGACTGAGAACCCCAAAACCATGATTGTTATAAATAAAGTGTGCTATTCTATTGCACAGTTATGCATGTCTTTTTTATGGACCAGTGCGAATTGAGGTGGACAGGTGCTCTCTGTGGGGCACTGGTCTGCCTGGGCCTTGCCCTAAAATTTCTATTTTGTACCCTGCAGGTTTTGGTTTAATCTTATTTCAGCTGGGACACCATATGCTGGAGGTTATTTCAAGATCAAACTTGTGCTGGGCAAAAATTTTCCAAGAGAACCACCAAAGGGATTCTTCATCACCAAAATATTCCATCCAAATGTTGCAAAGAATGGAGAGATCTGCGTCAACACACTAAAGCGAGATTGGAAGACTGACTATGGTTTGAAGCACATATTACTTGTAAGTATAAATGTAATATCAAACCTGCTGTATGTTTTGGGTTTTATAAATAAACTTCCTGACTTTGTGATGTGTTCGTCTTAGTTCAGAACAGACAAGCATAGTATAAAAACCTTCCTGGTAGATTTTCTAATTGACTGATACAAAACTATGTTAAAATATGAATAATGGATATTTTTCTGTCTTATAATTGTAATGTAATCTTTAATACTCGATTAGTTTTTTGTTTGATGAGAATTGTGTGGTGATTAATAGCTACATGATCTAGTCTGTGTTTGAATAATGCAATTATATGGAAAGGGAAAATATAATCGTGAAAACAATATGATACCAATGTACATGACAAGATGGCTCAGCAGCAGGCTCAAATACAAAACAATACATAATACAAATAATATCTTCTTGTGCTCCCAAGACATTGAAGCAGACATGAGGTCAATTCAATTTTGGAATTGATGGTCAATTCCGGAATTTGATTTGATTATTTTAAACAAAAAAAATTAAATCCAGAAATTAATTGACCATTTTTACAACGTTAACACTTACATGTGGTGTTACCAATATAATAGAACCATAATGATCCAGAACTTTGGTTCCTTATATACATATATATATTTTTACTTGCTTGCTTGTAGTAGGGAGTATCCCCAGGCTGTTGCTAGTTTGGCACAGCCTCTAATATATATATATATATATATCAGATATGCACACTGACTGACCATGTGACCCCAAGTGAGTATTTAACCAATTAAAATGGTCTGGATACCATGGGCTCCACCCAACACACTGTGATGCCACCACATAGCATGCCTGTAAACTATATAGAGATATTGCTATTTAGGAATTTACCCCCGTTCAATGTTTAGAACGGGCCAAAAAAATTTAATCCACAAATCAATTTACCATTTAATTTTTGAATTTAGAAATATTTCTTCCATAACAATCCTACTTGGAATATAAACTACTCAGAGTAGGTGTTCCAGTAGATACTCAGAGTACCTACTCATAGTAAAAAGTATTAGGCAAAAAAAAGTCGGGGAAAATTGGAATTGGTAAATTTGAGATGGACTTGACCAAATGGAAATGACCCCATATCTGCATTGAAGTATACCTCAAATTGTTTCTCACAGGATCATTTCTACAACTTTTCCCGCTGGGCTTTCAACGCGAAAACCCCCAGACTGCTAGAGCCAACTCGATTCTACTTTTTTCTAGTGACCCTCCAACCTCAAATATTATCTGGAACCCTGCATTACTGTTGTAAAGTCTTATCTTTGTTTTGGTGGTGTATTGGTTAGATTTCCAAATGTTCTGCAGTTTGGCAGCACAGCAGGCTTTACCGAGTCTTGCCTTGATGTCTTTGTTGCAATGTTAAGTGATGTATATTATCCAGTCAGACAAGAGGTGGAAACCTTTGTATTTATTTTTGTAGTAACCAAAATTGGTTATACAATTATTAGTGGCATGAATTTGGTTTCTCTTTCTGATGAAAATTTGCGTTTGTGCCACAATATTTTTCCTCCTATTTAGTTCTTTGTGTTTTGGTATAAATATGATATGGCAAATAACTAATATACGGCTAGTCTGAATGTGTCTGTTATTTTTGTCATTTGATTTAACAACTTGTGTTGTTTTATGGCTATAAATTAAGGGATCATGAAATACATTCATATGGTTAAAAGAACAGTTCACTTTCATATATTCAGACGCTAAAAAATACTTGTCTGAATAATAAAACTTGCTTGTTATGTTTGACATCAGCAAAGTAATAAAACAGCCGTTTATGATGGTGCTTACCAGTTTTATATTATTAAAGGGGCATGCAATTAATCTATTTCAAATATTTGAACTCGTTTGATATAATTTATAGAATTGTATCTGCACAAATCCAAGCTTTCAGGTTAGCTGAAAAACCAGAAATTAAAAAAATTCTCATTGATCAGTAATTATTTAGAAAGAAAATGTAGATTCTTGTAAATATATATGTGTGTGTGCAACCAAAAATAATATTGACTTGGTAAAGTTTATTTGATCCTCTAAAAAGAATCATACAACTAAAAATTGAGTGTGTGAGGCAAGTATATATTAAATTATCTAATCATTTATCTATTTGTTAATGTGCCATTATTAAATATTTTGCAGACTATAAAATGTTTACTAATTGTACCAAATGCCGAATCAGCACTAAATGAAGAAGCAGGCAAGTTACTTTTGGAACAGTACGACGACTACTCGATGAGAGCAAAAATGTATACAGAGATCCATGCGAAACCACCAAGGTATGAATTATGACAGCCTACTTTAAATGTTATTTGTTTAGTGATACATAGAAATTAGAATGTTTTGGTGTTTCACAAACTCAATTTATATAGCATATCTGGTACTGGAGAACTTAATTGTTAAGCATGATTTATCTGCAGACAATCAAAGGAAGAGACAACAGGTGACAAATGTTACGAAGGACCAACAGCGAAAAAACATGCCAGTGACAAAAAGATTGTCGAAAAGAAGAAGAAAGATAAGAAAAAGACATTAAAGAGGTTGTGATCAAGATTATGGAATCATCTCATCTTCATCTCGTGTCATCACCAAACTGGCACAATCACTCATTGCGGAGATTTCATCTACTGTTGTCGTCAACTTGCAGCTTAGGTTTTTACTGTACAGAGTAGTCTTGGAAGATATCATCCACAGCACAGTCATTTATTTATGATCATGGTACATCTCATTTTGTGGTCATCATCATGGGAACTCAACCTGACCTAGATCTTATCAACTGCCTTAAACCAATGATCCTCAGAGGTGGATTATCTTCTGCCAGTGATGACGAGCTAAATGTTTTTTTTAATGTTTTGCTAATTAAATATATGAACCACATCTTTTGGTCGTTATATCTAAAGATAATAAACGATGGCATGTTTAATTGCAATATTATGTTCATTGTAGTTTTGGGTAATTCTGAACAATTTAGCACGTACTATCTGTCATTATTTAGCTATGATAATAATTGTATTTTTTCACCAATTTTGGTAACAAGATATATCGTTTTTTGCAACCTCATTTTCTAAGTATATTTAACCTTCCTTCTTGCCATTTGAAAATCATCTTCATTGTGTCATTGGTGAAAGCAATCTTGCACTTGTTTTGAAACTATTCACTGCAAGTATTTATCTGATGTAAGCAAGTTTCTTGGAAAGTTGCGTCATTTTAATTAAACAAAACTTCAACCGCTCATGTTGGATTCATCTTGCATATAAATGATTTCTAGGAAAGCATCTTCTCCGTATTATTCTTCACAAACACACCACTGATTTATAAATTTTATTTACAGCACTTAAAACAAGGACAAAGATTACAACTGTCATAATTATAAAATGTAAGAAATGCATTACTGAAAGTAGTAACCTTAATTCAATACATTCTGAAACTTGTTCTGTTCAGGGTAGATGAACCACAGTAAATGTTATACTTCAATTCTGAAAATGACATTATCAAAATAGTGATTTAATTAACGACTTGTTAAAACATAACCCACACATTCAATGACGTATGATTTATAACCCACTGACCAAACATGGAGTCAATTCTGAATTGAATCGATAAAATTAATTTAAACACATCCTCAATTCCTGGTAAACTAGTTCTAATTATGACAAATGGGTACGCAGAGTAATCTGATGTTACTGAAAATTCCTACATGCCTTAACTATTCAAGAAACATTAAAAAAACTAACAATTTATGACAAATCTTTGTTTAAATGTTATCGTGATATTTTATCACCTAATTACATAAAAAAACAGAAATGACGACTAAATGAAAATATTTATTCCATCCCAATTTATCAAATCTAAAATCAAAGTCCTAAAAACTAATTGAACAGCAGTTCATGAATAGACTTCATGTTTCCCAGTGACTTTATTTAAATGGTATATTACAAACGGGTTAAGATACACTAAGGAACCTCTCCTCGATGTAGACGGATTTATCGTGAAGAATCTGAGCTTGAACTTGATGAGCGGCTGTACCTTCTGCGACGAGGTGACCGTGACCTTCTACGTGGTGGACTGCGTCTTCTAATTGGGCTAAAACCAAATGCAATCATACAACATGGCATCAGATATTGAGCTTCGGTGATACCAAATACAACCAAATAATTCATAACAATATACCAACCAGTAAAGCTTGCACGGAAATAAGCAAAAGAAAAACGATAAATTCAAATGAAACCGACCTTCTTGGTCTGTATCTTAGTGGTGACGGACGACCCCAGCGGGGTGGAGGTCTCCTAGGTGGACTACGACGTGGTGGTGGTCTTGTGGGCCTCAAGGCTAGCACGGCTTCAGCCGTTACTTCTTGTCCATCAATCTGACCTTGAATGTTTGAAAAGAAGTTTCATGGTTATCATTTCCCACCAAGAACACCAACTGATCTACCCTGTTTGATCATCTGGAAAACTTTCTACACTAAGTGAATAAAATTATTTCAAAGTTCTTCTTTTGGCGGTTCATAAAATGATGCATCTGACAAAAGGAAATGTTTTCACAGAACAGTCAGCAAAGTCACTCAATTAAAGATAATGGTCAAACAAATATTCAACTTTGACGTTGTGGGGCAATGACATTCTACTTGGCTGGACTCGATATTCGTAATCATTGAGCTAAAACTTTAACAGTAAACTATCTGAACACAAGATGATATTCTATTTCACATGGAAACTAACCACATCTCCATGACATTCTACACTAACAAATGGTTGACCAAATTATTGACTTTTGTGAAAAGAACTATTATTATAATATTTCTTTTGCCGGTAACATTCAGACAGCTTATCCTGTGTTTATCTAATGCTGATCATAACTGTGAGTTTTAACATTTCTTATCAACATTAATCCTTCAGCAGACCAAAGCCAATTCCAGAAATATGAAACAAATGGACTGATCTGTTTTTAGGTCATCTAAGTTTGTGTTCTGCATTTATCAGCTACAAAATAGAAACTTTAGCTCTGACCAGGTTAAACAAGAAGGATAAACCAAAAAAAAACAACAACCACCATGTTAGAAAATCCATTAAAACTACCTAGCACATAACAAAAATTTGTTTCCCTGACTCATTTAACCCCCAACACTCTACTACAGCCAGTGTGTGGACACAGAAACTTGTGGAACCATACAGAGAATCGACGTTCTTTCCCAGAGATAGCGAGTGTCTCTTGGTGGATATCTGTTAACAAGAGTACCTTTAGCCAAGTCACCTCAAATCCCTGTAGCCCAAACAGCATGGCATGAATTGAAAATTGTCAAAATATCATTTCTTCTTTTTTGACTTGGCTTCAACCACACCAACGACCTTGATTTCTAATTTGTCAATCATACCTGGAAACAGAAAAGTAATCTCAAGGTGAACAAAGACATAAGGAAAAACAGAAATTTATACTGTTTAAGTTGACTAAGCACTGCACAAGTCAGTGACTGGGATAAATGGCAGACTGAAGTAGTTTACAAACGCTGAAGTAAAGAACACATCATACCTCCATCCATATGTTTGATAGCCTTTGCTGCATCATCAGGATTACCGAACTCCACATAGGCAAATCCTCTTGAGAATTCTGGATGAGCTCTGTCTTTAAGCATCTCTACATCTTTAACAACACCATAAACAGAAAATATCTCCATCAAGTGGTCCTTGTTGACATTTCTGGTCAAACGACCAACGTGTACTTTAGTTGGTCGAGGACTTGGACTGCGTCTTCGCCTACGAGGGGAACGCGACCTAGATCTGAAGTAAAAACATAGAAACAATTACACAATAAGAATTTATTGAATTAGATATATATATTACCCTTAAGAATATAAAGTAGCCCATTATCATAAACACATACATCTATGTTTTTATGATAAACCACAAAAGTAACACTGTTTCAGTATAGACAAAGTAAAGAACTGGGTTTTGTGGTAAGATTTTATCAATGCAAACACAGCCACTAGGTTCATGGGTAGGTATTTTAGTGGCTGCTTATTTATTGAATAAATTACAGCTGATACAAAAACCTTGCAAAATATAATGAAGTTTCTCATCTAAGAATGCATGCACACTTGAGGAATGCACAAATGGTATACTCAAGTTTGAATCTACATCTGAACCTCAACCTAGCCTGCTGATCTCACACAATAAAATGGTTCAGGATAATAAACTTATTTGAGTCACACATAGATTGTTAAATTTTTCAACTGGGTACTTCTGATAATATTCATATTCATGGAGTTGTTCACTGATCAAATCGACATCCTGATTGGTTGTCAGAGTTTAAGGAAAGATATCAAATCTTTCACCCTAGCTTCAGTAGTTCAACCAACGAAGTGTGATATCATTAAAAAAAATAATTGCTTCATGTGCAAGTCAAGTATGACAAAATATGATAGTGCCATGACAACAAGCAACCCGGATAAATCAAACAGGATGTTATAATCTGTCATTTTCAATACATTGTTCAAATTAAAGACATCTAAATCTAATTAGAGTTCTTCGGAAATCTGTCATAAATATATGTATACCCTATCGTGTAGTATCTTAAAAGAAGGTGGTTGAGATGAACTAACCTGGACACCCTACGTTTTGTTGGAGGCGACTTGCTCCTGCTGTGCCCTCTGCTGGGGCTCCTATTTCTGCCACGGCTCCTGGACTTTGATGAAGTAGAGCTGGATGAGCTAGAACTACGGGAAGAACTACCTGAGCTGCTACTACCAGAACTACTGCTGCTATCACTTGATGATGATCTTGTATGACTATCAGAATCTGAACTGCTGCCGCTGCCCAAAAATAAGGACAGAGATGTTATACATTCAAAACTGGTAGTAATACAAACTATGCAAAAGATGAATGTATAATTTACATTACAAATCAGTGCATGATATGAACTAATATATACAACACCTGCTACTACTGCTAGAACCACTTCTCCTCCTTGTTCTACGATTTCTTTCACGACTTCTACTTCGGCTACGTACAGGTGCCCTGAAAATAAAAGCAAACAAAATATACCACATATATTTCTGTTTCAATTCCATCTCTTTTTCACAACTGAGCAAGAGCAGTAGCTAAAATCTAAGTGTATACGTGCACACACATACAGCAAATATCACTTCATGGAATTAATATTTAAATTGCAACAACACAGTAATAAATTAGAGCTATATCTAGATCATAGTTTGTCATCAACCCATTCTAGTAATAGTACTTCTACAACACAATATTAATTATAGTCTTGTCCATGAGATCAGAAATTAACATTACTATTTAATCTAAAATCTTTATTTTATAGAAAAAAGCTGGCTAGTCAACGCTTAGCCATTATATATATATATAAATTATAATAGTTTGCTGACATCATCAAGGGACAAAAATAGCATAAATAAAAATTAAATTTGTTAGTCCTAACCAGACCAACACACAAAAATTGTGGTCATTTTTATTTTTAAGCTGTGTGACAATGAACTTGACCAAATTATACTGTTTTGAGAAATTCTTAAATACCTTAAATTGAAAATGTGCATTACACAATTTGATAACACTGATCAAGCGAACATATCGATGTGTCAAATCAATACAATTTTTATGAATAAATAAATACAATCACACCAAGTATATATGGACAAGTTTTCTTATCAATTTTTATGAAGAGGAAATTGTCACATATTTTAAAAATGTTAGTGTGGAAGGAAACATGGCTAAGATTCTGGTAACAATTTTAGAGAAAAGTGAGCTCTAGCAAATAAACCCACAAATAAAACATAATTTGTTTCAGATTTATGTAGTTAGATTTTATTTATTACTCTACTGTACACAGATTGAAATTATAGTTAGTCTATCGCAAGTCAACATCTCCAATATTTTATTGTAATTTGGAATAGATCTATGTTACATCTTTCAGCCCTGAAGAATTCATGTCTCTTTGCCAATTAATTAAAAAAGTTATCAGGGTTCAAACAGAGCTGAAAATTAGGTGCAATTTCAAAAGTGGCATGATTACAGGTACTGATTGGTACTTCTAAGTCAGTAGGATGGTTGGATGAATGTTGCTCAATGACACATCAGCACAATTTAGACCATTCAGTTCAAAGTTGTGTAACTCTGATAATATTTTTAGTGACACCTATAATTGTGCCAGGCCTCATCATATACAATTGATACATAAAAACATTAATACAATCTGAAGTGGTTAAGACTGGTTGATTTTATATGGAATGACCCATATATACATTCCTATATTACCTAAATGAACACGACAGAGAGTTGCTTGAAATGAATATTCATTAACTGCTATAAATATTTTCTACACAATTACAGATCCATATCACATCACTTATCAAGTATAACAATAGTTTCCTTAACTTCTCCAACTTGCTAGATTGCTACTGAATGTATCAATTTAACTTAAAAAGGGTGTGGCACTGATGGCCAGATACCATGATAACTGACTATATCTCAGACAAAAAGGTTTATTAATATTTAGCCTTAATTATATTTGGACAATGTTTATCCATTAAACTACTAATTGCTTACTAAGTTACTGAACAGTTATGTACACAACTGCAAACAATTGTTATAATTTTAATAGTTTATTAACATCCAAGTTTATACTTGTTTACTGGTCTTCCACGACAGTGAAAAACAAGCAGAGTTCATATTATAAACACCACAAAATATAACTTTACTACTCAAATTAATATATAATTATTATGTTAGGTTCCTAAAAGTTTTGTTTACTGCTGCAGGATCATATGTAGAATTATGTTTATACAGAGGCGACATATTTTTTTGAAGGGGGATATATCCCCAGACAATTTACATATCCAGCAAGTTATATTTGTTAGCCATCACTACTTACGTCACACACTTTTAAACAATAATGAATATATACCGTTCAAACATCTGTCTCTAGGGGAATAATATCAGAGTGGTCTAAAAAGTGGCAGATTAAGTGTATAAGATGGGGAGTGTCAAGCTGCAGACAACTCCAGTACAAAAGGACCTCCACTGTCTGTCAATGACACCCTTAAGTTCTGTGGTCACATGTGCTATGCAGTAAACAAAGCCAGTAGATTACTAGGGCTCATCAGATTGACCTTCTCTTGTATAGATGAAGAGACTCTACCGAGGTCATTCACGACCCATCTAGAGTATGGGAATATTATATGGCATCCAGACATCGGATCGATAAATCAGAAAATGAGACACGCTACTAAGTTGGTCCCTCATAAGAATGTGTTCAGCCAAAGAATAGTTCAAGATCGGAATTCACTTTCTGAAGGAACTGTTATGGCCACTACCCTCAATATGTTTAAAGCTATGCTTGATAAACAGTGACAGGGTATGAGATGTGTAGCACCAGTGACCATAGGCATACTCCGCATAGCCTAGCCCGGGCCTAGGCGTATAGAGCGGAATATCAGACAGGCTAGGCCTAGGGCCTGTCTTATATTATAAAATTGCATTAAAGGCTAGCCAAAACTTTATAACAGGATATCGACAAGTACTCTCATATAATATGATTACGAGTAACATATAAAAGTATATTCTTGAAAAGAGTACAGTATTATAAGTATATTATTATGCAAAAACGACTCATCAATGATCAAGTAGACTTCTATTGACTGTTTTTGTGTATCACTAGATCTAAGTTAGAACGAATCATATACAGTATAAATAATCTAGTTCATTCCTTCAAATCAAGAGATCCAGTGGTATGAAATAAGCTTTACGTAATAAAACACTTAATATTAAATAAACAAAACGGATGGTTAAGATATTACAGTATTTCGTACATGTTAAATTAAAATCACCACCGCTGTCCTAACACGTCCAGAAAAACTAACCACCTCACTGACGCGCTGAAAAGGACAGCCAATAGAAGCCTTCCATACAAATATTAGTGGCGTCGTTCTTTTAGACTGTCTACCTGCGCTTGTTCTTACAATCAACAGTACATTGACCTAAAATGCAGCAGTCTATCTAATTATTTTCATCAGGGGATAATATTTACTAGACCTAATTAGTGTATAATTTCACCTTGTGATTTATTTTTAAATAAAACTAACCTCCTCTAATTATGAGTATCAACAGATCACCTAGGGATTAAGACAGTTAACTGTTAAAGCAGGACTAAACTCAAAATAATCTTTTATTAATGTATTATAATATATTGTGAATAATTCTCATTTTACTCTATGTATGTCAGATATTGTATTGTTAGTTTGAATTAATAAATATATTTTATTCAACTTTTTAACTCAAGAACGCCTATCGTTGGATCGAAATAGTTAGGTAACGAAATGATCCAGTTACGAATCAACTAAATGACGAAACACCTTGCTCATGAAGTTTTAATTTCCACGGGATCAAAATGTTTAATCTAACAAAACAATATTTTGTGATGTACCCACTGAGATATATTAACATGGTTATTTTATGTTTCTGAGATACATTCCTTATAGTTAATGATTTTAATCAGTTAATGTGTAAATGAATTGTAACTATAAAATAATCTTTGGCTTCGCCAAACATGCCATGAGCTTGGCCAGTTCGGCACCGTGTAGACTGAATCCGGGACATTTAGCCAAAGGACATTTAGCCAATATTTGCAGGGGGGACATTTAGCAACGTACCACGTACCTCTTTACTGGCGAAATACTGTGAGCCAAATATTAGACCTTTTGGTAAATGGAAATTGTGAATAAATTATCTTAGTATCTATCTATCTCATTAACTTCTAAGACAATTAATGAGAAAGTCAGAAGTGGACAGTGGTAATGTTACATATCTCCTTGTCTGATTTTATCATCATTCCGGTGGCTGGTCATCTTGTGAGTCATGCTGAAAATGTGATGCCTTCATACCGAATCCGGGACATTTAGCCAACATACATTTAGCCAACGGACACTTAGCCAACGGACATTTAGCCAACAGACACTTAGCCAATGGACTTTTAGCCAATATTTGCAGGGGGACATTTAGCCAACATTCAAAATTTTTGATTATGTTTTTGCGAGTTTTCATAAATATAGTTGTTTCAGTAAATACAAAACATTGTATGTTACTGTATAATTGTAATTCATTGTACAAATGTAACAAACACAAAGTGATGTCTCATATTCTAAAACTTGCAAACATGGATATTACATATAGTCCACAGCTGTTATATTCAATTGTCATAGTGTATGTAATTGAATTTTATTCAATTCATTGTACAAATGTAATGATCACAAACAAATGGCTCATACTCTAAAATTTGAAAACACAAACATTGCATATAATATATTCTTTATTTCTGACATGTTGTCCATAGGTGTACATTGTCAATATTCCTATTATTAAGTCTACATCGTATACTTTTAATATATTTGTTTGTGTTATCTATATTGTTTCCATATTTTATATTTCTTAACTGGGCGCTAAGTATAAATATACTTGAATAAAATATTGAGTCATTTAAGAACAGAAAAAAACCCATAGCGAGCCATAATAATCTCATTTAAATTTATCGCTCAAATAATGACATAAGTATTTCTTTATAGTGTCTGTAATTAACAAACATCGAAATGCTCAATGGCTTCAATGCCATTCCATGTCTTGCGTACGGTTATTGAATTTTGGTTTAAATACGGATGTATATCTGTATGATTTAAAAATGTGTCAAAAAAATGAAGCCAGATCTAATTGCCCTGGGGCCCTTTTATCCTACTAGCCTACAGAAGCCACTGGTTCCAGGTGAAAGGAGTTAAGTGTCATTGGGGATGGTCTGGTCAACTTGAAGGTACACCAAACAGAAGCACTGTAAACAACGCCAGATCTATTTGCACTAAGTGACCCATTTATTTGATAGTGTCTTTCACATACATGCATTTTTATTAGCACACTACTCAATATTTGGAGTATGGACAGTTGCTCTGAACTTTAATTCCCTATAATTGGTAATATTCATCCCAATAATTATATAGGTAATATGATACTAAGAAATATATTTCTGAATTAAAAATCATTTAATTTTTTTAAATTTTTCCTCATTAAAAATTCACTGGTGAGCAAGTGTCCACTTTTTCATTTTGTTTGGTGAGCAACTGTCTGGGTGAGCAACTGTCCTACACCCTAATATTTGACACATGAATGTCTATATGAATAGTAGAAATATAACCATTCATGAACTGTTCATCGACCATCATCACCATGTGCATTGAAATGTTCATGAACAGTTCCTGAACTCTGTACCTTGAAAAGTTCATGAACTGTTCATGAATAGGACCATTTCATGTTCAAGAACCGTTCATGAACTGTTCATGGACCATGTGCATTGAAACATTCATGAACAGTTTGTGAACTCTGTGCCTTGAAATGTTCATGAACTTTCCATGAATAGGACCATTTCATGTTCAAGAACCATTCATGAATTCTGTGCATGAACTGTTCATGCACGATTCTTGAATAGTTCATGATCTTTTCACCAGGGATGAATGTCTACATGAATAGTAGGAACATAACAAAATAATGACAGTTATTGTTCTTCTGCACACAAAGTGAATATTGTCTATCTGAACAGTTAAATACTCTAATTCAGCACTGCCTCTGAGAATCCTATAGCAGAATACCAGCCTAAAAGCTTTACTGTTGCATAGAAGATAGTGCACTTTAGTGTGAATATTTACAAAGTTTGAAAATATTTGCTCACTTGATGCTGATGAAACTGAATCCATTGAACATTTTGTGTAGTGAACTATTATTACACTCTTCACATTTCTTATTTTCAACAGCAACATGTATAAATGTTCCCAAGTGGAATTCTCTGGCCTTCCACCTTTATACAGTACTAAAATGCTGGATATCAAATAATAATCACAGTATTAGTTCAATAATTTAAGCCAACATGCAGGTATGTATCAATGTGATATAACACTATGATCATGAGAAAGTGTAACACTGCTTCAAATTAAATTCAGACTGGCTTTCTATACTGAGGCAAAATTAAGTCACACTTTAAAACTATGATATATCACCTGGGTTATGCAGTCACATCTTAACAACATTACAATACATGTATGTGTCAAAACTGGATAGAGGATTATTCTGAGACTAGTACTCGTAGTAGATTATCTGCCGTATATACAAGTAGTAATAACTGACATACCAGATATAGTTAAGTAGTTAACGGTGTTAATAATGTATGTGTAACAAACCTCCCAACTCTGACATATCATTATTTATATTTATGTATAATAACAGAGAAAACGGTATACATTAATATAAATATACAAATTGTACAAAAAGCAGCAATAATTATTATGTTACTAACATCTTATCTAAAGATAGGCCTATATTTGCAACATCCATAAAGAGAACATAATATTGACAGAGCATACACACACTCAAAAATATAACAATATACATGTAGATGTAAGATGAAAATTTTGAATGTTGGCTAAATGTCCCCCCTGCAAATATTGGCTAAATGTCTGTTGGCTAAATGTTCGTTGGCTAAATGTCCGGATACCCTTCATACCAGGTCTACAGAGTAATGATGATTCTTGTTAGTTGTTTAACTTTTGCACTCTGATAGTGCATGGTGACTGTTTAGATCAAGATCTAGAAATATAGTTAATGCTCCAACCACATATATGATAGTTGGAATGCTCCAACACTCTAGTCATGATGTACCAAAAATATAAGCTGATAAAAACTATCAAGAATAAAGCAACTATAATATTCAATTTAGAGGCATGCATAACACAAACTGTTGTTGGTACTCCTAGCTGTTATCTAAGAAGATATTTATGAGGGAAGAGTATGTATTCCAAGATAGGATCAAAATAGCATTGAACAACATCTCCAAACATAAATTCTAAGTTGACATGAAGTCATAAGTGACAAAATACCCTGGTGACTACTTGTCCAATCCATCCTGATCTCACCAAGACACTAATTAAGTCTTAACTGATCAACATCTGGGAAGATTTCAGTAAATTATTATTTATAAATGACTGACATTGGTTGGATTTCTTAGAATAGAAACATATATGAAATAGAAAAACATGCTTAAGAGTGCAGACTCCAATATGACACATTCCCATATTTTATTGTGTCTGTGTGCCTAGCTGTTGCCAAGTTCTGGTAATCAACACATATAGCACACATATCAAAGAAGACTAAAATTCATTAACATTTTATGAATGATTTAACAGTAATAATGGTGGCATGTTTAATACTCAAATTGTTTTCTTGCAATACTATAAACTAAAGAAAGACATAAAACCGAGGATTTTGTTAAGAATCATTTGTGCCTTTTTCTTATCAATCGAGTTTACTTATGTGGCTGCCATGACCCACAAGAAATTTATATGACTGGTTTTAATAAATACCAATAAATACAAAATATAGATTTTTAACTATGAAATATACATATAATATTAATGCTCTTTAGTCAGAAGTGGAATGTTGCCAATTCACCCTCATTAGTAAAATACATATTTGGCAATCTGTGCTATACTGAATGACTTTCCTGCAATAGAAAACTGATTTAATTGCAACTGGATGCTGGATTTTCATATCTATTAGCATTTATTAAGGCAGTGATTTATAAACTTTAATCTAGTCTTAGCCATTGTCCATTCTTCTATTTCATATTCTGTATAAATAAATAAGTGTGTGTGTGTCATGTGACTGTTTTATATATTTTTTATCTTTTTCTAGGATGAGTTACTTATAACAGACTTAACCCAGCAGAAGAACTTGCTTCTAGCTACAGTTCAGCATCCACTGAGCATACACTATCCACCATCAGTATCTTATAGAAAGTATTTTCTGAAATCACTGATTTCCCAGGTGAGTAACTGATGAGAATCATAATGTATACATGTCAATGTCTATGTAGATTTTTATAGAACAAGAAAGAGTTTGTAGAATTTTACAATAAAAACCATAGTGTTAAAATAAATCAGCAATATAGATAAAGTAAGATCATGTGCATGTTGTTTCTAATTTAATGGATAGATATACATATATGTATGGATATCTTCTAGACCAAATAATTGAATATGACAAACCTTAATTCTAAGATAGAAAAAAAATGTGATGAAGTACTAGATGACCTTTATACAGAATATACAACTTTGTTGAGCAAAGAAGATTCAGGACTCTGCTTTAAGAGCTATTTCTTGGTATGTTTACACTCATTTACTTTTGTTAATTATTTATTTAAAACAATTACACATTTTAATATATTTCTGCTGCAAATATTTTGTAGATGTGCATTTCAATATCTTAATGATATGATATTCTTTGTTTTTTATTCTAAAAAAAGCTCTTTGAGCTGACAAGTTTGAAAGTCTTTTCTGTTTGCCATAATAACATTGATAAAGTTCTGGATATGGCGTTTTTTGGTGTGATTTGTATATTTATATTATCTATATATACAGGAACATGTGTGTTTATATATATATATATATATATATTATTAATATTAAGCCGAATGATACAGTCATTACATTGCAAGAATCTACTAACTTAATTAGTGATGGTACAACTGGCCTAAATACATGGCAAGTAAGTTCCTTTTTATATATGCGTGTGTGTGTTTTATGTATTTTTATTTGTGTAATTTTCATTTCTAATTTTAGTATTTTAAGTTTCACCAATTTGTCTACGTAGTCAGAGTATGTATTGAAAGCAAATGAACTTGCATTATGATATTCTAAATTATGTATTATCATTATTATGTAAGTTTTTTTTAACATCATACAATTATATGATTTTATGAACTTAAATATGTTGAGAACATTCCCTGATTAATTAAATAAGTAAGCATGCTAATTGTTAAATATTTGTTTATATATTTGGATTTAGCTGTAAAGAATCCCATTAATGGGGATTAATATTATAACGATTAAAAAAAAATTCAAGAATTTCTGCTGTGTGAGTTAATATTTTGATATTTTGTCCTGTATTATAATGATATGTTTTTCACTGATATTATCTTGCTAATCTGTACTCATAGGTGTTGTCTTTCTTATTAGGCAGCTCTGTTCCTAGCAGAATGGGTGTCGGAGAAGAGAGATCTTTTTGGTGACAAGTAAGATGCTACTTTTTTGTAATAACAGAAAATGTTTTTATAAGATGGCTATTTCCAGTAAGTTGAATATGAACTTCATATCTGTATTCAAGTTAGCACATGGCATGTAGGCCTTTTACTTTCATTCAGGCATGTATTGGAACTAGGCAGTGGTCTTGGACTGACTGGAATAACAGTGTGTAGACAGTGTCATCCTTCCCGTTTTACATTCTCGGACTGTCACATCAGAGTGCTTTCATTGCTTAAGCAAAATATTGCTCGCAACATCAGCACAGCAACTTGCTCCAACACAGAGCCCCATTCTCCATCACTGAACACTGCTAACTCGGATCTTGATGAAGCATATGAAGAAAGCCAGAAAAGGAAACAACCAGAAGCAAAAATTGGTGATAGTTCGTTCAGTTCTGAGGACTGTCATATGAAGAAATTAAATGAAGCAGAACCTTGGTGTGAGAAAATAATAGACAATGTATGTATCTTCACAAATGTTGACTGTAGTCAAACTGAAGTTTGGCAGTTAAACTGGGAGATAGCCAGAGACAGCACTATTCTTCGGCTGTCGAGTGATGTCGATGTCATTCTTGCAGCAGGTAAGCAGACCTAATAGACCTCTGTCTCAGCTGGAGAAATTTCAACTTCTGTAGTTTTGTTTATCTGAATCTCCTACAATGTTTATCCCCAACGGGATTATTCCCTGTCTAACAATGAATTTATGATTAACACACAGACGTCGTGTATGATGAGAGCATTATTCCACCTTTAGTCAGAATTCTCAGCATCATACTTCACGGAGGAAACAAACGAGAGGCGTATGTAGCATCTACCATCAGGAATAAAAAAACTAGAGACAGTTTTATAGGAGCTTTAGGTAAATAACTGTTGCTAATCAATAAAATCAGTATCCAAAGATGGATATTACTGAGAGAAGTAGGTCATAATTCTGTTACTGAATTTTGCCCTTTTTATACATTATTAACAGAATAGTGAATGGAATTTTCATACTGGGATATTTCAGCCTTCATTTGTGGGGCAGCGCAGTGTATTTTAAAACCAAATGAAATATATGTATGGGTGTTTTCTTGAAGTGCATTTTAAAACTATTGTGCACAGGATTATTTAATAATGAATCAATTATATCTATAATAAAGGTTAAAAAAAAAACTATTATGTATATTTAATAATTAAAACATATAAGCCAAATAAAATGCAATGTATGTCACATATTTTGCTGGCCACTTCTGACGTTAACAAAATAAAATGATTCATCTAATGGTCTTTGATCAAGCCATTCTTGTATAATGTTTAGGTGTTTGATACTGTAGTCTGAAGTAACTGTGGTGCATGAACATTCACAATCACCCGTGAGATAAGTTATTTGGAATATCAAGGGTTAACATCTAGCTTAATTCTATATAAAATTGAAACTGAATTACTACTAAACAAACATAAATTAATTAATCCTACATTGATTAGTCTAAAACAAGTTATTTTTAATTGGTTCAAAGTCTAAAATATCTTAGACAAAAGTAATCAGAGAATAAAAATCTTCATGCCAAAAGATCCTAGTCTGAAAAGTTTGTCCAATATTTGTTACTGAACATTATTGATGTTAAGCCCATACACATTATGAATTCAAGTTTTTAACAGAGGTACACATCGTTTTTCCAGAATGGAATTGTGCACAAATAAAGAGTTATTATTATTGATTTGAACAATGTCCAGTAACTTGTGTCATGCATGGTAATGTCTACTTCTCCTCAAATAGATATACCGAAGAAGGCTATTTTCTCCAAACAATGTTACTGCTATTTTTCATTACACATTTTGTTAATCTTTAAACTAAGTTCAAATTGGCTTACACCCATTTGAAAAATTTGTATACTCACACTGTCGCTGCATCCTTTGAAAACTATTATTATACCAAGTTAATAATTTGTGGCATATTTTGTTGGTCAAGGTGTTCCTTGATGGGTTATATGTTTCCAGGTAAAATGTAAATATATTTAATTGAGAAATAGATTGTTTTAACAAATGTATGTCCTTGAAGATGGCAACAGGTCATTGTAAATATACATGTATTATGCAGGTGATGCCATATCAACTTTTTACTAGCATGTGAGATTCTGGCCATATATACATGGTCACTATCAAATATAGCTGAGTCGTATGTATTCACTGGATCAGTTATAATGTTTCAAGTACAAATTTTCATAAGTATTTACCAAAGATAAGCTATTCTAGGATTAGCTAGAAATTTATATGCATGGTTTCTTCTACATAAACTATGGAGGCATATCTTTTGCGTTACAGAATATTATGCAGTATTATAAATCTGGGATTCACCCACCAGTTTGAAGTGAATTATTTAATAAATATGATTAAATAAGCGTGGAACTAATTAATGTTTATATGTGACTTTGTATTTTTAGAACTGGCTTCAGTTTCTTGGGAGGTACTATCTACGTCTGCAAAAATGATATTTTATTATGACCGATCTGTTCCAGTTGAAATGATCAAACTTACAGCTGATGACAAAGGGCATTAATCTGACAAATCTTGTCAGTTGCAGTAATGAACTATTTAACAATATTAAAATGTATGCAATATAGCAGTTGTAATTGAAGAATTAACTGCAATAGTGTCTTGCTGAGCCAAGGTAATCTAACAGGTAATGACAGCTTAAATAGTTTATTTGAACCTCTCCTAGTGGTAGGATTATCAGTTTTCACTATTAAATCTTTGACTCTCTGAAAAACTAGAAATGTAACTTAGTTGCAGTCGAATTCTTGTTAATAATTATTCTTCTATCACATCAAGAAATGTGTTTGATAAAATATAAAAGAACTTCTCCATTCAGATGAACAAATTTCCATATGAAGTACTGTATTAAAATTGAGTGATCTGTTTGCTTGTTTGATAATAAATGCTAATAAGTAACAAACGACTAAATTTATATTTCTTAACAATGTTAATTAGTAAACAATAAGAATATTATAATTTCATGAATTCCAATGTCTTGAGTGAGTGAGAGAGTAGATTGTTTAGCCTCGGTGCTGGTCTCACCTGGAACATATTGTCTAGGGGCCACCTACTCCTGATGGAAGAGAGATTATCTTATAAAACTTCCTGTAAATTAGTGGAGTGGAGCCAGTGACTGGAGATACAAATAAAATATAAAGCATGTTGTTATTATGTCTTATGTCATGTCATGAGATAGCAATCCCCATAAAAGAATGCATGATAACATAGATATTATATCTGATATTCATGTGGTATATATTTTAATCAGTATTTATCTCACAATATAAACATTTCTGTTAATATTTAATGCTCTTACCATGAATACAAGAAATTCAGAATTATATCTTTCACAGCATTTATTCAAGATTTTGTGAAAAATACTGATTTAAACCTAATTTTAACCTCACACTCCACTAAATATATTTTTAGGCTCAGATTTCATCAACAGTTTCACCCCCAAAAACTGATCAAAGATGGTTACATCATGATGATATTTGATATAATAGTTGAATTATGTATACATGCAATATTTCATACATTGGCTGGACTAGTAACGTGGTTGGCCACAAATCTCTAGGACAGGATTGCCTATCCTGGTTGATGTTCATTATATTAAGAGATTCCATGGCCATTTTAGTTTTAAATTTGAATGAGTGAATATATTAAAAATCTCAGATACATAAAGGAAATCCATCAGCATAATACCATCTAGATTTATCACATCATGGCTGTTTTCATTCACAGATTATTGTGGTGAAATATTTCCTATTTAAACATTAGAAATGCACCATTGTAATCTCCAATAATTATTCCAGTAGCTTATTTTTCTTATGCAGGACATAAAATAGATATTAACCAATTTTTCGTTCCAAGCTTTGTCACATAATATGTCCTCGACCATACCGTGTTGGACTATGTAGATCTTGGAATGACAGCGAGATTGGTCTTGTTCTGAAAGATGTTCTTAAACAGAGATATTACAAAGTTATTGATTGGTAACGACTAGTTCTAATTGAGGTTTTAGAGTGTTGTCTCTCTTTATGACTGGTAATCACTGGGACAGAATTTAGTGTCGCTGGGACAGAATTACAGTTCAGCCAGCCAGCACTGGCATTTGGCACAGTGGGATAATTAGATACATCCATTATTAATATATTAAGAATTAGCAATTATGAGCCTTTTTGCAATGACAAGAATGACTTCCCTATTGGGCAGATAAGATACTAACATTTATTGACAACATTTGTTGACTTCAGCTCATGGTGGGAAATACTGTGAATATTTAGACATAATTTTATTATTATGCTGCTGGCTTTCACCACGAACAGAAGTGCAACATGGAAGTTCTGGATTTCAGTCACAGCATGAAATTACTGTACCAAAATGTTTGATTGTAAGTGCTGTGGATATATCACTATTGCTATTCATTTAAACTAGTCTAAAACTTTATTCTTAACATTTTGGACGTGCTGCAAATATAATTAATTTAAAACCCAATTAGAAATAATGAGTGAGCAATCAAGAATAAATGATTTTGTTTAGCTTCGCTACTGGTTGCACATACGACATATGGCTAAGGTGTGATTCCCTTGGGGTAGAATATGGTGGTCAGATGAAACATACCACAGACACGGATAACACTTACTTTCAAACCAAGACCTGGAGGTCTGCTGACTCTGTTCTGCAGTACACTACCAACCAGATATGGGGTCAATTCCACATCAAATTTATCAATTCCAAATGTATCAATTTAATTTTTACCTATTATTTTTTACCTACTACTTTTTACCACGAGTAGGTACCGAGAGTACCTACTTGGAATACCTACTCCGAGTAGTTTATAGTCCAAGTAGGATTGTCATGGAAGAAATATTTCTGAATTAAACAATTAACTGGTAAATTAATTTGTGGATTTAATTTTTTTGCAGCAAACTTCAATTCCAATTTTTTAAATAAGTAATTCTGGAATTGCCCATCAATTCCGGAATTGACCAGACCCTGTGTCTGCTACCAACTATGCAATAGAAATATCAAACAAATGATTCTATTTCCCAGAGAGAGCAACTTTGAACATGTGAATTTTAAGAAACAGTTTAAACTTTTCAGAGATGACACACATCTTGTTCCCAAAAATAATGAAGAATGCTGGGGAAAACACACAATTGCCATATGGCTTGAACCTAGATACTGGCACCTCCAATAGCATATGGCTGAATAACCAGAGTTTTGGAGAAGACCTTCTAATGGGCAAGAGTTCACACAAATATTCGTGTTCACTGTCATCGATATTTTCATATTAAAGTTATTAACAAAATTATGAAATGACAGCTGTCTGACCAGTAGCCAATGTAGTTCTTGACAAATTGGAGTGACAAGATTATGTCTTCAAGTTTTTCTAATATTCGTCTAGCTTACCGTCGCTTTATACTACATCTAATAAACCAGTTAAAATTGAATGTGTGAAACAGAGAATGACTTTTTTATTTTCAGCTGATAGACAGCAAGGCAATATATTGTGTAGTATTTGATTTCCTTAACAAACAAATCCCTCCTGCGTACGTGCTTATCTCTTCCATTCTATTCCCGAAGTCTTTGGACACTAATCGGATAACATCACCATATGGTGCCATCACACAGAACTTTTCATACGACAAATATGACACTAATACCTGAAGAAAAGATGGCCGCAGTATGGGTATTGGCTAAGCAAAGAATACCATCATTGCAACAATCAATTGGGAACCGAGTACTAACTGTATGAAAAACAGAAAGCCGGCAGCATTCCTGTACCATCCGCGTGTCATCTCTGTGAAAGTGTAAAAACCGACAACTAATGAACACTTGTTTTATTGGTTGTATTGCACATGTGGGACACTACAGTTACAAATAAATAAGCTAAACAATGAAGAGAAACACACGACACAAGTTTTACACGCCACAAACAATAATACTAACAACTGTAAACGGCTGAATGATTCTTGACGGAGTAAGATCACTCACTATACACACGCGGCCAACAAGGAAGAAGATGTACTAACTACCTATTGATACCTGTTGTTGTCTTTTTGAGACGAGCGGTTGTCCGTTTTAAATGGGAACAGAATCGTGTCTGTAGATCCTGGACTATAACGTCAACACTTAAGACAACCCTGACTCATTCGTTACACATTGGTCACACTACATCAGCGGTGTCTTTAGTAAAACTGATATGTAATAAAACAATATATAAAATAATGATAAATACCGGATTATGTTGGTTGGTTAACATAACAGAATGGATAGCAATAGTTTATATTAAACTGATGTGCGATCGTTGTACACAAAGGAGACTGATGATAAACCACTATTAAAGCTCGCGTTCCTCACTCTGAAGGCACCCCTATGTGGGTGGGTGGGTGTGTGTATATGCATATCTTGTGCACACTTTCACTGTAAAAGCTGCATGCAAAAACTTTGATAATTTCCAGCACAAGAATTATACTTAAAATGCTTCCCCAATGATTAGCCAGCAATAACCATCTGATTTATATATATATATATATATATATAAATGGATAACACTGGCTTTCAAACCAACCACTGGAGGTCTGTTCTGCAGTACACTACCAACTATGCTATAGAAATGTCAAACAAGTGATACTATAGTATTTCCCAGAGAAAGCAACTTTGAACGTGTGAATTTTAGGAATCAGTTTAAACTTTTCAGAGATGATAGCTTAAGATGGAAGGACTAACTAAACATGCGCATTCAAGTACTTGAGTTTTCACTGTTTGTTGTTTTATAGCCACATCAGATATAAATCAACAACAACTGAGGTTACTGTTTGTTCAGATTTTCTATCACAGCAAATTATCGTTAATTCTCGGTGACAAGTTAGTTATGAAGCTTCAGACAAATTGCCTCGTTGACACACATGCGCGCTTGCACACACACACACACACACACACACAGACACGCACACAATAGTGAGGCTCAGAAGTGTGAGCTCTCCACTTCTTAAGTAATTCTCACACCAGTGTGTACATGGAGAATAACATGTGTGTGTGTGTGTGTGTGTGAGCTTATGGTGTGACGTAAAGGTTCATTATTCCTTGAATAGTGAATAAGTTCACTCAAACTACACCTGTCTGTCAGGAACACCACGATGTCTAGGTAGATAATATGGCGTATATTATCCTAGATAGAATCAGACATTAGTGACTTAGCTCACCCTACACCAGACATCATATATATATATATATATATATATATATAGATAAAATATACACTACCAGTTAGGCTGACAGATTAATATGTCAGCTTTATATATAATGTACAAATGGGAATGTTCATTTAGTGATGCTGTTAACCAAGTTATGGTTGTTATACATAATGGGAAGAGGCAGAGCACTCTCTGTCACGCCATGTGACCTGCCTGAAGCTGATAAAACCACACAGTTTGTGTGTCTCGCAACGTTAACAATACAGCTAAAACATTGGGATAAAATCCTAGACTACATGTATACACATTTCATTGGATAATAACTAACACACACACATATGCGCGCACACACATACACTAGCTAAGATAGGTGAAAATAAATCTCTTCACACACTTATACAATCACGATGGAGACAGACAAGGACATTCAGGATGTAGAAATATGGTTTGAGAAGCACTGACCCATTCAGGTCAAGAGTTCACATAATGGAAAACACACACCGGATGCAGTGACCCAGTACACCCAAGCACATATTGGAGAGCTGCTGCGGAGACCGGGGTTGGCATAGCAACAAGCAGCTGCCATTCTCCTGGATACAAACCATCACACCAACTACCAACATTTTGTTTAGCTGGGCTAACAATAAATGTCTGCTAATCAGGAACAGAAGAGCTATTCTATTTACACCACTAGAATCATATTTTATGCATCACTATCAGCCAAGCTGACCTGGCTTAGTTTGTGCGGTAATTCAGTCAACTGCGACAATTAAGTATCTGGATGCAAGCTATATTTCTGCTGGTCAATAAGTGCTGTGAACCCGATGCAGGTTTTTACCAGCTGGTTTTTGAATGAGGACAACTATGAACTAATTAATTAAGGCCCCTCCATTCACGGTCTCTAAAACACACACAGAGAGAAAGAGTGAGAGATAGGAAGAGACAATGACAAGATGGCTTTCAAAGCCTAAATCATGATGGCCAACACTTAGTGCTACTATCACTGAATATATGTTATACAAAAATGACTAGCAGTAGCATCATAGATTACATGCCACTAAAATGCATGCATGTCATGTATCACAATAATTAACAAACATGTGTGTGTGTGTGTGTATGTATGTGTGTTTGTGGGTGGGTGAGTGAGTGAGTGTTAGGTTATCCTCTCTCACACTGTTAGACAGTAGTTGAAGCAAAGACACAGGATTTGGACCCTGATTGGTGGAGGTCTATATCCATATGTACAAATGTCTCCACCTGGGTGAGCATAACGATCATATAGATGTTGAACTATTGAGGTGGGGCTGAGTAGTACAAGCTTAGAGGCGGCAATATATGACTGAAGCGAGCCAGCATTAATCATAGTAATCCCGTTCGACCTTCTCCACTTTAACGTTCTGATTCTGTCGATCGTTTTCATACTCAACGAAGTCATCGAACAGGCTTGGCCACGCCTCTGTGTCGTCGTAGGAACTCAGATCATCGCCGACGGCTTCAACAAAATTCAGGAACATATCCCACGTGTCTCTTGGTATGCCTCGAACGTTGTGATGTATATCCAAAAAGCTAAGCCACTGTTTTAAGATGGGTGGCTGTCTCTCAGAAAAAACCAACTGCCATAAGCTGACAGCCATGTCTACGGGCAGCGTGCGCTGCCCTGCTTCACTGTCCAAGCCAAACTTGTACGTCCATCGATAGAGATCCTTGAACTTTTCTTTATCACGAACTTCCTCAAGCAGATCGGGGAATCGACTCTGAATGCCTTTGATGGAGTCCACGTGTAATTTCTTGCATCCCTGTACCATCTCAGCACGTGTAAACTTACACATGGTCTCCGCCTGGAATTTCCATGCCAGCACCAATACCTTGAACTCTTCTGGCTGTACTTCGAGGTCGTTGCAAAACTTTTCTATTCCATCAGCTAGAATGGCGTCCTCATCTGGATCTTTGTAAATGTCGAACAGGGCATTGATTTTAGATTCTGAGTAGTCACGACCTAGTGTGAATGATGTCCTTTTGGCTTCGCCTCCATTGCTCGGCTTCCGGATTGGTGGCAACTTGTGATATTGGTTGAACAACTTCTTATCGGTTATGCTTGGTGGCCTGACGCAGTGAGCCAGGGGGATCGAAGCATCTCCCGCCTCTGGTAATTGGGCTGGGATCGGTGGAGGATCGGGACGGTACTTGATCATGGCGGTCGTGGTTACATTGTGTGACGTAGAGCTCTTCTGCGCTGAAGAGTTAATGGTGTGCCCATTTTGCAGTGTCGAGTCATCCTCATCCTGGCTGCATGAAAGGCACTTCCCCATTAGACAGACTGTTTTAGTGGATGGGATGATGGTGCTGCCTCCCGGTGAAGGACACTGTGTTAGACTGGTAAAGTCTCTCAGGGCTGTAGCAACATCCAGTCATCTAACTGTGAAGAGAGAAAAATTAAACACTTAAATCAATAATTTTGTATTGTTGGTATTAATAATACAAACAGACATTACTAATGAGAGAGAGAGAGAGAGAGAGAGAGAGAGAGCAGTGACTAATATGCCAAATGAGACATGTAACAATAGCCAAACATAATATTTAATAATCAGCTTCATAAAATATGTACTCAACACACGAACTGAATCACATCACCCAGAACTGGCATACCTACAAAAGTACGTCATCAGCTAGATCTGACAAAGATCATAGTAACATTTTAATACAAAAAACAGTGATTTGACATAAAACTGGTCTCCCCTAGCAAAGGTGTAAACCTTACATATGACAAAGCAAAACAGTTCCAGAGTTGAAAGGCAAACAGCAAGGTGGCCCTGATACTAAAATGGTAAAATAAGAGAACTGTTTGTTTGTTTACAGCAGAAACATGCCAATATTCAAGGTAAACAACAATGAATAATAGGCCGATGAGTCCAGGCGCTTGTGTGTATGTGCGTGTTATGTAACCAGAAGAAAGTGCAGCATTCACAAAGTTAACTGATTGTCAGGTGATGGCAGACAACAAAGAACAGTGGTCAATAGTAGCGCACACGACACCATCACTACAACTTACACGACGGCTTTGTTCCTGAAAAGAGATCCGGTGTTATTCGGTGCAAACAACGAAGCGGCTCGGAGAACGTCTATGTGTGGTGAACTCATATGATACTTAAATGATCACGTCATTTCAGTAGACCCAGCTCTTTTATATTCCGACCGTATTAGCACCAGTATGTGTGGTCGGAGACCGCTGTCGAGATCATAGACCGATCTATCAGCCAGATGATCTCATACCGTATCCGATCACACAAGTCTGTCAAGTAGACAGCTTCCTGGTGATGCTCCATGGCGACAGACGAAAACAACTCAGGATTAAGCCAGCCTTTTCTTACTCCGTCCTGGACTAAGGGCACACACACACACAGAGAGAGAGAGAGAGAGAGGGGGGGCACACAGTGAGAGAGAGAGAGAGAGAGAGAGAGAGAGACACAGAGAGAGAGAGAGAGAGAGAAGAGAACTGTCCATCTCGGAATAACACGACTCTAACCTATATGTACTGAAGCTCTATACATAACGTACGTGATTTATCTTAGATTATCCAACAACAACAATAACAATATATGCTGTAGAAGATGACTATCCCAGGCATCGTACCATCTGATACTACGACTACGACCTTACCCAGTAAATGACAGACTACACCCAACCCCAAAACATTCACACACCAAAACAGATGGTTTGGTATGTGCTAGGAAGACAAGGTGTGTGTGTGTGTGTGTGTGTGTGTGCGTGCGTGCGTGCGCGCGCGCGCGTGAATATGGTATACACAAACAAGGTCGACACATTATACAAGGCTTTCTGAGTCAGCAAGTAACAAATAAAATGGCTTCCAAAACGTGACATCAGTGATAATTTAGCTAACAATACCAACCAATGACCTTCCTCGGGGGGGGGGGGTTGCTCCTCACTCATATATTTTAGGTGTCATCAGGGGTGAGCTAAACAAAAGTCACTCATTCAGTCACTCACTGAAAGCAGCAGCATGACAACAAATTAAAAACGAAATAACAATCAAAGCATAAATATCATATAACTGTTCAACCAAAGCATGCGGGTAGGGCATCATGACGGGAAGACAGAGGCTATATTATCTGGGAAACCTAATGTACGAGAACCAAGGACATAGAGGAATATTGATGGAGACAAATGTTGGCGCAATCGGAATATTCATAAAACATCAATTTTAGGAGATAAATAACAACTACAACAGCAGTATTACTTAGAGCTATCTAGATCTATAAGGAAGCTTCTACTGGCACAGTTCACCTAATAATTTATCATTTATCGAATAATGTCCAAATAGCAGACATTGTTATAAGTGATTTCGGTTTGTGCCAGTGCTTTCTGACCAACTCATCATCACCAGGTACTACACAGCCGATCCAGAACCGCAGATCCTGAGTAGTTGACTATCCTATCCATAACACGGACATCCCTGGATCCTGACTACATCAAGTATAGCCGCCGTAAACCGAGCAGAACGATCCGGTTATGAGCCAATTCCAACAAAGACATTATTCTATTTTGTACCAAGTACCCGTTTTATCATACGGCCAGCTGGTCACTATCACATTAATGTTCCACAAATAGGAACACTCCATCCAATATATAACCCGTTGATGAACTATAACAGTGTATCTGTTGAGGATGAGAACGATTCATCGGCAACTGATCGGCTACTTTGGTAATAAACGATAATTTAATTCTATAGCCGACAGACCTCCCAGAATGCAGTCATTACACTTTATAACGTAACACTATATATATATATATATATATATATATAGATGAATGTTGTTTAACGACACATCGGCACAATTTAGGCAATTCAGTGTCCTTAATAATAACCCCTGTATCAATTGCTCCACTTTGTAGCTATCATTTAATTACAACACAACGAGCTATCTCTCTCTCTCTCTCATACACACACACAGTGTAGTGTGTGTGTCGTGAATCAGGAGTTCCCTA
The DNA here is from genome assembly GCA_025642065.1 of Paralvinella palmiformis. Taxonomy (NCBI): domain Eukaryota; kingdom Metazoa; phylum Annelida; class Polychaeta; order Terebellida; family Alvinellidae; genus Paralvinella; species Paralvinella palmiformis. The sequence goes on from JAODUP010000205.1 coordinate 331,687, forward strand.
TGTCAACTTTTCCACAGATCAGACTTGTCAAATCCTTCACACTGGTGTTCGACGTACCTCATTTCTTAGCATGATCTCGGTGTATTTCTAATGATGACCTATCTGCTGATTATCAGTATTTCTATAAGCTGTCCAATACTATCTATTTACATCTCAGCGGAGAGAAAAAATGCACGGGGCAGACAGATATCGCATAAAACTCCGGATGATTACTTAAGTGGTATAACAGGACAAAAAACCTGTTACCTACAAGAAAGTGTACACCGCCTCTGTCAACCGGCTTATCGCCCAAGCTTCCCAACAACATGATAGCAAAGGCAATCTTAAACTATAATATTATGGTACTACATCAGAAACAAATAGTTTATCATTTGGCGTATATTTCGCAAAACATCTGCTAATAATGAACTCAGTAATAAGAAGGCAATTCTCACCACCTTGTTATATTCCCCGGTACGTATAGCTGAGGAACCACTTAATCTGGGAAATAAAACGATCGGACAGAAGCCGTTTATCGATGGATGAAGGATCCAACTGATGGAGACAACATTGCACGAAGTTTCGACCCCACGACCGTGATGGCAGTTCGCACTGCATTGTGTTACAAACTGCACCACAAAAGCGTTCGATGTCACCCATGAAGGGGGTAATTTTATGTGATCTATTATTATCTTTTCCATTTGGTATAAACTATTACACTACACATTACCCTATTACACACCCCTATTATTGTTTGTTTTAACCTGCTTGGTGGCTACTGTATGGTTCACCCTGTCACATATCTTTGTTAATATTATTTCATACATATCGTAGACTTTGCTCAGCAGCGTACCTGTTTCTACTCTTAACCAAAGTATATATCTGTAGTATGCTACCATGTTTCTGACCTACTGTGGATATTGCCCTGTGTCAACCTCTTACTGGACAGTATTGTTTTATGACACGATATCCGGTCTTTTATCCGTGATCTTTTGCCCTTCATGTACATATTGGGCCCTTTGTCCATGCAAATTTATTCATTTATTTGGAAAAGAAAATATATGGCAAATCTGCATTATATATATAGTGAGATTATATAAATCAAATATATAGGTGCATTATCATAACTATTCTATTATATATATATATATATAATATTTGATACACCTAATTATTACGTGATTCATTATATTGTATTGTGATTAAGGACATATTTATGACGTACTGCAATGCAGCAACAGACACAAGGAGAATAGCATTAATTGCAGGACGGGCATAGCATTACAGGTATAAAAGACTGAGGTATAAGCTGACACAGCCACTAAACGATTTACCCCGTTTTAACTAAATTTACCCTTCCTGTTGATACACGTGTACAAGCCATATCATGTCAACTGTGACATACTTGTTTTACACCCGATCCTGTAGTTCACAGAACACCTGACACTCTAGTTATACCCGTTTGACATAACCGTATGTAGTAGGTATTTACTCAAGACCGATCAATAATGGGAGTTTACACAACACTTCCAGTTAATGGGCCCAAAACATAAGATAACCATTGTTCTACATACATAGCTAAGGCCAAGACCAAAACATTTGAAGTCATCATTTGATCACCATCTTTTACAAACTTCCATATTATAATATACTCAACGGTTAAAGTGAGTTAGCGCGCACGCACGCACACGCACGCACACACACACACACACACACACACCCTCAAACATATGCAGTATAGTAACAAATTTAAAGTACTTCTAATCCACAAGTAGTAAAGCAATGACAGACAGATAGATAGTTGGAACAGAACCACAACAAACCTGATAACATTAACAACAATCACAACTCCTGACAACTGTATGGAGCCAATATACCAGACAGACAGACTACGTTCAACTATCCTGAAGTGGGTGGGGTTAAGCCGCTTTTCGCCAAAGGAGATTCACACACACACACGCGCGCGCGCGCGCGCACACACACACACACATAATAAAGTCATCATTGTGTTACACATCGATAGCTAATCCAGAAAGATTTGCGAACCTGAGTCGTTACTGGTATCAGATCTCGCCGGATGTCGGTGTACCATATGTACTGATGTAGCTACCAACTAACCAAGATGCAGACTGGACATAAACAATATACTATCCCACAAAGCGAACATACCTAACCTAGGGCTATAATTAGCGTGTACTCTGTTCGGGTGGTCATTGATTTTTGGCTTCTGTTCCAATATCAAAGACATTGTCTTCTGATCAATAGATTAAAGGTAGGACGGTTCTCATTCTTCCTGTCACAACTGGTGTAACATAATACTTTGTTAAACTACTTCCAGAACTATACCTATATACAACATCCCCCCATCCACGGACATACGGATGGCCGCAACTAAGTGCATTGTTTCTAGAGATAAAAGACAATCCATATTTCGAGTCGGAATCCTTTTTTTGTTGTCATAGAACCCTGGATCACTCAGTCGCCATGGACTTAGCAAAATGCTGTCGGATTCTAGTACTTCAGCATCAATAACAAAAGCAATCGGACACCTGTTTGATATATCCTGGGAGGTTATCGCTGCACTGAAGTAAGGTTATAAGCCAAGGTGTAGGACTGGATCACGGGGGGGGGGGAGGGGGAGTCTATTGAAAACGTGGGCTAGATAAAAGGAAAATTAATAACAATTGTATACTATCTTGAACTAGACAACAATTAACAGATGAGTCAAACAACTAATTGAACCAGTACACGGCATAACCTTTATTTAATTATATCTTTATCGGTGATTTATGGCTGTAAAAACAACAGAACAATAGGACGGTTAGTGTCATCAATATAACATTACAAACTTCTGAATAGTATTCCACCGAACGCCATCAAGGTTATACTTTGTGCAAAAATCACGACCCTCGAATCGCGTCTTCTGCACCATCGCGGCCTCCCCCCCGTGATACCTCTGTTTTCATGGTCAACAGTGTAGTTAATCATAAGGCTGGAGCACACATCGAGTACAATCTAGTCATCAATCTTGACTGTTCGTTTCATTGGATCATTTCACTCAGACTGCCGCTAAGTGATCATGAATTGTGATACTTGGAGATAAAACATAATGCGGGTCTCCACCAACAGAAATATGGTCAACCGCGGAGAGTCTATGATAAAACATGGAGGGAGAACACCCCCCCCCCCCGCTCCAGTGACTAATGACTCACTCTACTCTATAGCCAAAGTCATTATGGGTAAATAATCACGAACACCGTAGCTTGGCCATCACAACTGTCAATTAGCTAATTACGGGATTCATATCAATCCGGAAAAACCTGCCAGACATTCTAAACAATGTTTATATGCGTTCGCATAGTGGACTAGGGGTGTTTTATTTAGTGTAGGCATTCGGTAGAATCTTGTGGATGTGCTAGCACTGATAAATGTTACTTCGGGTATTAAAAAGCTACTTAATACAACTTCAACAATCGAATACAATATTTTTAAATCACGTGCCCAAGGAATGATGAAATTTTAACGACTACATAAGCCTGCTGATGGAAAAAATATATGTGTCAAATAAGTGCAGTGTGTGAAGGTGTGTGTGTGTGTAACTGTGTTTCTAAAGAAATTGGCATGACTGTTCGCTTCTGCAAAGTGGGCGGACACACACACACACTCTAATCTGTACATACATGTATATAAAACCATCCATACTAGTTCTAGTTCATTAACACCAAACCAACACGTGACCAGACTAGCGATCAGAAAACACATTATCAACAAACAATCCACTTAGCAACTTTAAAAACATTACTTCCTGTCACATGCCATTTAAAGTCGTTACGTTTGTGCTTCCCAAAATTAAAGATATCTGACTGGGATGTGAATCCTGATTTAATGAAAGAGGCCAGGTAATAAAAGGCTGACAACTATTGTAAATTCCCCGTTTTTGTTCTGTATTTTCAATTAATAACTATAATGTATATATGTTACAGTTAATTTGTATATTCAGGTAATATGCATATTACCTGAAATTTTCAGGTTATCTGCATAAAATCTCAATTAGCAATAGACGTATTACTTGCAAATTTCAGGTAATAAACATATTACCTGATTATATAGATTAACTGTAACATATACACCCCCTCCCCCTCTCTCTCTCTCTCTGTGCATATTATTTATATCTCTGTATTTTGTGTTTGTTATTTATCCATAGGATGCTGTTTTCAATATTTAATAAGCACTGTACCATACTGACATTCTTATTATTAACACTATAATGGATCAAGTTAATTAATTATAACTGTAGGATGCTGATAATATACAGAAAAATTACAATACTAACCTATTGGTCGTGTAATGAATAAATGTTTCGGTCATTTATGCCATAGAATATCCATCACATGAGGTGATTAAAGTGCTATCACAAACAGCAGCCTTTATGACCGGGATATGGTAATCCATCTGGTATCTTTCGTGCCAACAATGAAACGTAATCCGACTGATATGGATCCCACCATCGACCAACTTTCAACGAGCAGATTATTTCCCACATATTTTCTGCTTCTAAGAAAATCAGATGATCACAACCCACGAATACAGTTAATACTGGGATTCGAACACCCCCCCCCCCCAACTTGAGAGATCTGCAGTTAACCCTGTGCGCTACCAACTGGACTAACGGAGAGGACTGATTCTGAATTTTAAATGAAATAAATTAGAGAATTAAATGTGACGTGTGTGTGTGTGTGTGTGTGTGTGTGTGTGTGTGTGTGTGTGGTGACCTATATTATATCGCTGATGGAGCATAAGCCGATGTGGATAAAGGTGTGGAAGGGCAAGTGACCGATAGTATTATCTTCCCGATATATATTACAAAGAGCTAAGTTAAATTAAACAATCAATCAATCATCTCCTGCCCGTACTTACTCATGATACGCGTCTGTCATGATTCGCATTCTAGGTTTATCCAAATGATAGCCGGATTAAACCACATCGTGGAACGCTCGGCCTGACGGTGAGGTAAAACTAAGCCAATACCTTGAGGAAACAGGTGTCCTCCAGCGGCTGAGGGCAACTATTAGCAGTGTACAGTGAAAAAGAATGACACACACACACACACACAGATAGAATCACAACAATGTAGCATACGTCCCCCACTCTCGGTGCTGATGATGGTTTTAGCCCGGAGGAGGGTAGGACACATGCACTCGGAGTGGTCTACTGGCACAGTCCTGTCTGTCATCTTCCAGTAAACCACAGTCGGCTAGTTAGGAATCTAGTCAAGACAAAGAGCCCCGGTGACATTTAGCAGAAAAATCTGCCCACACCCTAACAGACACACACACACAGAGAGAGAGAGAGAGAACAAAACCTGCTAATCAAATAAGTATTTCATTGTTGATTGCTTGCAGTATTGAAGAAAAATCCCGAACATGTAGGAGAGGGATAAGAAGGTAGCATAATGAACCGTTTAGCTGGCGTGACACAGAAAATGTCATAAGACACACTATTAAATGGGTAAGTGAGAGACGGAGAAAGACAGATGTGGGGCGGAATTGGGGGTGGGTTGGGTGGGTGGTGTTGGGTGATGTAGGTGACCCAGGGAATCAACACACTATCGCTAACAAAACCTGGCCGTTAATATCACTGGAATAATCAATGTTCCGACAGGGGATATTGTTAAATAGAAAGGTGCGGGCTACAAGAGACATTCGTGTCACACATGTTATAGGTCAACAATAACACACACACACAATCCCACCACACATACAGAGACCCCCGAGTGACAGCCCCCCCCCCTACACACAATCCCACCACACATACAGAGACCCCCGAGTGACCAGCCCCCCCCCCCCCATCACATACACAATCCCACCACACATACAGAGAGCCCTCCGAGGACAGCCCCTACACACACACACACACAATCCCACCACACATACAGAGACCCCCGAGTGACAGCCCCCCCCCCCTACATAACACACACACACAATCCCACCACACAATACAGAGACCCCCGAGTGACAGCCCCCCCCATACACACACAATCCCACCACACATACAGAGACCCCGAGTACTCCCCCCTACCACACACACACACACACACACACAATCCCACCACACATACAGAGACCCCCCGAGTGACATCCCCCCCTCACACACACACAATCCCACCACACATACAGAGACCCCCGAGTGACGCCCCCCCCCCCTACACAAACACAATCCCACCACACATACAGAGACCCCCGAGTGACAGCCCCCCCCTACACACACACAATCCCACCACACATACAGAGACCCCCGAGTGACATCCCCCCCCTACATACACACACACACAATCCCACCACACAATACAGAGACCCCCGAGTGACAGCCCCCCCCATACACACACACAATCCCACCACACAGACAGAGACCCCCGAGTGATATCCCCCCTACACACACAATCCCACCACACATACAGAGACCCCCGAGTGACAGCCCCCCCCTACACACACACACAATCCCACCACACATACAGAGACGAGACCCCAGTGACAGCCCCCCCCCATACACACACACACAATCCCACCACACATACAGACCCCCGAGTGACATCCCCCCCCCCCATACACACACACACACACACGCACTCACAGGCCAATAATCACACATCCTTCCCAGCCCAACCCCAGGGTATTAACACACTAGATGGCCTGGTACCATGCTGCAGATGGCCAGTCGTCTGGCTGGCTTGGCTGAGAGACAAAAAGTACCAACAGAGCCGGCAGGATGTTCAAATTACCGCCGACATTTACAGCACACTGGCATAGTTTAGCCGCCAAGTGTGAGGATGGAACTGTCAGAACGGCCTGCCACGTCACGTGACTGCTTTGTGGTTTAATGTTATTGGGCCAAATGCGGGGGAAAAACACATCACAGACAAGAAGGACATCGGTTAGGCTGCCAGAACAACCGCTAACAGCCTGCCATATTCCTGGCTAAAAGCCATGTCCAACAACCTTTCTCCCCCCCCCCTCCGACACACCCCACCCTATACTGATATGATTTATTGGAATTACAACGAAGTCCCATTAACTCGAATTTAAACACACTAATTACTCATTCGAATGATACATTCCTATAAAAGCAAATAAATCCCTGGTTAGACTGCTTTAAGCAACCGGCTTTTCACCTTAAACGATTTTGATTTAACAAGCTTTTTCTGAGCAAAGTGTTATTTAGTAATTCAAGCCATTATTAGTCGATCTATTCCACATTAAAGCCACGTCAAGGAAATGATCAGATTGTGAACGTTGATCAAAATCGAAAACTTCTCATTATACAGTGTCATTGTAAATATTTCTCAAATGCCAGCTATAGCTAGTTAAATAGGCATCAAAGTTAATGTAGCCGATATGGTCTTTATCTCGGTTTCACACACACACACACACACACACACACACACACACACACACATTTGTGAGACATGACACATGTCTTAGCATGAAAAGTCACCGCTTTGGATCCAGTCCTCTGATTAATCATCTAGTGTTTTAATTTGCCATTCGAGATTCTCTGTGTCAGTGCCTTATTCCACACTGCTGAAACACACCCAAATACACGGCCATCTAAGTGACAGTGATTGGTAACCTTTGGGTTATAGGTACTGGAACAATGCCGTCTTATATAACTATATAGTGATGTGCCAGGTTTAATGATACAGACATCAAGCTTATTTGTTATCTTCTACTGTAACATCGTCTAAATAGTTATCAACTATAGTAACATTTAACAAACATCGAACAATGATTGATGAATAAATTATCACAGACGGACAACAAACACTGGCAAATGGACAGACAAGAGACATTGATCAATGGGTGGACGGACGGACGGACGGACAAACGCACGCACGCACCACGCACACACACACACATGGAGAGAGAGTCTGTCACCTGTCACAAAATAACTAAGTTAATATTGTCATGGAGGACTTGTTGGCTCTTTTATTTCATGTACCAACTGATTGTGTCGAACTGAAGTTCTTCCTGAATTAAAGAATAATATGTCCTGTTCTGAAGGACATGTTATGTGTATGCATGTGTGTGTGTGTGTGTGTGTTGTATGCATGAATAATGCCTATCCGCTTGCATCTCTGCCGTTCACACACACACACACACACACCCACTTATCCATACATACCTACATGGCCATGAACGTGCTGTTCCATAAAGGTAAGCCAATATTAACACCTATCCTCATATACCATCACAACTAGCTGTATAGCGCCATCAATGAGTACTCCAAGACACGATGATTACTGATATTAAACAAGTGACTCAACTGATCCAATCAAAGTAGCCCATCAATCCAGACAGAGGACACACATAACTACACTTATAATCAATACTCTTACTGGTTATCGCTGTCATTTCTTTCCAACTTGGCGTGAACTAACAATTACCATGACAGATCTTCCTCGCTAATGGTGACAAATGTATGGCCATAATAGTGACAGATGTAGCTGGAGTGTTGTGGTCAGTGATCACTAACATCCATCCACATCGAGCACCAATTAACTCCCCCCCCCCCCACCCCCAGACAGTCTTTTTGTCTCTATGTTAGAATCTGAAGAATGCATTTTAAAAACAATTTAATTAATTTTCAAAACATTTCAAAATAAAAATAAAAGATTCTAAAGGAAGAATTAATTATCTGTTTTCCTTTGTGTATCTCTGTCTTCTTCAGTCTATTTCACTATCTGTCTACCCTTTAAGCTCGTTTATCTATATCTCAGCCTGTAATTGACTAATTTGTCTACTTTGAGGAAGTAATCGGATTATGTTTAATAATAGAGGTACATAATGGTAGAACCTGTTGCTTAAATGTAATGTATAGAATTGCATGAAACCATACTTCTATATATCAAATTTGCCATCAAACAATCAAACCTTACCCTCCCCCCTCCTTATCTAATCAATCAATTGCCAATCTTTATATGCAAATTATGATTGAGGAAAAATATCTGACGTGTGATGTCATGTCCAGAAATAACATATCCCCAAACAAAATTGGGCACATGAAAATTCCATAACATTTCATCATTACAGTCACCATAAATATTTATAAATGATATGATATTGGAAACAAAAATGTTTAGAACAAAGGGCTGGGAAAAGGAATTATATTCTAAGTAGGAGACCAATGACACCAGAAACAGAAAGACCTACTCAGGGAGACTTACTCAATTTGAAGTCTAGGCACTTATGATGAGAAATTTGGGCACTGATCAGCAACAACAACAATAAAGAAATTTCCTTTAATGGCAGATAAACGAGCTTAAAGGGTAGACGTAATGGGTAGACAGATAGTGAAATAGACGAAAGAACACAGAAATAAACAAAGGAAAACAGATAATTATCACAGGGTAAGCCATTGGTAGAAGAGTCCTGCATATCCATGATGGATACATTTGAGCCTTTTACAGAGACTGATATCGGACAGTTGCTGAAAAAGTCATCTAATGCTTTCTGTGCAGTTGACCCTATGCCTACGTGACTTGTGAAAGATTGTCTGGATGTTCTGATAAACCCAATTACAAATATAGTTAACAAATCATTATCTCTCGGTGTTTTCCCAAGATCCATGAAAGCTGCCCTTGTAAAACCATTAATAAAAAACCACACTATGAACTGTAATATTCTAAACAATCACAGACCTGTTTCAAATCTTACATTTTTATCTAAAGTTATAGAAAAGGCAGTTGCTTTCCATCTAAACAAATATTTAATCAATAATAACTTTAATGAATCACTACACTCTACCTATAAAAGTGGTCACAGCACTGAAAGAGCCTTGGTTAGGGTGAAAAATGATATTATGATGTCAAATGATCAAGGTAAGCCAGTAATACTTGTTCTTCTGGACCTGTCTGCTGCATTTGATACAGTTGACCATAATGTACTTTTCTCTAGGTTAAAAGACATGTTTGGTCTGTCAGGTAAAGTACTTGAATGGTTTAGATCCTATCTGGAACAACGCTCCCAGAGAGTGTCTGTTCATGGTATTTTATCTGACATTCAGTTTTTGTTATCTAGTGTACCACAGGGTTCAGTTCTTGGCCCTCTGGTTTTCACAATGTATACCCATCCTATTGGGATCATTGCGCAGCGATATGGGGTTAAATATCACTTGTATGCTGATGACACACAGCTGTATATATCACTGGATCTTGACAATGAGTTAAATTTTTGTTTTATTATCATTTAGTTTTAGAAGATTTTGAGTCATCCATAGGCGAATATCAGCAATACAATGTTCTAAATTCTTCAAGCCTATGGATGACTCAAAATCTTCTAAAACTAAATGATAATAAAACAAATATTTTATATTTGGCATCACCACATTGTGTTAAATCCCTAAAGACACCAGCATTACAGATGGGTACATCTTTGATTACCCCAATGGGTGAGTAAAAAATCTACGGGTTATTTTTGACCAATGTATTAATATGCATGAACATGTCACATCAGTATGCTGAGCTGCCTACTACCATCTTAAGAACATCCACTGTTAAAAAGCATTCTTGATACAAGAAGCATTTGTAACTGTAGTCCATGCCTTTGTTACATCTCGTATAGACAATTGTAACTCCCTGTTATATGGCATATCTGATTATAACATCAATCGCCTTCAGCAAATTCAGAACAGTGCAGCTCGCATTGTAACAAATACTAGAAAATATGATCATATCACCCCAATTCTTTAAGACAGCGTATCCATTTCAAGATTTTATTAATAACTTATAAATCTATTAATGATATGGCACCAGAATACCTGTGTGAACTGGTTTCCATTAGAAAGTCATCTCGAAAACTCAGGTCATCCAGTCAGATACTATTGCAAGTGCCAGTGTCTCGGCTAAAGTCATATGGTGATTGTGCATTGTGTTGCAGCCCCCACTTTGTGGAATAGGTTGCCGGCAAATATTAGAAATGCGTCGACTCTTGGAAATTTTAAGTCTCTTCTAAAAACACACCTATTTAAGGTCGCTTTTACAGATATATGTTTTTTACAGATATATGTTTTTACAGACATATTATTTGGGGTATTATTATATTACATATTATTTGTACAGTACCTTTGAATGGCTCATGCTAGTAAGGACGCTTTATTAAATATACATTATTATTAATTCTTCCTTTAGAATTTTCATTTTTTTTAATTTTGAAATGGTACATGGAAATGTAGATTATTGCATAAAACTATATATTACACAAAACAAAAATATTAATTTGACATTGGTAGCGGCAAGATTTTTGTGGCTCCTAAACACTGACTTTATGATACACACAGACAATGTGTCAGGGATATGTCTGATCTAATTAGTAGTGAAATAGAGTTCATCTTCTCATCATTTGTTTGTAACATATCCACTCATTTTATGAACCTGCCATCAAGGCAGTAAAATAAATCAATAATTGCCATAATTGTTTCTACAATAATGATGGTTGATGATGATTGATGTTTTACGGTCACTTTTGTGCACGTGTTAGGCTAAATGGGCCGAGCGGTCGCCAAAGTTAATGAAACGAAGTCAAAGATGAAACACCCTTCAGATATGCCGATGCCGAGATTCGAACACGGGTGGTAGTGATCTGTGGTCCAACACGCTACCGCTAGACCACGGAGGCGCCGCTGTTTCTACAATGTTACCAAATAGAGCTGATATTATAAATACAGAATATCAATAAACCGTACTTTTCCCACACCATTTTATGACTTTCAATCATTGTAATATCAATATAATTCTCTGCAAGTAATTGTACTGATGCTCAAAACTGACATTTACAGTAAATTGTACTCACTTGACTATCACTACAGAGTGATCATACTTGTACTCAGTGACTTTGATAGTAACGATAACTGTGAATATGGCAACGCAACACTAATTCTACTTATACTCGAGTCAACTGTCTTTGATAATAATTGTACTCACACCCTATTGCTGTGACTGTGAGATAATGCTAACCATAATTGATCACTTTCACGCCTGATAACATTCATATCTCCATACCATTACAGTGGAATAACGTACATATCCCGGACAGTCCCTTCGATAAGACAAATCTGCGCCACCATATCTGTTTGGGGTCCTCGAACCGGACCCATTACTAGAACCATTGATTTATGTAATCTGATTATAAAACATCTACTAATTTAATTCTAGAACAACTCTCTCCAACTCACATGACATCATCCTGTCTGGCAGACCATTGGTGACCTATGGACTCCCAGTCAGAGTCCCATACTTGAGGGCAGTCGCGAGGAGCGCCTATTTCAGCAGCTCACTCCAGAAAAGGTGCACCAGATCTAGACATATTTATATGGGGGGACTCTGTTGACAGGCTGATATAGATAAAGACCATAAATTGACATTACATCATGTAAAATGAGCAGATTTACTCAAAAAGCCTGGCTCAGGAGAGTCAAGAGATTCCACGAATCCTCATGGATAGCAAGTTGTATGGCAAGTGTAGTACCGTAGTCATTAACAAGGTCAGGCAATTATGTGCCTCTAACAGTACCACAGCTGATGATGTCATCCTTATGGTGTGTGTGTGTGTGTGTAATAGGGTAATGGAACTGGGAATCTCAATTCACGAATTCAAACTCTGGACAATTCATCATGGGATTGAATAAAAAAAGAGGTGACTTTTCACGCTGAGTCAAGTGTAATGTCTCACTATATATATATATATATATATATATATGTGTGTGTGTGTCTCTCTCTCTCTCTATGTGTGTGGGCGCGCGTGTAATATGCGTGCACATACTCACGCAACCTTCTTAGTTTTGTACTGAATTGTATCGATTTGCTACCTTGATCATCACCTACAGATGTACTTCTGGTGTTCCACCACAATGGCTTAGTTCCTCTGTCCCTAACCCCTCCTTCACATAATGTACTACAACTCAAACTAGTACATAGTATTTGTACGCAAACTAAATTACCTAAGAATGCTAATAGTAGTCATTCTCACACTCAACAGTACTACATCATTATAACAGTTTATAATCAGTAAGATCAGGTTTCCTCTCTGACGATCAACTGATTATTGGCAGCTGACTGTCAATTGTTAACATAACGTCGACTCAGTGATAGAGTGCGGGACTAGAAAGTAAGAACACCCCGGCTCAAATCCACCATATCTCTCTCCCTACTCGTCTCCAGTTATCACTTATCATAAACATAAAACTGGTATTTGAGTTGGATTAGTGCTGGATTATTCAGGATTATGCGTCCATGACTGGCAACTTGGAACTGTATACTCTCCGTAGAAATGAGGACGGCATTAGACTTAGTCCAGATTTATGTGAACTGCAAAAGATGATACCTCTTCCTTAAACCTCCAATATTGTAAGGTACTCAAGAGGTATGATAAGTGATAAAGAGTCCAACATAGAAATCACCTAGTAATACCATCCTAAGATCTGATTAATTATGACCATAACAACCAGAATTAAGAAATGTAAACAGTTCATTGAGTGCAGATCATCAACTGATTAAGAAAAAGATGTCTTTGGGAACATGTGATGATGATGATGATGGTGATCGATGTTTTACCGCCAATTTTGTGCACATGGTAGGGTAAATGGGCCGAACGATCTCCAAAGGTAATGAAGCGAAGTCAAAGTTGAAACAACCTTCAGATATGACCACGCCGAGATTCGAACTCAGATGGTAGTGATCTTTGGGAAGATAACAGGGAAGGGATGCTATGAAGAATTCTGCCGTATACACAAAACGTTATTAGATCACATGTAGCAGATGTGGTTAAATATATTATTGCCGCCAGCGAATAATCTGTCTTACGTATAACTGACAGGCAATGGATTTCTTCTTAAATATTCACCATGTCAGGTACTACCCTATACCGTTGAATTACAAAAATAAACATGCCTGTAACATGACCAGCAGTTAACTATAAAACAGCCAGATATATTACCGGATCTGTATCTCACCTACAGCGACTGCTATAGCTTCTAACGGCTATTGGTCGTATACCGGCTTAAAGCAATATCGGGGCTCGCACTGTTCTTCCCGGAGAGTTTAATCCTGTGTAATAGGTCACGTAATATACTATGTCCTCTATCAAAACAACTGGTTGATGGGCTGTTAACAATTATTGATAATGTATGATTATCTCTCACAGGTATAAGCATAATGTTGGTGGACAATTTACCCCCTTCAGTACTGGTATTAGAAGCTCCGCTAGTACAGTGATATTGTTAAGCTGCCGAGAAGGATTTTGTTTCTTAGTGCCATTTAAGACACTTAATCCAGAATAATCCATCTTATCCGACCTGGTATTTTATCCTTGATTCAGTTGATGATCCAAGCTTAGGGATTCAAACTCTTAAAGTTCTCATATTCTAATCTAACATTCTATTCATCACATATGTCATGCCTAAAGTCGCTATATGGATATTAAATATGGAGCATAAACCCTGATTTAAGACCAACTGGAGGGTGATACTCTCAAATGTTTGAAACCGTTTGAAGACTTTGAACTTGCCATGGGAAATGATGGGAGGATGATGAGGAGATAATTATTAGTCTTGAAAATAAGAGGGTCTTGCTGTCTTAGATATTACGTTTACGATGAAAGGGAGCAAACATAAAACAATTACGAGACTGCCCTTTCTCCCAAATCTGGCGCAGCCAAGTAATGGCTTGGAATAAAAACGGGCAGATCTTTAGAGGGCTATGGAAACTATAAATTATTTTCACGGGATGACTAGGCTAGCTCGTTTAATTTTGTATTTTCTGCAAGAGATCTAGTAAATAACTAACATAACTAAATACCACAAGCTTTTTGTAAACAGCGCATAACTCAATTATACCTATAGTTTTATTTAATTTCCAAACTACGATTACGCGCAATTGTAGCACGTGAATGGAGCAGAAATATAATACCGAAACTACAAAAAATGCCTCCATGCACCGTTTCTTTTTTCAACCGAAACATTCATACATTAATGGACACATCCAGGAGGAATGGGATAATAGCCTAACCAGTTGGCTGGCGCTGGTTGGCTAACTGCCACAGGACCCCTACAGATTTAACCACCACATATCTCACTAATAATGACAACACTTCAGTTACGTACAGGCCACGCGTAGCACATCGAGGCAATAGCTCGCTGCGCGCTTTTTCACGACAAGTAATATTGTGATTTAATATTCATCATGTGCCATCCACGACTGCCATTAGCCCAGTAGTCGGCGGATACTTTGCCCAGCTCGGCCGAAGACGAGGATAAAGCACCATCCCGCTTTATACCTGGTAGCCCAGCCCCTGGCCAAACCCCCCGTCCAGGGGCCTCTTAACGGTCTCCATCAGCATCCTTGACAATAAGAAGAGCGTCAACTGAACATTCCCTTGTCCCAGAGCCATCGCCGGCTAACTCAGCGCCAGCTGTAAATGGTAATGACCGGTGTTAAGAAATGGCCGTCAGTTTAACCATCTCGCCCGGACTCGGGAGCCTTCGGCAATCATCAGACACTGAATGGACGATGAGGCTTCATTCTCACCATCACTGCTAATAAGGCAAATTAAAATAATTATTGCGAATATCTGATTCCTTGCAGCCAGCTCGGATGACAGATATCTATGTATCCCGTTACTTCTATGCGACTGTAAATCATGAACACAAAATATGAGAACCGTTTTCCTTCTTTCCTGTACCCAGATTTAGCTGATTAACAAACTTGAAATGCTACCACTGGGAAATGGAACATTTTAACACACACACGTCTCAAAATGAAAAATTGCTTCTCTCAATGCAGTACCCTGATAAATCATCCAGAATTTCATGATTTGAGATTTTCTGTGCCAGTGCTTTATTACACACACACACACAAATAAAAGCAGCTCCATCAAAAACTATGAAACCTTTAGGAAAGCATGTAAACAAAAACAACAAGAGAACTGAACGACAAACCAAAACACAACATTTTAACTAAACAACTAGCCCTACCTTTTTTGAGGATGTTTTTAATTAAAAAAACACCACATATATTAACATCAGTAATACAGTAATCAAATGCTTTCATCGCTTTTATATTATCTATCTACGTTTCCACCTAACATATATTTAAAATCCAGACTGCCTGCTGTTTGGTGCATGCTTCTAAAATAAATCCTTCAGCTCTATGTAATGCACTCAATCTAAACATGCTGCACGTTCTGTTGATCTGTTTATCACATTATTTATTGTAAAGGTAGCACACCAGAAGCTTGGTCATGTCTATGTATTGAACAAGCCAAGAGTAAACATGTCAGTAATTAGACTTTACTAAGACGATGGTAGCATGACATGTAATGATGTTATCCGAGCTCTAAGGTTTATCAAATTTATGGTAATACGCAATGAGACCACTGGTTTTGTTAACTCAACAGCTCTTAGAGATCTAACATTATTCTTAAACTGTAAATACTCGTGGCTGTCTGCGCACTTATCTGTCTGCGTACGGCTTTGCGTGAGTGAATGCATATGTCAGTATTTCTAAATATACATGGCTCTACTTCTGTAGCTCTGTTCACCTGTACTGAGTGGATGTGTGTGCGCAAGGCGCGTGTGTAGTGGCTATGTGAGTATGTGTACATCAGTTTTATATTATCTGTAACACAACTCCTATACTGTATATCACCCAGATGGCTACCATTTGAACATATAGCCCTATAACAAACGATTTGGCATAAGCGTTTTGTCGATATAAATAAACACACACACAGATATCCTTGTTTCTTTCGCTACACTTGGTTGGCAGGAAGCAATTATTGCAGCCTGCCGTTGACCTCCTCATCACAAACTACAACCCTTTACTAGGTATCAGTGTATTGTTGCCACACACCACATCCTACCCCCCACCATAAGACCGTCTGAGAAGGCGTTGTCTAAACGTTCTCATTGATTATGTCAGGTCAAGACCATAATCTGACCAATATGACATCCGGCAACATTCCTCCACAATTCTCATCATCATCAGCAGCAGCAACAGCAGCGTCATCACAATGAATGCTCCACCCAGATTGATGTCATCCACTCAGCCAAGAATGGCCCCCGAGCCTTCCTCCAGCGTGATGTATCTCCTCTACTCCGGATGAACAGATATGATGTACTCAGCGCCAATCTGGTAACACACACACACACACACCAATAAATATTAAATGTCACACTAGTTTTCCTAACCAAAGCTGCTCAACTTCTTATCCTTGGTTTAACAGGAGTAAACTATGTTAGCATCATCTCCTCATGGTGTTCAGATGAATTGTTAATTATTCGTACACCAACAACTCTCTACGTTTCCAAGTAGACATCAAACTCTATCGTCTAGGGTAACCGGTTCATCGCCGGTGGGGGGGGTGATAAAACTATAAACAAAAACAACATAGCTATAGACCAAAGTTGTCACCATTATACCATCAACAACTGGACATAAGAGGCTTCAGTTATCAATGCTACACTAGGTGTCAGAACTCAGAAGACGGTGAACAGAATTGGCGATGGCATGGCATGACATTTGACGACGGAGACTGATAGCGATGGAGAGGCTGGCTTTACAGCGATGTCAGACACACCATGACCTTTGATAGTGACAGATAAATGACAATCAGGCACATCATTACGCAGCTCAGTTGTTATCTTCACAGACACCTTCCATGCGGACACACACACGCGCGCGCAGCATGTCCAGTGATGTAATTCGACAAAAGATATGAAGAGAAACTTTCGGTTGCTTCGTGCTAGCTAAGGTCTAAAGACATCGTGTGCCAATTATCGTTATTCACTCAGTAACAGACCCTCCCAATAAAGTAAAACTACTACATATATTCCTTAATAATAATAATAAGAAGAACATTTAAAAAAAGTGATTAATGGCCATCTCTGAAGAAAGAACGACCTAACAAACTTGACAGAAAATACCTGAGTTTGACCCAAATCTAATCTGTGAAGTTGATATATGAAGTACCAAATAACGTACTATAATGAGAGCTGTAATTATAGGAGTAACATCAACTTGACTTAGTAAGCATGCTTTATTTAAGTAATGTCAATGCAATGGGTACTTATACAATGATAACAAATACACAATTAAAATGTCAGATCTAACACTGCACAATGGAATTGCCACCGTCCCTCCCATTAAAAACAAGCACGTCATTACCTATCCATTTATATATATATATATATATATATATATAAAACATATCTATAAGAAAAACGTCACTGGCATTCTGGTATAAATGTGTTTTAAAATATCTCTTGGAATACTTATTGACGTGTATCACACTATCAAGCAGTACATATACAGTGCTTTATCAATTCAAGGTTTGTTTGAAAAGATACTACAATTCCATCCAATTTCAAACAAGCACACCCATACCATAAATGATAGAACCAATATAACTGGTGCCTATAATTAATATTTAAAATAACCTGCGTTCAAAGCTTTATAAGACTAAAAAAAACACACACACACCCACACTATTTAATGTATATATAGAGTCAGTTGATATTTCACCGTCAGGGTGCAACACATCAGACAATATATTTATCTCTCAAACTCTCCCAAAATAATTATCAATTGTACAAAGCTTGGTTTTTTTGTTTGTTATACTGGTATGTTTCTTTCTCTTCACATACTATGTACATGACTTAACTTTATAAATTAGCATATATATGTCTAATTTTTCATATATGGGGCAAAAATATGGGTGGGATTAGTGTAGAATGGGAGGGGGGTAATTATCACGTAAACATGATAATGATTATCTTTAAAATTAAATAGGGATTATGTAATATTATGTTATATTAATAAAGCCCCATATAATGGCCATTCAAAGGAGTGTTGCATAAATGTACTTTATGAATGGAATAATGTAATTCACATACACTGATATTCAATGATTGAGAGTAAAATTAATAAATAAATAAATATATATATATATATATATATATATATATATATATATAGCCTTTTCAGTTGGGTAGAAGTAAAGACCCCTTACATAAAAATAGGCAGCAGCTCACCTGTGGGTCTGTAAAAACACCGTGACGTCATTGCCGCAGTGTTGATGGAGGTAGGTTGGATGCAGGGAGGGGGAATAGTGACGGGGGTTTAGGGGCTCTCCTCGAACAAGTTGAAAAACTGGAGTATTTGGTGCATTCTAGGTCACTTTTTCGCCAAAACCGAAGTAGGTGACCGATTTTCAGCCAATAAAATAGGTGACCAGGGACTGTAAAATAGACGACGTATAGCGTCGGACGTTGGCTGCTATTGAAAAGGCCCCTCTCTCTCTCTCTCTCTCTCTCTTTATATATATATATATATATATATATATATATATATATATATAAGCTATACCTCATATTGAACAGTGGAATATAATATTTATATAATAATAATAAACAATGTAAACCAGACAGGGGTTGTATAGTCACTGACACGTAGGAATTATGTTAATTGTTAATGTTATAGTGGTACGTACCTACATAATGTAATAGTTACTGAGATGTGTGTGTGTGTGTGTGTGTGTTCTTCGTTTAGCCTATGTCATGGCCATACCAGAGACATGTGGCCAAAAGGTAACTAACTCACTAGGAAATCTCCCCACAAACAGAGGTATGAGTCAGATTCAAACCACAAACTGAAGGTTTGTAATAGAGTGCTTTAACAAATGCAATATCACAACACCCAACAGACAATGAGGTCACGGAAGTGATAAATATTATATATTGTCTATGCTCACACCTTTACCCGATAAGCAATAGGTTTCACACACACACAGAGAGAGAGGGGGGGATTAATACATACAAAATTTAAAGTCACTCAATCCTTTATCAATATGTGGCCCAATTACATTGCACAACATCAAGTGATTAGAAAGAACACAGCCTTAGTGGCTGGCTACCGAATGATAAACATATCTCTAACATTAATTCATCATACAGGGACAATGTGTACCTTACTGATAGAGCCATAAGCACAATGATAATCAATATACAACGATGACAACAAGAATTATATTATACAATTTGACGATTATCATCATCCCAAACCTAAAGGGCCGACATTAAGACCCACTCACAGATAAGGATAACAAGATGCCAAAACAAACACAATTCCGGCTACGGTCATGTTGACACGTCATAATAATCGCATCAAGTGTCAGACACATCAGTCATTATACATTAATGTCCATAAGCCACCGTACAGATTTCACCCAATATATTACTTTATATACAATATATAACTGACACATAAAAATGCGTATATATATATATATATATATATATATATATATAGTCAATTTAAATCAACTCAAGTCTTTAGCAAGCAGTCATACTTAATCTAGGCATAAAGAACCCAAATAATTAATTCCATCTCCATACATCTTTTAGAGCAATCTTAGCACATGGATGTCATTCTCTGTTCAGATCGTGTCTTATCTGTTCATTTAATGCATCTCAGCTTTTAATAACGTCTTAAAACTTAACAGATAGAAGAACACGTGTTAGATATGTCAATAATCCCAAATAATATCCGTCCAATAGCATCTCTTTACACAGAATGCGTGCTCAAGCATTAAACCCTGATAAGAGTTCATCATGTTATCCGTGGTTAGGTCCAACACTGAGCCATTTGTTACCTCCCCCCCCCTTATGGTAACCAATAAATCCAGCCTTCTAGGTTATTATTACGTTTATACTGGAAACTAACAGATGGTAAGAAAATCGCTCAATCAAGGAATGTTATTCAGCTGAGAAGCAAACTGTTTGAATTAACTGTCGGAGTAAAGGATATTCACTGAAAATCCAATATTCATCACCAGATTATTTATATACAATATGTCATCTGAAACAACGGCCATCCTATCATCTACACTAAAACAAAGACAACAGATCAATGAGAAAGATTTTACCACCATACTACTGAGACGTATCTGGACACATCACGTCATTACTACTGAGGTAGATTGAGGCTGCTAGAGGAATTATTAGCAACAACGGACTATAAAAGTGAAACAGTTTAAACGTCATAACCTGACACAGACAGTAAACGTTGTTGACTGTAATGTTAATAATAGTTCTGTTGTCATCTGCCATGATTGATATCAAGCTGTGCTAATCAATTACATGTGGATACAGCTTGCTGGCAGTTGACGTATATATGCCAAAATGACAAATATTGAAGGAAAAAAAGGGAATCATGAGTCAAATCTAGAAAAGTGCACACACACACATATATCACACTGAAACGTGTCACTGTGTGTGTAGAGACAGCCATGCATACACACACACACACACACACAGATAGAGAGAGCATCTTGGCGTAAAACACAGACTTCTAATTTCAGAGTCGGAATAAAGTTAATACTTCACTATGTCCACCTTAACTTGTATATACTACACCATGGTTAGAGAATTCTACAGCTAGACAAGGACTAGATACAAAACTGGAAATGCCAACTAACATCAATCTGAAACAGCCTCATATTAATGACATTTACCTAACAGGCGAGGTCTATATACCATTACTGTCTATAGTTACTAATGAAGAATTGATATTATATGCAGTATATAGACATGCCTGTTCCACCATCAAGATGATGACTGATGTTTTACGCGCACTTTTTTTACCTCCAAATGTAAATGAGGCGAAATCAAAGACGAAACAACCTTCGGATATGCCCGCGCCGAGATTCGAACACGAGTGGTAGTGATCTGTGGTCCGACACGCTACCGCTAGACCACGGAGGCGACCCTCCACCATCAAGACAACACATACGGCTCCCAATAATAAATTGTATGGAATGATCCAGTAGAAAGAAAAACAGCCCCGAAGAGCACGATAAATAATTAATTACTGCAACTGATGATGGACAATTTATTTGAACTAAAATGAGACGTTCTTCGCTTAATGAATAATATGGAAACGGTATTAGCAGAAGTTATAACACCCACATATCACTGATATGCCGGTATAGAGCTCTCGATGATAACACTCTAATAATAAAAAACCTACATGTTGTAAATGATCCAGATGTAGAGTATGAAATGAATCATACCTGAGTGAGCTCTCTCGCCATGGGTAGACGTTTGAGAAGTTTCTTTCCATCTCTCCATACCCCAGTCCACTCAGATATAACTGAGAATGTGGTAGATTAAATGACGATGGGAAGAGAGAATCATTCTGTATTCAAAACACTGCACACCTTCATGGAAACTGAGCAAGTATTAGTGTCACAGCCCTAAGGTTGCCTTTAAAACTGGAGCAGAATATAGAGGGGTAATTCCAAACCCAACTGCATACATTTTAAAGACAGTTGGAAGTTGATTGACAACGGTTGGAAGCTGACTAACATGGGATGGTTGGAACCTGACCCGCAAGTGGTTGGAAGCTGACCAACAGGTGGTTTGGAAGATGATGGCCCACAGGGGTTAGAAGCCGAAAGGACATCAGAACACTGGCACTGGATAGAAAGCACTTAGGGAGTGTATATAGTCAGGAATGTTTTTTACTGTTCATATCAAAATTAATATTTAACATTAGAAGCCAACAAATGTTCAGAATATAAACAATGTCATCTCATTATTAAGATAACAAGATTTACTAACTCTGTAGGATGATTAAACAAGGTATGTGTACAGGAATTGATATCACAACACAGGAACTGATATAGTAATACAGGATCTGATATTACATTACAAGGACTGATATTGTAATACACCGAATGACACTAAATAGAATTTTTATCTATAATTTACATTGCATGGTTGTACTTCAACACACCTATTTGTGTAGCTCAAGCTATATGCTTATTTAATAGTGCATCACTCTCTCTCTCTCACACAATGCCCCTTAATGCACAGATCGCTGTACATATACATTTTATTACAAGACCACTACAGTTACCAGCCAAGTCAAACATCAGACAAATGATAGCCATTATGTGGTGGCAGGCAAACTAAAGTCCAGGTGATAAATAGGAAATTACCTATATGTTGCTAGTGTATTATAGCAGTTAGTTGAACTGTTAGCCAACATGGTCAAACAGGAAGACCAGATGGCAATTTATTAAGAAACATGACATGTTTGGCTGCCAGGTGAGGAAGTAATTATGGCACAGATTTGGCTGGGCTTCAGATGAATGGTGTCACACACATTAGGCGCTTCTGACACAGTGCGGTGTCATGTCGCTTTATATACAAATCTATCACAGCTGTCACATTACTGATAGGTGGAACGGGCATAACGTGAGAGGATGAGGGGGCATCACCTGCAAAGACCAGCCATACTGTCATATGACATAACTAGCTACCAGTGCTGTTCCCTTGAGAACCATCCAGACAGAACTGTTACACATTAACATTGCCAACTATATTCTAGGACAGCTCCTACTGAAACCTTCCACTCAGTATCCATAAAAGACATTAAAGAGTGAGTGATTGCTCCGTTAACCTCAGAGCTAGCCTCACCTGGAACGTTTGTAGGCAAAAGACTACTCCCCTGAGGGAGATGAGATGGCAAGTCCAATAACACTTTCAGAAAACAATTCACACCATTGCTCTCATCATCACCAGTAAACTGACCAACTTAGATACGTAAATGCTTTTAAAACACTTATCTTAAAGCACAGATGTTTAAACAGTAGATATCCACATCCAATAAAACAGAACACCCCAGCCGATCTGCATTTTACCATAATGGCACACAGGGATTAGCGGCAGACTTCTAGAACTGGCTTTAAACTGTGGTTGAGCTATAATGACTGAAGGATATCTCATCTTTCACTTCGACTTATGACCTTTGGAGGTCGCTTGGCATAATAGTAGCCGTAAAACGCCAACATTTATATTTATTTGATTGCCACCAAAAAAATTATGATCTCACTGAGTACGTACAAAACAAAATGTTGATACTGTAAAATAATTTCACAACTAAATTCAACAATAACTGATGATGTAACATTATTATTCTGAACTGACTGGTTTTGCAATGGGAAAGACTGTATTCAATTAAGCATGGTCAGTTCAAATCAATCCTCCCAAATATCACAGCAACATAAAAAAAGGACAAAATTCAAGAAACCAGAATTATGTCCAATTTAACCCCATCTGTCAGTGGAGAAATGACAACAAAATCTGGTTCTCTCATTGAGTGATCATGCTGTATTGATATATTAATGAGAATTCCTCTTAAGCCATCAAATAACATCAATACTATCTTTGTGTCTGTGTCGCTGCGCACGCACGCACACACACACACACACAACACAGAAACACAACTCATATAAAAAACATGTATATATGCATGTAACAGTATGTGTACAAATGTGTGATGCATAATTAAATACCCAGTATACAGTAAATGCTAAGTTTGTCCAAGTTTGGTGGGATGAGACAATAACTTTAAAACCAATGAAGCTCTTATTATCACTTGTAGTCAGGTAGTAGGAAGCTGATTATAATTGTGATAAAATAAAAATCTACCATTATAAAACAGCACCCAAGGTCAATAATATTGTCATTTGTAATCATCTTCTCCACACACACACACGCTATAGACAATTAACAAAATTATAAATAATTAAATATGGCCTCTAAGAGGCTCGCTTCATCTAGACAGATAGTACAACAAACACTGTTACAGATATTGGCCAAGATTGACAGAAATCTTTAATGATACCTTAACACGAACAAGTTCATAAAACAGAGCTTCTCAACAAACACAGTGCTACTCAAGTGGGAGCCATGTCACTTCAGACAATTCAATTCCGGAATTGATTATTTAAAAAAAAGAGGAATTGGAATTGATAAATTTTGAATTGGAATTGAAATTTCCTACAACAACAACATTTAATCCACAAATTAATTTACCATTTAATTTTTTTTAATCCAGAAATATTTCTTCCATGACAATCCTACTTGGAATATAAACTACTCTGACTAGGTATTCCAAGTAGGTACTCGGATTACCTACTCATGGTAAAAAGTAGTAAGTAAAAAGAGTGTAAAAAACTGAATTTGAATCGATACATTTGGAATTGATAAATTTGATGTGGAGTTGAAATTGACCAAATGGAATTGAGTGGAATTGACAAAATGGAATCGATCCCATGTCTGCTTCACTTCCAGTTGTTTTTGTTAGTGGTTTGTTAAGCCTCTTTGCTGGTTACACCTGGGACATGTGGCTGAGGAGTTACCCCCTAAGAAAACAACCAACAAAAACAGGTGTAATTCAGGTTCAAACCCAAAGTCCTGATGTTTGCAGCATAATCCTCTAACCATTGTGCTATCTGAAGACAGGACTTCTTGCATCATAAAAAAGTAACAAGGTGTCATCTTACACCTGGATAATTTTGATAATAATTCACACCTGATAGCATCAACACACATTATTTCTGGATGTAGTATGTGTATTTTAAACACACACACACACACATACGCTAGATTGACTACCAAAGTATTTACTTTAGAAAAGCCAGAAATTAAATTGCATTAGTTCCTGGGTCGATCATAAATAATCCAGTTAGTTCTTACTATTTAACCCTTTGTGGACAGGTTACTTGACGTAGTGGGGGGGGGGCCTTTGTTAGCACAGCTGACTGCTATATTTAATTACACACTGAACACACAAAGATAACATACTTAGAAGTTACCCAAACCTTTTGAATGTGATGAATGGCGATCATTTCATCAACCAGTGGTTGTGAGCAGAAATACTAAAAGATGTGCCCTCAGTGCAAAAGTTATGGAATTTCAGTATAAAACAAAACATCAAAGAAAAAATAAATCATGGTATTTGTTTTATAATTTAGAAATATGTGTGTAATAATTTGGATCACTAATCACTGAGATACTGTAATTCTTAATAATCAATTCAAAGCATAAATATAATTCATACTTCCAAATACAATCATAAGTAACTACATTAAATTATCAATTTTGTTCATGGTTAGGTGGTGTTCCTTATTGCTAAACATAGTGATTGAGTGTGCAGGATTTATTGAAATATGTTTAAAAAAATATAATTTAGTGTTGCTTCCTTTCTGTCATCACTTATAAAATGCAAAAGGACACAGCAGAGTCAACAAAAAGATACAACAGGGTCAATGTGTATCCCAAAACTGGACAGGATCATTACCAAAAATAAAATATATCACCAGTTTAAAATTATATCCATATCCTAGATTGTGCTATAAATATAATGATATAATCAGCTAAATTATTTAAGAAGTTAGATATCTAGATATTATAGTTTACTGGATTATAATAGAAATTATTACATGTTCTGTTGATAAGAATTGGCTAATGCCTTAATCAAACTGGACTTGTGTTTCGTATATCACATTATAACCAGGAAAAAGTCATAATACTGTGCTATATTCATGTTTCGTGGTAATCCAGACGTAACTTTAACAGTAACACTTATTAATTCACAGCATAATCACAACTGAGTAGACTTTTTATTCATGTTACTATAATAATAATTTTGATATTCTAAATTAATTATAATTAATATGCTAATTAGAAATAAATCCACACTGGTGCCAAATATAAGACACCCAAGTGATCACAGGGAATCTTTACAAAACCAACATTTATCCAAGGGCAAAAATCATCAAAAGGCATGTTGTATATTAAATGACTGTGATCCCATACTTATATGGAGAATGACAGCCACAGACAGGATGTAACATCACAGATGTATTTATACTGGTCAGTGGAAAGATAACGTTTACTAAAACTAGCCACCCATAAATTTCTGATCCATACCATAGGGTATTCCTTGGACTGAAAAGATAAACAGCACTTTTATATCCATTGTTGACAGTATCAGCAACAAATTTCAGAATTTAAAGAATAAACACCTAACCAGTTCTACCAAAGTTTTTCCATGCTCCTCCACTGGTCAGTGAGTGCCCAATTCTTAAGCTGCCTCATGTTTCAGAATGGTATGTATAACTATAACAAAACAATAACTGGTAAGCAGCACTAAATACTCAGGGCTCACACACCACCCCCATGTTTACATCAGAACCAGACCATAAATCTTTCCAGGGGGCATGAAAAATCACTCACTGTACAATATTTCATGGACACAGATGTAGACAGGGAATCAATGGAACAATGGATGCTTTTCCACTGTTTCCTATGTAAACCATTTTTCATGGACACACGAATAGTCTGCTTAAAAGGGACAAGAATCCAGACACGACCTTAGTTGATCCTGTTCATCTTTGGAGACATATTTTGATCCCTGGTGTTGGACAAATCATAGTTTGAGTGGAGGATCATTGGCTCAAGATATCCTGTGATCATTATAAGCTTAGATATCTTCATTCAACCCATACATATCTCATACTGCTAATGTGAGCAAATGACAACCAAGGAGCTAATCCACAGGATAACATGGCCCTTAATAAAACAGATGCTGGCATAGTAAAACAATTCAGAGTAGGTATTCGTGCAACATGGTGAAACATTTATCAAACCTCAAGGTTGCAATGAAATATCCTAGTTAAAAAATAACCCTTTTTTATCTTGACGTATATCAAGTACTGCATTACGTATATGGCAACACAGTGGTAAAATTCTGGATTCAACCGTCCGATTCGAGTGTCCAGACAGGCTTTCTGAAGAAAAATAGGTAAGAATGTGAGAGAGGTGTCTGCAATGTTGCATATGCATTCAGATGCTGGGTATATATCAGAATGGGCCGAGCAACCTCCAAAGGTAATGAGGCGAAGTCAAAGACGAAACAACCTTCAGATATGCCCACGCCGAGATTCGAACACGGGTGGTAGTGATCCACAAGCCATATTACATATCAGTCACACAACTGATAAAGGGTCATTTAAGTTCGATTTCCAACACTCAGCAGTCTATTCACAGTTTGATTATTTAATCAGTTTTATCATAGCATATACCATGGAAAGAAATTACTGCTATTTCTATTTCCACTACAGAGTAACAGACTCATACGGCTTCTTATTTTTATTAAACAGCAGGACTAACAAAAAAAAATCTTGACAAATACATATGATTATTGCTAACTATAATTTATTCACCAATATTCATAAAAAAAGAAGGAATATACACCTTATACGTCTTAGTTATGATGTGACCAAGCATGTTGAACAGTTCTTTTACCACAGACGTTTGCTTCACATTTGAACTACAGGAACATGGTCCAGCTGGTTTGATGCATTATCAGTGCACAGATATCTTTACCAGTGTACACGCTAACACAGTAACTGTCAAATAGTCAGTTTCATCCAAAACTACTGTAGCATTGATTATTATTGTAACATATTATTTGACATTTTTACTATAAAATTATTTATCATCAAGTAACTGACAAGTAATAGACACCATCCATCACTCAGTCAGTGACTGATAAGCAAACGCCAATGTAGAAGGCATTTAATTAGCACTGGAATATTTGACAAGCAGTCACCTTTTATTCCATAATATGGAATTCGGGATTAGAACTAGACTACACTTAGTATTCAAGTAACACTATTGACTATTGTGTTGTCAGAACTGTCAAAATTGCCACAGTCATTAGTTCTGTCACAATAGTCATTCACAGTAGATGACTAGTAGTTGTACTAGATCTAATAATTATTATAGATTCTAGTTAGATCTAGATCTATATAGTAGACTCTAGACTTAACTCATAAGGCTAATAAGCCAGATCAGCTAAACAAGATTATAAGCCTAACAACTAGATAAACAAGAGCTAATGAATGATCCAACTATTATTTTGCCTCGTCATAGTCCACATTTCCTCAACTAATATCTCAACCAACAGTTCTCCATGACCGTCTATCTCCCAGACACAATCGGCAAATTATCAAAATCAGTAAAATATCGAA
Source organism: Paralvinella palmiformis (assembly GCA_025642065.1). Taxonomy (NCBI): domain Eukaryota; kingdom Metazoa; phylum Annelida; class Polychaeta; order Terebellida; family Alvinellidae; genus Paralvinella; species Paralvinella palmiformis. Next base: position 360,597 of record JAODUP010000205.1, read on the forward strand.
CAGAGCAGACACCTTGCAATCTGACATAGACCGATACGACAATAGTTGAATAGATAGATTCAATCATTCATAGAATCAGAATGATAGACCCCTACTAGGGCCCTAGCCCTAGTGGCTAGTCCTAGAGACTGCGTCGCGTTTTGGAAATGTCAAATTCCTAAACATCGACACCTTCGTACATGACCGGGAACCCTGCGCATACGTCAAGTAAACTCAGGCATACAACAAGAGCGAATACCTTACCTAGTGTGGTAAACTTGTTAAGAAATCACTATCAACATAAATACACCGAATACAAATTCTACTTTCGCACTCAGCTGTCAACATGGTACACTTCCTGTGACGTCACGAGTTTGCTGACAGCTGGCCGTAAGAGGGAGCCACTAATTCTATGCTGTAATAAGTATTCATCAGATGGCGCCAAGAGAGGTTAACCAAAAAATAGGGCCAAGTTTTGGAGATGGAGCCAATCAAGCCTATAATTCGACGGGTCGTCGGAAAGACCTCGTAGATAACATTCAGATGATCTCAGACATGTTTCGACACTAACACCGTCTAACGCAGCCCACTCAGCTCTCAACCAATAATCACCGATGGTGGAGACAGATGGGTATGAGTTCATGGCGTAATGAAGTCTAGTTGTCGTATTTCCCTAGGGAAGGGGAGGGGGGAGGTTTGCGTGCATAGTGGCTATAATCCCACCAGTTGTAAAACTAATATCAAAGGGAACATTAGTAAAGCACACTGTTAGAGAAAAACTGTGAAAAAAATTGTGTGGTCGTGTTTACCTTATATTTATGTGTTTTATCACTAACACAGATTATATCGAGATTATGCAGTCTACATTAGATAATAAATCACGACTTTACTGGGGCGGATTCAAGATTTGTTGGGTGAGGGGTCTAACCAAGGAAGAATAGTAGAAATCAGATAATGCTTAGATATCTTCTGAAATGCTACAAAATCCATATTTATTCAAATGTATACTGTGTATAAATACTAAAGTAGACATTCATGTGAAGAAAGTCCCATGGTATGAGACTTGGTGATTGATTCAGGGCATATACAGATTGTTAGGATTATTGTCGGTTACGCGATTTGTTAATAGAAACATGGAAGTCTCCCCAGTCATAATGTGGCATATTGTACATTATGTCAAAAAAAATCTTTAATAAGCAGATTCACCTTTTATTTCAAGGTGCATACTTATGGGAAAGAAACAATGATGTTTAAAATATTTATTATCTCATGTAAATTTGCATCATTTAGTTGAAAAGGCTGGCTTTGAACAAACGTCTAGTGTGTTCTTTTATGAATCTATCTGCAATGTTTTGTTTAATGTGTTTAATGTAATGTATTTTCATTGGTGTTAAGGCAGAAAACCTTGTGTCAGCCATCCAGCTCCTCAAATGGCTTTTGATTAGCCTCAACACAGAGAAACTACGCTCTGCCTCCGAAGATGTGACAGGTAGAGTACAAGCTAATATTAGTAAAATTCTAATGTTCGGAAAGAAATCTGTATCTGCAGGTATACCCTGTCAGACTGTCTTGACCCCATATTGAACCATTTGAATACCTCATTATCTAATGACCTCGAAGTTAGCAGATCGTCATGCCATGATTCAAAATGTTCTTAGGGGCATCCCTAGTTTGACAATTAAAGATGGTATTAGACTCAGCAAAGCACTCACTGGTCAGTAGTTATTTGCAGAGGAACGATTCTGCAACTGTTGCAGTAATATATCAATAAAAGGAATGCCAATTGATTACTTGTCATAAAGAAGAGGTGTGTCAGCAGGTATATTCTACCTATTACCCTGAAACCTTAGAACTCTTGGCATTTCCTCTTCAGTACCTATATTTGAAGCCAGCTGCTTTGCTTCGTCGTACCATCTCTGGAATTCTACACCAATGTCATCCATCACAAACATTGAAACTCTGGTTTGATATTGTCAATCATTGTGTATGCCTCGAAACGTCAATATCGCTTCTTTGTGCTTTAGTTGACAAATCTTTTAATTAATCCAACCTATTATTCAATACTTTGAAGTTAAATAATAATTCCAAAACTCTGCAATGCAAGTGAGCTCGTGTTCATAAAGCTCGCCAAATGTTTCCAAACAAAAATGTTTTTCAACCCAGCGTGTCTTGGACAAACCTCCAGGAATATATACCTCTTGGGAGAATTGTCAAAAAATTGTAGCAAATACAATTTTACTACGAAGGAACTTAGTATAAAATAAAGTATAATTGCTCATCGGTTGGTTATTTAAGAATGACACGTTAGCAGTACTACTAATAGTTATTACGTCGCCAAATGGTACCTTGCATTTAAAGATGAAGGATCCCTACTAGAAGTAGGGGGTCCTGTGCCTGACCCCGGTAGATCCCCAACTGCTTCATATCTTTGAATCAGCTGGGATCATAAGTCAAATAGGCAGGGATGGAAGATGTATTATTATCATCCTTTTCACTCCCACTCTAAAAGCCTTCGATTGTGACGTGTGTCTAAGACATGTTTCATCCGATATCATTTGCCCAACGAATGACTGTTCCGCTACATGTTCTACGTGTTCTAGCAGATCTGCTGATGTGACCAATGCCAAGACTAAATAGGCAGTTCACTCATTATCAATGCTGTAAGTAGGAAGTGTAAAGTGTGGGGGGTCAAGTCAAAATGCAATTGTGTTACTAAATACAATCTAGTGTTACTAAATATATCATTGTGCGTTTGAAGAAAACTTGTCAACATCAAAGCGGGTACACAAACTTCCAAACTCTGTACATTCCAAAAGTCACACATATTATACTTTTCATCTAACATTTACCCAACACCGTGTGTTCATACAATCAATAGGGAGATACGTGTTTAATTGGCTTGTAAATATGAATTATTAAAATTAATGACTCATATAGAAAACAGTTAGAATATAGATAATTATAATTGTTTTAATTATCTGTATCTATATGTTTCCATGGTTATGATTGTTATAACATAGAAATTGGATGCTAACATCTAGAAATGTACTTATTCTCCGCCTGATAACAAATGGAGACAAGTTAATGACTATAGAGTCTTACAGTTTTGAGCTAACCATGCAGTTTATTGAAGAGAAGTTCTCCAGATAAGTTAAGACTAATCTCGGGCAAATAATATTCAGATGTCAAAAATCAAACCATAAGCATACACGATAATTTACACAAAATTAAACAGCTACCCATTATAGTTTTGATAATCTGACTGAAAGTGGTAGTGGGTTTGTCCTTGCAAAACAATTTCACATTTTAAGCCGATGTTTGATACTTTCTTCAGGTTAGCGCACAATTAACTAAATTCTGTTAAATGAGACAGTTAATCCACTGACACTGGCAACTGCGAGAATATCAGCTAGGTTGGTATTATACCCGTCGGTATACTGGGATCATTCACGCTGCTCCGGATCAGTGGGCGTGAGGGAGGAAAAATATTAAGTGAAGTCAATTATCGAACATCGGGCAATTGTTTTTTTGAGTGTTGTGAAAAACTGTATGCCATTATTTGCGGTGAGTTTTTAATATAGCTATTATATACAGACATGAAAATAAATATGGAATATATTCTTTATCCGTTGCATTCTTTTGTGGAACAGCATATTACGACCAGTTGGTTAGTGTTTATTATCTGTTCGGTGGTATCAGCGTAATCATTGATACGTGACGAGTATTTTGGCATACGTTTTCAACACGTGGTGAGTGGTTGGGTGACCAATAAAACACCCAAGGTCCACGTGGCATGATATCTGAGACTCTGTAAATAAGGGAGTAGAACTATTGATAGCTCTAGTTGTACACGGGCGTGCCGGCGGAATTTGCTGAAATTTTTGGGCAACTTTCTTGACATCATGATCCGTCATTTTAATGAAGGAATTTATCGACGAGTTCTTGCCATGTGGCGTATGGGTTCCAAACCTATAGCAAGACCCGGACGTCCTCATAAGACAACAGAAAGAGAAGACCGTTATCTGATACGTTTGTGCCGAAATGGCTGTACCAAGTCAGCAAACACCCTTCGTGCTGAGTGATTACGGTTCACTAATTCCGCTGTATCCAGAATGCTAGTGAATCTGTGATCCGTGCAGGTTACTTCACCAGGAGACCTCTGAAGAAACTTTTATTGTTGCAAAGACAACAGCAGGCGCGTATGGATTGGGCTAGAAACCATATCCGCTGGCGACCAGGACATTGGCATGATATCATCTTCAGTGATGAATCCAGATTCCTGCTTTACCGAATAGATGGTCGTATCCGGGTCCGCAGACAGCAACATGAGGCCTATAATGAAGATTGCATCGTACCAAGAGTCCAAACAGAGGGCGGTGGAGTTGCCGTATGGGGTGCTTTCCACCATGATGGAAAATGTGACCTTAACATCGTCGATGGAAAACCTGGAACATTACCAGTACCTACATATCCAGGAGGAAAGGTTATTGCCATTTGTTCGCCTGACATTTGAGCATAATTTGATGTACCAGGATGACAAGGGATCGAACACTAGGAATGGCCAGCAGTGTCTCCGGATATGAATCCTATGAGAACTTGTGGTCCGAAGTAACACGCACCATGGATGCAAGTGCCAACCAGCCTACTAATCTGGCGGAATTGAGACAGGCAGTCAATGATGCATGGCAAGCTCTGCCCCTTCAAACCCTGGCAACCCTGATTGACAGCATGCCTAGACGAATACACGCTCTGTACGATGCCCGTGGTGGTCATACCAAATATTGAACTGTGAATCGTGTGCCTCATTGAACAGTCTAAATAATCAGAACGTCGATTTCCTGACAAATTCCTGCTTTATTTAATGCATTGCTTAACGGCCCCATGTGTCGTATATTTAACATTTTGGCAATACTAATCATATTTCATTACATTCACCATGATCCAGAATACCTATAGCCTTTCAAATGAATCAATATATTCCTCATTGGGTAATTATAACCACAAATACATAAAAATCACATATCCTGATACTTTCGCTGAAAAAAAAACTTAATTCTAAGTAAGAAATAACAAACAATAAAATTATATTCCATATTTATTTTTGAGTCTGTATATATTATATATATATATATATATATATATATATATAATAATAATAATAATAATAATAATAACTATACATCACGAAACAATAAAGAAAACGGCATCATGAATATTAATAAATGTAAAAGATAACGCACACACAGAAACACACACAAACACACACAAATTAATTATCTCTTTCCTTTGTGTATCTCTGTCTTCTTCAGTCTATTTCACTGTCTACCCTTTAAGCTCGTTTATGTACATCTCAGCCTGTAATTGACTAATTGAGTTTGACGTTTCTTCTATTTTGAGGAAGTAATCGTATTATTATTATTACTAAAAGAGGTACATAATTGTAGAACTTGTTGCTTAAATGTAATGTATAGAATTGCATGAAACCATACTTCTATATATCAAATTTGCCATCAAACAATCAAACCTTACCCTCCCCCCTCCTTATCTAATCAATCAATTACCAATCTTTATATGCAAATTATGATTGAGGAAAAATATCTGACGTGTGATGTCATGTCCAGAAATAACATATCCCCAAACAAAATTGGGCACATGAAAATTCCATAACATTTCATCATCACAGTCACCATAAATATTTATAAATGATATGATATTGGAAACAAAAATGTTTAGAACGAAGGGCTGGGAAAAGGAATTATATTCTAAGTAGGAGACCAATGACACCAGAAACAGAAAGACCTACTCAGGAAGACTTACTCAATTTGAAGTCTAGGCAGTTATGATGAGAAATTTGGGCATTGATCAACAAACAAATATCTAATTTAAAAAGAAATAATAATTTGACAATGGTAGTCACAAGATTTTTGTGACTGGTGAGACATTAAACATGTCTCAGCATGAAAAGTCGCGATCTGGATTTATTTAGTTATTCGAACCCAGAATAAAGCTGAGGTCAGCATCTGAGGTGTCGAAATATTTTATATATAGGTTTCTTTTGGACTACAGAAAATTACTGTTGAATGAAAACTGTGGTGCCAAAGTAGTTATCATATGTATGTAGCAAGTCACCATTTAACCACACGCACGTGTTGTTTGTTGCGAGCTGTGGTATCAAATGGTGTTTTTACGTGCTTCCGCTTTTTGTACGTAGCTTGCATATAGCCGCTTTCCTGTGGGCGTGGCATATTTGTCTCGTACGAAAAGCGAATTAGCTGATCTCCACAGGCTGATGAGTAGACCAGACACGTGCTTAGGTATACGCACACATCTATCAATATGTGGAGGTATGGAACATTTTATTTTTAGATTAATGTATGTATAGTTGTATTTATATTTATATGTGGAGGTAGGTCTCGAAGGATGTTTAGATATGTTGATGCTCTGTGCATGTTGCCTCTCTATATGCACATCATATGAACACTCTCTAGACTGACACGGATTATAATTGCTCTTGACACTTAAAACTGCTTCTAGGCAAAAAAGAGATGCCAAATCAAACATTATCGGCATCACCAAACTGTGAAAATAGTTAACAAGATCAATATGTCACTTTTGTACAGCCAGTATGGTGTCGTTGAACTGATTGAAATCAAAATGTAGACATGTCATTAACTTAAAATATACTATGAGATATGTGTGTGTGTGTGTGTGTGTGTGTATGTGTATGTGCGCGTGTGCGCGCGCGTATGTGTCACAATTTGTATATAGGAGGAGAGTCCATGAAATAAATTTAGATTTTAAATGCGTATTTCGTCCATCTCTAACCTTTCCTTGGCACACTTTGGCAAAATGATTTTGTTTTCCACAATTGGTACACACTTTTTCCTTGAGCTGGACATCTTCCTTCATGAGGATAAGCACCACAAAACTTGTAGCACTGTTTAGGGTGATTATATTTTCGTGGTGTAGGTTTCTTGTATCTGGACTGGGCTTCTGGCCTGATAGTTTTGACATCTTTTGTAGCTGATTAGCCTCCAGTTCTATTGAATGCTTCTGTGCTAATTCCATTGCACGTCCTTTAGCAAGCACCTCTTCTAATGACATTCCATTTTCTGATGTGTTCTCCATAATCAATAGGCGTAGTTTGTGAAGCTTACATCCCGTGTTAATTTGAGAGCGTACTTCTCTATTTTCATCAGCAAACTTACAGTAAACGGCCATGCGTCGGAGTCTTACGTAATATTCATCAAATGTTTCTGTTGCCTCTTGCATCAAAGAGCGAAATTCCATCACATCATGTTCTGTGTTTCGTTTTGGAATCAAACATATTTAATGTAACTATAAAGGGGAATTTGCAAGTGACATTTTAAACAATTGAGATTTAAATGGTTTCAATGAATATTTTCGAATGGTTTGAAAATAGTATCATATATGTATCACCTTAAATAATTTTTTTTAAATTACATTGTAGTCTTAAGACTCTCCTTGGCATTTACATGTATTAAAGATTGCACAAACGGCTTCTTCAGAAAATAAAACAATGCACTTTCAATACAAGATATCAGGCATAAATATCAATGTTACAGTAATAGGAATCACCCATTGAATTATAATCGATGTGATCATTGATTTTATCCATTCATATCGTCATGTCAGATGGCAAAGGTTCTACAAAAATAGCATTTTAGAATGGAAGTTTGTACAGCCAGTCCGGACGATGACAGCCATGCAAATCGCGCTGAATATTACTTAGGTTAGGGGCAGATTTCTATTGTATGAAGTCTATTCCATTTCTACTAAATTCAAAATTATGATCTGGAGATCACATTCCTTTAATGGACTATAAATAAAATCGAAATATAGCTTGTAAATAGCCTATATACAGCTTTTCAGTAAGAAGACACGTGTAAATCGCCACGCAACACTGATTCTTCAACTTCAAACCTGAGACCGTAGTGTGAAAATCAGCCGCATGGTGGCACCACGGGTAAAATATATGTCTATTGCTACATCACACGAAGTACCCAAGACTTGAGTGAATGTTTATGAAAGTTTCATTTATTATCGCCCGTCTATCGCAAAACTAATAGTTAATATTTTTTAATATGCCGTTCTGCAATAAGTTGCTGACATGCATGAATTCGAAACAGCATTTTATTTGTATTTTATTTATTTATTTCTTAATCAAACGTAAATATCTATTTAACAGGTTTCATATCGAAGTTCTCAAGTCACTCGACCACGTTTACCGCTAGATGGAATCACTGTCGACATTATAATAAAAAAATATGTTTTCTGATCGTTATTAGCATCATTAATTACTATTTTTGTAATAATTAATTTTGTAATTACTATTAATATTACTAAAAATGGTCATAATAATAATAATAATAAGAAGAAGAAGAATAATGGTGATGATCATGATCATGGTGGTGGTGGTGGTTGTGGTGGTGGTGATGATGATGATGATGATAATAATAATAATAATAATAATAATAATATTAAGTAACGTTACTACTCTAACTATCATGTGACGCTTTGCGTCATCATTATTAAGTGTTGTATTTACATTTCAGTTTTCCCTGGGATGTGCATAACAGAATAAATTATGTAAAACTATTCCGTTTCCTTCTAAAGCTTCACTTATGTCCACTAATGTTACGTTTTCTGATTGTATTTTACTCACACCAGAGTATACGTATTCAATGAGGTTCATCTATGTCAACGATTTGTTCTATCTCTGGTTTATGATGTTATGTTAATTCGTCCAAAAGCAAGCTATTACAGTGTTTGGTCGATCAGACTCTAGATCTAGTGTATAGATGTCCCTCGCGTTGAGTTAAATGGTTCTGGTATTGAATTAGTTAAACATGATAAACATTTTGGCAATGTCAGTGGACAAAATGTTCGATGCATCAGATACAAAATTGTTTGAGTGCCTTCAATGGTAAAGTAAATATGGCTAAGTCTCATTTCGGTCACGATGATGATGATGATGATGATTGGTATTTTACGGCCACTTTTGTGCACATGGTAGGCTAAATGGGCCGAGCGACCTCCAAAGGTAATGAACCGAAGTCAAAGATGAAACACCTTTCCGATATGCCCACGCCGAGATTCAAACGCGAATGGTAGTGATATGTGCTCCAACACGCTACCTTTAGATGATGATGATTGATGTTTTACGGCCACTTTTGTGCACAAGGTAGGCTAAATGGGCCGAGCGACTTCCAAAGGTAATGAGACGAAGCGAAAGACGAAACAACCTTCAGATATGCCCACGCCGGGATTCGAACACGGGTGGTAGTGATCTGTGGTCCAGCACGCTACCGCTAGACCACGGATGCGCCCTCTCATTTCTGTCACATCGACTTTGACACTAATAATGATAGTCTACACCAAATATTTAAAACATACCTCATGCCACTGAATGGTTCCTAGCTTTGGGATTATGACAATAAAATTATCGACACGTTCAATGTTAGATGGCGAAAGGCTATTCGCAGGTTAGTCAACCTGCCAACCAAAACTCATTGTAATTTACTACCATATATTTGTGATGATATACCACCAAACTTAAAATTATTTAAGCGCGCTATCTCTTTTATTAATGGCTTATCAAAATCCACCAATGTACTCACATATCTTTGTTATCGATTAGTTTTTAATGGTAGTAGTTCTTCTGTAAGCAATACAATATAAATTTTATCATAAATGTGGCTTGTACCTCGATCATATGTGTGTACTGTCAACAACAAAAAACTTACCCCGTATCTACATGCATTGATGACAGTTTAGCTATCTCACTGGCAGTGTGATACGTGATGTTTTACACATGATACAATATTAATAATTATTTCCCAAATATCTGCATATTTAATGCCTCAGAATTACATTGGATCTTAAATACACTCTGCACTAAATAGTTACCGTACATGCCCATATTAGCTGTAAATACAAAATGTTGTATATTTAATATCGGTTTTCTTGTTCAAATTTTTAATAGTATATTCTTATGAATATAAAATAAAGAAGATGAAGATTGGCTTTGAGCTGATCATATCGTTTTGGCGCCAATCTAAAAAGGTCTCTATACGGATTTCTTCCCGTATTCTATTAGTGGGCAGGGTATTTTCCCGCTTTAATACCAGGGCGAAATGCCCTGAGTGTACTAATACAGTATCAGGATCCAGTTCTCGGCCAATCATGCTCGTCCTTGGCTTTCCGGATATTGTGTAGAGCTATTTCTTACAACTGAAACATTGGAATATCTCAGAATAGTATATTACATTTTTATTATATGATCTCGTATTTTATGCAGTTAATGGAAATGTCCCCAGCTGCTCACATAACAAGTTAAGTCTTTCAAAACGTATATTTAATTTCGAGTTATTTTTGTTTAATATCTGGTCAATCTCGTCTGCCATGAAAGACCCTTACACATACCAACAACAACAATGATAGATCAGACCCCCTCTATGGACTAGTGGGTAAGAGCGTGGGACTTTCGTACCCATGTTCATGCTCCGCGGGAAGCCGGAGGTTCGAATCCCGGCCGTGACATTATAGTAGGAGTTTTTCATCCAACCAGGCAACTGGCAAGGTTTTTCATCATCACAATAACAGAAGTCAACACCAGGTGGCTGTGCCCAATAGGCGACAGCCAGGGGTCTTTATCCTAAACTTCAAGACAAATCTGCCATACAATCTAGGATGTGTGTACACCTTGGTAACAGCCATGTTTGCGCGCGCTTTTGGTCTGAGCATAGGAGTGAAGATTCTTTCGGAGCCTCAGCGTTGACCAACTAACATCTTGTTTCTCGCGCGCGTCTCAGATATATATGATAATTAGATCTAATCAACAAATATCCGACCTACTTCTAGAGTAGGTATCAGTCACATTTATAAACCGATTATTAGTAGTAGTTTGATATTCATCCATGACCAAATGTTTCCCCTTTCCTTGTTGTTGCGTATTTTACTGCGAATACATAAGATATTCAGATAGTCCCATGTGGTTGTGTGTGACACTAAATTCTTTATATTGAAACTAACTCACCGAAATTGAGTTAGCTTCCTGTCTCAATTTCCATATATTTGCTGACTCCCTATATAGGTCAGCCGCAAGTACTCGTTGTACGTGAGCGTAATTTATTGTACGGGTTTATGTCTGACTTCTCTTAATATGTATATGGTAAATTGTACATATTTGTGTAGACATTATATTTAGTTTATTAAACATACCTGCACAGATTCACATCTTGATATTAGTAGTTAATTTATTCGGTTTGACAGTTACATCAGAGGCGTTACTCTAGCCGCGCCATGTTGAATTTAGAACCAGTGGCGCCTCCAGCGACCGGAGGTATTTCTCAGATAAACAAAAGCTCTCTGGTTGTCCACATGTCATCGTGTACATGTGTGTGATGGTTGCCAATACTAGTACTATATGTAACATGATCACATACTCTTTTATTAATAAACACTTTAATTGTGCACACATGATATTGAAGGAAACGAAGCTCTGAAACTGTAAATAAATAATTAAGTGATTTCACAGCCCAGTCACTTAATTAATTCATAGGCTACAATTTGCGATCACTTGACAGCTTACTAGAAAATAATTGAACGTGGTTTAGGTTATTTCACAGCTTTGTGTGTGGAAGGTGTAGTTTGTATTTATTTGGATATAGACATATATACAACTAGTATAACGCAACCATAACACAATTCACCATATATTCATCATGTCCATTTATCATATATTAACTAAAAAAATATAAGTTCATTTAAAGTCTACACCTCAATAATATAGACCATGCAATATAGGCCTGCCCAGCTGAGAACAAAGAATATACATGGAATATTAACAATGTATGTTTGTATTAACATGTTAGATTGTTTGATGTTTTATGGCCACTTTTGTGCACAAGGTAGGCTAAATGGGCCGAGCGACCTCCAAAGGTAATGAGGCGAAGTCAAAAACGAAACAACCTTCAGATATGCCCACGCCGAGATTTGAACACGGGTGGTAGTGACGTTAACGTGTTAGAGATAGAGAAATTAGTACTTTCATACAATAAGCGGCATCAAATCTCTTGTGCCACGGGTTCATCTATAGTTACAATCAGTCATTTGTTATCAAATGGACAGAATAACCTAAATTGCTTCCAGCTCTAAACAACCACTACTACAAAAATATGACATTTAATCCAGATCAGTGAACTGTTTAAAGTTAGACAGAATATACCCAGAGATGTAATAGACACATGCATTGACTACTGTAACAGATAACACCAGTAAATCTGTAACCAAGAGATTGGCCTGTTTACATGGTATCTCATCATCATAGAACTTCAAGGACTGAAACAGAACAATACCTTGTAAAATAATGACTTGAACCAAGTGCATACACAATGTGTAAACACAAGTTTTCCTTTTTTCAAGTTGGTTAAAGAATTTGATTTATATGCATTTAAGTTATGAAGAGAAGTATACCAATTAAAGCACATGAGCTGAACATTCAAGTACTAATTCAGGTGCTGGTAATCCTTTTTTTGTATTATGATATGAAATGGGCTGACAAAATTTCATGGGTTTGATGCCTTGTTTCTTATTTAATTAATTTTATAATACCAATTTTCACCATTAATATTTATAAATATTAATTACCATCACAGCTGGCCCTGTCTCCTGTATAGGTCTCCTATATGTTAATACCTTCCTCTTTGATTTCAGTGGATGCATGCGGTGGATTAGGTACATCAAAAATAGTTGGAATAGCATTCTAGATAAGTTGTCTGGTTCATGAATTCCGTTTCAGTGAAATGCATATCATACATTCTACAATTAGTATTCAAGTAATTTAAATCTTTCCTCATCATATATCTGAAGGACAACAATTAATAACCCATATTTTACTTCTGTCAATAGAAAAAATAACAAAATTAATGTTTCTACCACTAGTTGAGGTATTTAATAATTAATTTCATAACATCTAAATTATAAATAGAAGTCCATATATATTAATAAATACGAATTATTGAATTAGGGAAAAAAATTATCTGATTATAGTATTATTAACAATAATAAAGTATAATATACCTCCCGCCCATAACATCTTCAGTGGCTCCAGTACATGTAACTATAAGCTTATGTATATCTTACATACCTATTTTGTTATTAATAGGTGTGATATTGTTCAATAAAATTTAATCAGATTTTGTCTGAAACAAATATAGATCTAGATAGATCTTGCTTGGGCCTACTGCTTGGGTCATGTCAAGTAGGGGCGTGTCTACTTCAAATTGTTTTTAAATATCCTTTATTTTAATAAAAAAAAACCCAGATCATATCAAATTTTTACACTAGCTTTCATTTCCTTTCGGGGATGTCTTTATTTGTGCATACTTTTCTGTTACTGCAGCCGAAAGCGGCGCAGAATGAACCATTGCGTTAAGCGCCATGTTAACCAAGGGAGCTGTCCGTGATAATCTACCTCCGGTCTCTAGGGCCCTGGCGCTCCATGAATTCAAAATGGCGTCTCATGTTAAAACGCGAAATAACACGTCTTGTTATATATAGTCTTTGGTTACATACTGTGACAGTGTCGGTGAATGTGCAATCGTTACCATTTCCGCACATAATATCCCACATACATTACAATCAACCCAGACACCGTCACACATTTTAATGACCTTCGAGGGCCACAGGTAGAGATTATTGTGCTATGTAATGATTCCTCGGCAATATACTTATATTTGTAATTATTAAATTATATATATTGTGTCCCAGCCATTAAGCCTACCCGGCCTAAAATATCACTATTTACAGTAGTACCGTCCATTAAGCCGACCTAAATATAAGTATTTTTAGATGATATCAAACGTTTTGAGCACATGAAATAACAAAGAAACATCATCGAACATCGCGATTGTGAACCAGAAAGTGAACCATGGGTCATGGAAACAGTAAAAGCTGAAGAGTATTTAAAAGACAAGATTGCATTATGAAACGATGATAAAATTACTGAAATATTTCTTTTTAAATTTAAACTGAATGTTTTTGTTATTAATAATCCTATACTATTACCAAAACGATAAACATGATAAACACGCTCTTCTACGAAAACAAGATGTACGTCTACGCAGCCAAACAAATGAGATACGACGCACTTGGGTGCGGGATGTATAGGGTACGAGTTGTCTTGTATATTACATCTAGATCTAGGTAGAACCTAGATGGCAGCTAACACACTGAAATTTCTTCTCCCGATTACTGAATTTTTGACACTGAAATAGCACTGGCCATTAAGCCCACACCAGGAAAAAAAGGGTAATAATATTGACTTAAAGTATCGGCTTAATGACCGGGACCTACGATATATATATATATATATATATATATATGATGTGCAACGATGTCCAGTGTGAGCTCCGGTGGCATAGTGGTTAAGCACCCGGCACTTGGTGCCAACGGTCGCAGGTTCGAACCCCGTAAGAGGTCGAAACTTTTCCAGAGATTAATTTCTCGGCTCACAACATCGTGGGTGGCTGACCACGTTAAATGGCGCTGTCGTCTCCACTGAATTATTTAAAATAAAGGGGGACGTTAAAAAACCCCTGATGACGTAAAACACTCTGGCAGTGACCACCCTCAGGTTATTTCGGCTCCATCTTTCCGTACTGCTCCCCTGTGAGTGGTAGGGGAGGGGTTTTCTCAACCACTCAAACATATCGGCTGTCCCAATTAAGCGACAGCCTGGGGATTCTCCCCGAACAACAAAACAAACAAACAAACAACGGTGTCCAGTTCTTGGTCATCAGATTTTCACAATGAATAGAATTTATAGAATAGAATTTATAGAATAAAATATAATTCTATTTCCAACATCTACAATGCAGACGATATATAAAGCTACATGTAATTGTAAAACAGATGTGTAGCTATGAAGCTACATGTCTTCCCATTGCCTTATAATACATAATACTGAGGTTCTGTGTGTTCGTGTATCACCATCAGCCGGCAACGCAGACATTAAAAATGAAAACAAATAAATATATATATATATATATATTAGGCGCTTTAACAGGATCCAAAGCACAAAACATTACAGAAAATTACAGAAAATAACACAAAATATACTCGTCCTCTTGGAATCGGTGAGCGGCGATATGGCATTAACTATCACTTGTATGCTGATGACACACAGTTGTATATACCACTAGATCCTGACAATGAGTTAAACTTCCCTTCCTTGAATTTATATATATTTGTTAAACTTCCATGTATCGGCAATGACCGAGGCCATTCGTACATCTCCGAGCTGTATACGCATGATTATGCTGGTTCACAACAGTCGACGCCTCAATCACGCATCATAATGTGCGGATGGTTATTACACGGGGAATGGTGCCGTCTAAACGCCAACTCAACAACACGGGTGAAACCCTGGCCAAATAACAGAAAACTAACAATGGTAATCAAGCGTTTTCTTATCGCATTTAATGCATGTAAATCCGTGAATATGCATCTACAGCTTATAGCGTAGATAATAAAATGGTGACGGCTCTATGTGGCAGTGTGTTTTCTTAACCAGCTAGTGCTTGATTCCACACGAACTCTAAATATTATGACAATTACAGTGTGTTATCGTAGATCTAGATCTAACTGTAATGTCAACGGTACATACTAGACTAGTAATTCTTGGTGTCGTGATGAATTTATCATTTATATTTTATATTATACATGAAGCATAAATCCGCTTCACCTCTCGTGTAATACTGATGTTTATAGTCACCATGGTTTTCTCTTTCCTTGCTGGCTTTTTTAATTACTATATATAACACCGAGTCATAACACAACACATCTAATTGATTGTAACAAATTACAGGCCGAGTGAAACATATTGCAAGATCATTAAATCTTGTTTTAAATCCACTAGCATTATTTATATAACTAATCCAACATGATTGTCGGTAGAGTTTAAAACGAACACCACTCAGAATGAGTATCTCGTTTTAATTAATTGAAATGCTTATTGGATGTTTTTGGATGTATTTGCTACATTGAAAGCCTATTTGCTATTTGATTTTTAAGATGGGTGCAAAAGTTTCCTACCATTTCCTATAAGTTGATATATATATATATATATATATATGTGTGTGTATATATATATATATATATATATATATATATAAAGGTCCACACTAGCCGCTATTAATTTTACTACCAAACACCTATACTCAGACCAGACCCCTCACTACAGCACTTCTTATGCCGGAACAGAGCTCGTATAAACCAAGCCAAGGAAGCCACCTGAAGGACTAGTACGTTTATCAATTAGGTTATAATTACGCTCGCTGGTTTATGGTCTCCTACACAGATATTTCCTTCCAAAGGGAAACTCAATTTTAAAAATCTTGATAAGTGGCAGTTTTAACAGTTTGCAAGTAAGAGAACACAGATCATCAGAAATTTTATTTTGAGAACCATTTTTTAAATTGAACATTTTTTTTTCTTCATTTGAGACACGATGCAATTATATCTAAAGATATAATGTATAAGCGATATAAAAACATGGCGAAAATACATTTGAAAGCCCCAATGTAAAGTTTGTCGGTAAGATGTAATGTGTTTAAAAGAGACCGTGTGTGAAAAGTAATATAAAAACCTCCAAACATTTCTGTAATTGGCTTTAACTGACAACTAGGATTGAAGTCTAACAGACATGTTTATTAGACGTCTATTTTATATTGATTTTCCCATTGGATTGTCAGTTTATTGAGAATATGTCTGCTTTATGAGGCAGTTTTAATGGTTCGTAAAAATTTGCACAATTCTGTAATCAATATTGAATTTTCATATTGTCGATTCATTTTTTTGTAGTCGCCATTTTAACCGATTTTAATAATCTTTTTTAAAGTGTACGTACACAAGTAAATTTGATCATTTTTAGCTAGTTTAAAATATTATATAGGTCTTGGTAAAGACTAAGAGCTTCACTCATCTTTCCATATCCTCCGTACTACCACCAGTTTTCGACGTGTGTAATCTAACGCAATCATCAGCTTCCCAGGGAGTATATTTATTCTAGCTGTCGTATATCAAGACATTATAACCCACGCAATAATCCACCAATGAGAACGCAGGTACTCCTCTATGGCTCAATCAACTGATAAGCACGTGATTAGCCAGTACAGCCAGTTTGGGAATTCGAACCGAGAACGATCGCCTTTCTACAGTTAACTATTCTATGAGCTATCTCGAGTCAATCATTGTCCCGGGAAATAATAGTTTTCGCAGAATAGGCCGACTCTTTGTTATACCCAAATGTATATGATAATTATGATTTATAAAGAAAACACACAGACACGCAGCTAGGCACGAATGCACGTACCTACACGGAACCAGTGACTGCGCAGTGACCAACATTTCTTAGGTTCACGAACGTTAGGCACCCAAATCTCTAATTATAAGCCGATGTATATAGTTCAGTTACTGTGAACTGTCAATTCACGTCCTACAAGACGCCATAGTTCGGTATAAATCCTAACAGCTTAACGCTTTAACTGCTTAGACACATTGATTTCTCGATGCTACACATTCAACGTGTGCTAGGATTAACAAGTTGTCCATCCATACAACAGAATATTAGGGCCTTCAACCGGAACTAATCTACAGAAGCAATTGAACAATAGCTCTCTTAGTGGGCATATATATATATATATATATATATATATATATAAACGCACGTATAACACACACACACACAATACTAGACCGTGTTAAGCAGTAGCGATTAAATCTCACACAGAACACATCATATAACTGGACGCATGCGGTTGTTGCCTTCTGTATTTACGTCTGCCTTTGATTGTGTACGTCCTTGCGACGATAGCAACGAGGCTGGTCTTTGTTGACGAAACAAATATCATCACATCGTGCCGTTCTCCTCAGCCGATGCCCGTTATTTATCAGCAGCGTTGAGCGACAGAGACAAGATAGCTGCGACGGTCTCCTCTTCTTCGTCGTTATTATTTAACACGTCGTCTCCGATGCGCTAACATATAAAATTGAAAGGGAAAAACTCAGGATATTATATACGAAGCAGGTAAGTTTATTCGTTATAGACGTCCATAATATTTATTTGTTTTCGCATTGAAATGATTCGCTTTCTAGTAATATAAAAAGTCATTGATATATTTATTATACGGGTATTAATTATGTTTTTATTAACTGTTTGTAGCCAATTTAATCATTCTAATGTCTGTTCAAGTTCCTCATTATTGCCTTACCGATGGTTAAATGGAATAGACTGAATAGATTTTATAAAAACAGACCAGACTTTATCGGATATAATAGTCCTTTGGAAAAAGGTCAACTAAAAACCGATCGTCTTCATTTCAAAAGTGGCGCCTCCGTGGTCTAATTGGTAGCGCGTGGGATCACAGGTCACAACCACCCGAGTTCGAACCTCGGTGTGGGCATATCTGAAGCGTGTTTCATCTTTGACTTCGCTTCATTACGTTTGGAGGTCGCTCGGCCCATTTAGCCTATCATGCCCATAAACTGACCGTAAATCATCAATCATCATCTTGATTTCAATATTAGCTGCACGATGTTTCGTCGAAGTTTTCTGTCCTAAACGAGATTATTTTTAATTTAGTCCTTGGTCTGCGACCAACGATTTATTATTCGTATTAACAAATGTCACGCAGCGAATAAATAATCCGCACATTAATAGTAAACCGACATAGAGAGTTTCTAAATACCAGCCACTTATATAAGGCACCATTCGAGGACGAGCTCTAACTTTTGTAACCAACAACAATACGCGGCTTGATCCAAACACTTGGATACCGCCACTCTAGTGAATATTGCTTTTAGTAGAAGACGGAATGACACGGGCACAGCCATCGATCTCTGTTGTCCTATGGCTTTGGGCAATAGACCAAGGTTTAGGCTAAAACTAACTCGGCGTGGCTGGTAGTTTCTCGTTCGTTTGATTACAAAGTCGCAAACACAGCTCCCCCGTGGCTTCTAATTACAGCGATCAAACTAGTTAAAGCGTGACGGTCGTTCGATTTATTCTCGAAAACCGGCTAATTATCGATACATGTAATAGTAACCGAGAGCGAATGTTTCATCCGGTTTCACGCAGAAACGTTTTGTCTATTTTACGACAATGGCCAGCGCCGAGAGAATGATCGGCGGCAAATATTTAGTTTATCCCGTTGTCCAGACAACCCGCCCCGGAAGAAATGCTGACGTCGTTGAGGCAAAGTTTTTGGTCTTCAGCGCAAATTGATTGAAATAAAATACTCTTGTTTTACTGTGAGACGCATATCCTGCTGACAATACGCCTTTGACCAAAAAATATATATCTCTGTGTGCGCGCGCTGGAGTGTGTATATGTGTGTGTATGTATGTGTGAGGGCGTGCGTTCTTTGGTAAATATCAGCCGATAATTGACCGTATTAGCCACACACCGTATAAGGTCTTTTGACTTAATTATTCCATTTTTTCCTACTAATGAATTCGACTGCGGCTTATATACGGAGCGGATCAATTAAGGGGTCTTTAATAACGCACGCCACCCGGATTCTTGGTGACGAATCTCGTCTCCCGTGAAAACTAAATATTAGTGTGTCAGTTGGGAACTCTGAGTACACATCCAAATATTACTCTCGGAGTGTTATAGGGGTGTGATTCCAGACATTTGAACTGTATTTGCTGAGTCGCAGTGTTTCGTGGATTTTGTTTTCTTAATGCATAATGTTTTAAGGTGTATTTAGGGCGTCTACGTTGCCTAACTGGTAGCGCGGTTGGCCACAAATCTAGAACACTGGATTCAAACCCCGTTCGGGCTATGTGAAAAGGATGTTTCATCCTTCAATTCGCCTCATTACCATTGAGGGTCGCTCGGCCTATTTAGCGTGTCGTGTGCACAAAAGTGGCCACAAATTTTTGAGATTTATTTATTAATTAGTTCATTTATTTATAAACTCCTACGTAATTCGTATTATCTCACGGCTGCATCTTCAATAAACAAAGTTCAGGATCCGCTTTTCGCCTATCCAGTGTTATCATTAAATAAATCAAGCGAAATGATTCAGGATCAAACTCGTTGATAAAGCTGGCTATTGGCTAAGATAATGGAAATCCTAAAAGTACACATATCCGTCTTAATACTGATGCCAATAGTTTCCAATATCGGCAATTGTCCTTGTCGACAGACACTTGTCGTTGTTATCACCATGCAACAACAACAACAACAACCGTAAATTTGTTGTAGGTTTTTTTTATTTCTAACTCGAACATCATGAAAATTATGAAGTCGATGTCAACAGACTAATTAATACTAGAATACAACCATACATCACACTAGTTCTTTTTTTTTTTGGGGGGGGGTAACATTTTAACTAGGTAATCGATTAGTCTAAACCAACTGTTAAAGTATGATTGTCGATAATTCTCCCCCCCCCCCTCCAAGTACATAAGTACACCTTAGAAAGCTTAGGTCATCTACTACTGATCCTATCCAGATGATTATAACATGGCTGGAGAGTGCTTGTTCTCCTTAAGATAAAGTACCTGTTCGAACCACGTTTTGACTAACGAGATCTTCATAAGTTTATTGTAAGAGGTAAATATTGCTTCATTGGCGAGAGACGTTATGGTAAATAAAGGGTCAATGTGAGCGATAAAATGGGGAGATGATGTCTCTGTATTGTGGGCATTCAATGGGGTAATATTAAGCTCCGTGTAAATGATCTTGTTCGTCTCTGTTCCTTAACATTAGACCGATTGACAAAAGACCTGGTCACAGGTATTAAGTAGGTCACGATCTGTTGACATTAACTACCGTGAACGTTTTGTTGGATGTATTATATTGGGAGGGAGTCAAATAAAATAAAAACATCAAGAATCGTGGATAAATAATTTAAAAAACAATTAGGTGGATGTTAGATTACTATTGGGGTTTATAGTTCTCCTCCATCTATTCATATATCTATCTATAACTACAATCTCTATATCTCATACTGTCTGTGTGAATATGTAAGTACATTTACAAAGATACGCGAACCTTTAATTAGTATGGGGAAGCAAAATGTTATAGCAACACCAAAACAAAAACAAGACAATAATACATATTTTATAAAGTAATCGAGTTTAATATTGGAATTTGTTTATCGAAACGCATATAAATGTAAACGGAAAAAGCTACCTTGTTCAAATATATAACAGGGACTTAAAATAGCTTAAAAGTAGTTCGGTGTACTATCTATTAAAACTAATTCGGGAAAAGACTTATTTAATGGTCATGATTAATTAATTTATTAGTGTGGTAAGGTAAACACACACACACACACACACACACAAACTACGAATCTAAAATTTGTGCTGCGTGGGTAGCATGAAGCACCAGACCAGACCCGAGTACCGTGTACCTAGTACACATAACAGTCACTCCTGTAACCGGAGTATATGACGGTATTGACTGAAGAAAAATACTCTCTATTGTTTGATTATTCGTCTTGTATGTGTTTAGAGCCTTACATCTAGGTAATATTGATGAGTGCTGAAAGATCACGATGATACCTGAACGTACTTATCGGGTATGTGTTGTTTTTTGTATTTTACATAAAATAATGCGGATCATTGACATTCAATTTCTTTATCCAAGGATTGTCCGTAGCTAACGGACAAATGTCTCGCAGTTAAGTCATAGACCGTCTAGTATCATTCATCCATTGCTCAGGGTGACGTGACACGTTATCCAACCGAATCATTGACGTCCGCTCAAAACAAACGGGACTTTGTTTGCTAAAAACGGCACAATCCGTCTAGAAATCATTCAATTCGTTGATTGACTCGTCTCGGGTTATCGGCGAGTACACGTGCCAGGCAAAATACCGGACAAACCGTACACCGTATTAATGCCAATGCGAGCCAGAAGTCTGTTTACTTAGCCCACTGCCTATCGCCGGATCCATACGTACAGGACTCTCCATTCTAGGACGCGGGTCGATGTTGTTAAATCGACGAGCGGCTAGCACATTTAGGACGCCCCGTATTATTTTAGCCGTGATATACCATTAGAACGCTCCGGTAGCTCGATGTCTGCTATTGAAATTGTCGTCACCTTAATATTTGCATAGCCTAGCCTTAGGAACAAGCACCAAGCGAACCGTGTATCGTCATAGTAGTCGTCAAAACATAGACTGAAATGTACTAATTGATTTTGCCATTTGTTGACGGTGCTGGGCTAAGCCAAAAGGAAATAAGGCAATACTCGACGTCGTACGGCGAGAAATCTCTTCTAAGTAAACGAACTATGTTTACTTCAAAATGGATTTGATGGATATATTTCGCGCAAACATGCATAAGTAAGTCGGGTTTTTTCTCTCTTAAAGCTAGAATTGTGTCGTTTCTGCGCCTAATTTCTCGGCAGTTGGAAGTTCCGATTATATGTAAATTGAATTGGAGAGATTAAGTAATTCGCTAAGTCACGGGGAATCAATCAAATCGATTGCACAAAATGGTGATCCTTATACACGTATCCACGCCAATCCTCAATGTCCAGGCTGGTCTAAGCCATACGATGAGTCGTCCCGGGTGCCTCCATGGTCTAACTGGTAGCGCGGTTGGAGCAGATCACCATCACCTGAGTTCAAATCTCTGCCTGGGCACATATTAAGGGTGTTTCATCTTTGACTTCGTTTCATTACTTTTGAAGGTCGCACATTTAGCCTACCTTGTGCACAAAGTGGCCGTAAAACATCAACCATCATCATCATCATCATCATCCCGATGAGTCGTTCCCATAAACGGTGGCTGCCAGGGAATACAAGTAGATAATTGTCTCTCTCCTGCTAAATAATCGATATATATATATATATATATATATATATATCGTATCGGTTCTGCACAATAACGTTCAGTTTCTTACAAAAAGATCCAAGTTTGTGTTTATCTGTTTAAGCGGGACACTTATGACATACTTCAGCTTATGATTATTGTATGAATAGAGATGTTATCAATTATGGCGACAATAGATAAATACAATGAATGTTTCAGAGCCAATACTGAATACACAATTAGCAATCGCATTATTTAGTACAACGTACGTACAAATATGGGGTCTGTTTATGAACGAGTAAGTCTCCAGTGGCCGGACATTTGTCTGTAGTTTGCTGAAAGATGTATTCCTACAATAAAAGAATTAAAATAAAACAAAATTGAAGACATTTATATAAATGAGATAGGCGAGAAATAATTTAGTTTTCCGTCAAAGAGACCTCCCACCCCCCAACCTCACCCCCGCGTGAGGAAACTTCGTACGGACTGGCCACAAACGCCATACCATCGTTCGGATTCGCGTTAAGTAGGAACGGCGTTAGAGTATTGACCAATTATACACTATTTGTCCACCCATTATACGAAATCAATATTTCAAACGGAGATAGCACGAAAGAAGACCAATTGTCGAGTAGACCCTTCTAACTCGAGTGGGTTAGCAGCTAACTCAGTGTTAGTGGTGTCTGATGGTCTCTTCTGATCACCACCGAGCTATCTAACCGTTAGAGAACGATGACGAGCACCATTACTGGGCCAGCAAATCGTCCCCCAAACAACTAACGGCTCGTCGTCCGTGGATACGGGGCTCCGAGCGAAGAATAAACGTACGCGGCCGCGTTAAAAGACACGCAATGCCACTTGTATTATTGGCGAAGAATAGCTTGCCGAAAGCCCTTTCCGTTCCGACAAAAGATCGCGATACAATAACTGCGTATAGCCAATGTATTAGTAGTGATCGGCCGCCGAATAGCCGATCAACAACGGCCAGCTTTCGGTTGTGTTCTGTTGGAACAGCGCTAGATCATCGAGCTGCGAGGTCGAGCTGAACAAACTGCCTTTTCTCGAAGGGGGCCCATCATCCGCATTCAAGACGGCGACGTGGTCGATTAACGAGTTCGGGTATAACGCCCCTATTTAGACAATCTAAATAGTACGGAGTAATTAATACGTCGTTTCTTGTGTACACCGAGAAAAATGGATGATGACGAAAGCATGTTATCGACTTATCAGAAAGAGTTTGGAGCACCTCGCTGGAACTCCGATTTCTTGCAAAGGTACGCGGTTATGTTGTGGGGATTCTTTTAGTGCATTTACCTGTTTAGTACGTCGGATCTCTCGACCTATTATGCAACAGCAAGGATCCGCGTATTTGACGGATAAGCAAGTCGCGGCGCAAGCCGAGTTTTATGGCGACTGACCCGATTATGCGGACAGGGGGCGCCTCCGTGGTCTAACTGGTAGCGCGTTGGATCACAGTTCACTACCACCTGAGTTAGAATCTCGGCGTTGGCATATCTGAAGGGTGTTTCATCTTTGACTTCGCTTCATTGCCCTTGGAGGTCGCTCGGCCCATTTAGCCTACCATGTGCACAAAAGTGGTCGTAAAACAACAATCATCATCATCATTATGCGGACACTGAAGGGGGGAGGGGGGGTAAGTGCCAACAAACGCTAATAAATGTCTGTATTATGTATTTCTAATTATCATCTAGGATGAGCCAGTCTGAGGTATTTCGTCCTTCTGATGGGCCACTGAGGGTTAGAGGGAATCTCTCCGATGGCTTGCCTAACAGCTCGGATATCTTCAGAAGGGACCGTCCCGGCACACAGAATTCTGGATACAGATTCGGCAGGATGAGTCACAACTCGTTCTTTACAAGACACAATCCACATCCCGGACGAGTTAGACACATCAAAGGCAAGACAACTGTAACGATAATGAATTCTCTTTGTTATTTGTTGTCTTAGCCCCAAATATAAATAATAATAATAATAATAATGTTGTTGGTAATTGTAATGATGATGATGATGATGATGATGATGACGACGACCATAATAATAATAATAATAATAATAATAATAGTTTTAGAAAATGTCCACTAATAATAGCTGGATTTGATGTTATTGTAGTTATCGGTAGTACCACTATGGCTAGTAGTAGTAGTAGTGGTAGTAGTAGTAGTAGTAGTAGTGGTGGTGGTAGTAGTAGTAGTAGTTAATTCTTCATTAAATAATTCTCAATTCACAATTTTTTATACAAAGAATCATAACTAAATATTTATCCCCAGAATAGTTTGTCGTACCTCCCCCCTCCCTCGCCGTGAAAAAAATTACATTATATAACACATTGCTTTGTCAGATCAATAAATAGATTATACAAACTTTAGATCAATAGAATTATAAACAGACAGACAGTTATTAGTAGTTGTTGTTATTATAAATAAACAGAAATAGTAACAGTATTAGTAGTAGCTGTTATTGTCTTTGATATTGTAATTGTAAAATAGTACTATTTGTTTAATTTGTTGGCATACTATTAGTAGTTTTATAGTTGTGACAGCAGTAGTAGTGGTGGTAACAATAGTAGTAGTAAACAACTAGTACTCTGGCACCAGCAGGGTTAGTGGTTGCTGTTGTTATTGGTGTTGCTAAAGATATTACAGTAATAGTAATAATATTATTATTATCATTAGTGGTGGTGTTTGTAGTAGTAGTAGTAGTAGTAGCAGCAGCAGCAGCAACAGTAGTGTTGTTAGTATTAGCCGTTTTATCTGTAGATATTAACATATATATTTTAAATTATTTTCTGCTTGTCGGGTTAGTGTACCCGTTAACACTTCCCGTTATATAATATTATCTATATTTCTCTTCATTTAAAAGGTTTACTCGACATCCCGATATGTGCAGTCAACGACAACGGTTACTTCGCAAATCCGAGGTATTCCATGAGTTTCCCCCCGAACTCAGCGGATAACAACAAACTCAAATCGTACAAGTCTTATATAGATAGACTGCCCGTTAACGCAATTAATGTTAATAGCCAGATGCATCCTATTAATACCATTACTGGACTGCAATATTTCATGGGGAAACCACTGAACTTCCGTGTGTTCCGAGAGAAAGCTGTACCCAAAATGGGAATAGGTACGAATAAATACAAGTATTTAAAATATCATATAATTAATATATTGACATGATTTTCAAACTGTAGTCTAATATTTTTGGTGGGTGGGGGAATTACAGTATGGCTGAAAGACCTACCCAAAATAGGAATGGGTACGAATATGTTAACGTACTCAGAACATGGAATGATTAATTGTTTTGGTATGATTTTTCAAATGATGTCATATTTGGGGGGAATAGTAAATTATCTGAATCCATTTTTAGTCCCGGTAACGGAAGCTTGGCGTGATGAACTACGAGCGTTGACAGAAGCCATTGGGGTGTCAAACAATAACCTACCAAAAATCAGTGACGGCAGGTCCCTGAAGCCGACAACGAGCGATGGCCACAGATCCAGGATGGCTACAGTTGGAGAAGGAGGTCGTCCCAGGACGACCCAGTACTCGGCGAACACAGGCAGATTGATACCGCCGCCATCAAGGGCGATGTCACGACAGGTTGGTAGATAAATTCAGTGACTCATTCGTACATCTGAACATCAGGACGTACAGACACTCGGGCAAGCGCGTACACACACTCACACACACACACACACACACGTACGCACACACTAGCGGTATACTCTGTTATAGCAATATTATTTTATATGAGTATCTTTCTGCAGGCATCTCGCCAAGGCAAACGATCCGGATTCATGGATCAGCTGGAACACATCGCAGCCGAACCGGATATCGAATCGATGATATTGCAAATGTTATGTCAGATATTGCAAACGGATGATATCAGTGCGGTACAGGCATGGCTGATATCGGCAAATGAGAGAGGTAGCCATACATGGAATGTTTTCTTTTTCTCCTTCACCTGAAAAATAGCGTCTTTATAGAACACCCCTTTTCTCCAATAACGTCTAATAAGTTAGGAATCTTTTGTAGAGAAGACTCTTGTCTTGGACATGATCCGTGCTGCCCTCTCCAGCAACGACGATTATTATAACAGGAGCGTCAACAAAGAATACGTTGAGGAACAACCGAGATACGGATCGTTTAATAACCACGGCGACGAGAATCTTGAGGGACAAATTATAGGAGACGAAACTGGAGAATTAGGGAAAACGATTGACAGGTGCGTTAAATGAGACAATATCGATGGCATAATGGCAAAACAATGGCGACAAATCTATATTCACGACTACAACGACAGCTGGCGGTAGTCAAGCAAACTACCTGTTTGTCTGGAGGGGGGGATATGATTTGCAACGATGTTCAACGAGTGTACTATACACGATGACTGTGTCAGTGGTGGAAATAGAGTAATTAAAGATTGAGATGTGTATTTTTAGATGATAAGGGTATTAGAGTGGTAAATAAATGAGTTTGTATTATTTTTTCAAGATTTCCCTTCTAGAAGTGTATAGGTGCTCGTTGTTCCTTTTTTGTTGTTGTATCAAGGTCTTATCGCTTTTTCAGTCGAACACGTTCCACGTTTTCGTAGCCGTTTAACATTTTAATCCAATCGGCTGTCTTATTCCAAACAAGTACACTTTAATGATAATTAACGTAACAAATGAAACATACCGTAAACGGGGCAAACCTCTGTGGAAATCATACCATCCTTAGAAGCTGACGCAAAACGTGTATCATACAATGTAGAGAAAGTGATAAGGATATTTATGATAATGGGAAAAAATTGGAAATAAACCTATCGCGCGCATGATTGATTATCCAGTGTTATTATACGCTAACATCCGGCTCACCCAAATTCTTGAAGACTGTTCCAGAGATGTTCCAGTGTCGCTGCTCACTGCGCATGCCTAAATCTTACTGAGCCGCCCACCAACGTAAATCTTGAACATATATTGTTTGTGGCGTGACTTCCTAGGTTTTGTTATTGTTACTAATGGCGATATTCAGTTAGTCCGGCGACTTAACGTTATTATTTCATGTTTCTCGTTCTCAGACTAAGCCTGATGGGAGATGATCCGATTGTGCCGCGACCACCAAGCAGAAATAACGATCTACTCAGAGATTACAGCCCCAAGCCACTCATAGATAAGGCCGCCTCTCCAGTTCATCCAATACCGGAAGCTGATGGTTGGTTGTTATAATATATATGAATCAGAGGAATTGTTGTTGTTGTTGTCGTCGGGTTTTTTTTATAGTAGTTGTTGTTGTTGTTTGTTTAGTTGTTGTTTTTGGTTGGGGGGGAGAACGTACTGTTGGTTATAATACTTTTAGTGCATTAAGTATACGTGTTTGGAAAAAATGTCCAATATGTTACGATTATTATCACCATTCGTTGTTTTCGTACAGAGGACATCGTTAAGCCGCACATGAACGACGTATTTCGTACGGGTATGTCACGGAGTAGTTCCCATCCACGATCCATGGGACGGATAAGGACGCCGATGTCCAAACCCGGATCACCCGATCTAAGAACAGAGGTCAAACTACGATATTCTGGCGCCAGAGATGGCGATGTGCTATCACGCTAAGCAACATATTGGCTTCTACCAGAGTTCGAATATACGACATTTAATAATACTAAACAGAGTATGAATTGTTGCCAGAAGCAGGAAAACTCACCCCAGAAACCAGTTGGAATGTAATGAGTACACGTGTTTGAATTTGTATAAATAGTTCACTTATGAAACTGAAATAGGGGGACAGAACAGGAAAAGAAATTTGAACGTGAACGTGAACACAGAGAGAGAGAGAGGGGGGGGAATATTAAATGTTATATTAGCACGTCTTTTAAAAAAAATTCAGCTGTACAGATCACAGTATTATTTAATGACCAGTCAGCCATGTAAACTGTTTCTATATGCATTCAGTATTTCTGTGGCGTATCATATTTATATCAGTATTATCATAAAACTATCTACTCTGTACTGATAGTACGCTAACATGCACCATTTGATGTGGATTTTTTTATCTGCTTTGTTGTACATTTGTTATTGCTCACTTCAGCGAGACCACTTCTATACAGCACACACACACCCTCGCGCCCATAATTCGTTATTATTTACCGTCTTTGAAGAGTTATAGCGGACAGATTAGGATTTTCTTCATACCATGATTTATTTTTTCATCGTAATCAAATTAAATATAAAATTATTATATATAGAATGATTGGCTGTATGTGCTTAGTTCCTTCTGTCACTGAGCATGATCAGAAAGCTAAATAAATTGAATATTCGTATGCTACTTGAAGTTACTTGAGTTCTCATTTACAAATTTAACCGGCCACATTAACCACAATATTATTAGCTACGACATGGAAATAAATTTCAAACAAAGGGATATATATATATATATATATATATATATGTGTTACAGTTAATCTGTATAATCAGGTAATATATATATATATTACCTGAAATTTTCAGGTAATGTGTAATAAATCTCAGTTAGAAATAGACGTATTAAACCTGAATATTTCAGGTAATATATACATTACCTAAGTATACAGATTAACTGTAATATATGTGTGTGTGATATGAAACCACTTAAACGTTAATGATGTTCTAAGTGGCGATCATGTATTATATATTTCTTTTGATTTTCTTTGTGTCTAAGCAGAAGGTAATTGCTAGATAATTAACTGTTCAATGTTGATAATTTTAAACTGGACGTATTTCTAAATCTGCATAATCTTGTGGATATACGACTTATTTGATTCTTTGATTATGGATTTATGGAAACATTAGGAATATATTGGATGAAAAAGTTTTACGCCGTTTCCTCGGTCTAACAATTTTAACTTCTGTTGTATGTGTTGCTATGGCAACATTGAATTTTACTCAATCGAAATGGCTGTCATACAGTCCAGTCAAATTATGGTTTGACCCAACACTAATTGCAATAGAAATGAAGTTGTGTTTTCTGAAAGCTTAGGATCTACTGAATAACATAAGAAAATTATAGTAAAATAAAATGAATGGAACACTGTTTTGCAGACTCGGACATAGTCGTGGGGAGGGGGGGGGATAAGCACAACAAGCACATATATCACATGAAATAGAAAACATTTGGAGAGACATAGAATGTGTGTTTAAAGATATTACTTTGATGAGTCCTTTTCAAACATTGTTATTGGCCCATTTGTTTGGTAGATAGGCTGAATGGTCGTAATATTCAGTATAAAAATAAACAGTGTTCCACTCATTTCATTTTACTATAATTTTCGTATGTTATTCAGTAGATCCTAAGCTTTCCAAAAACACAACTTCATTTCTATTGCGATTAGTGGTGTGTTAGCCCTTTTTGGTCATATTTTGACTGGACTAATGTGCAATTTCAATCGAAAACAATCAACTATTTTTACATCACGTTTTAATATGAAAGGGTGGAAGTGAAAGTAAAATTTGCCTATAGAAATTTATTGATGAACGATATCCCATACATTTATAAAAGTTATCCAGAATCAGTTTTATATTCATATATAGTAATACTTGTAGCACATATATTTACAATTTAAGGAACATAAAATATGGCTTTAAGGCTCGAAGTCGAAAGTAACTGAATGTCTTAGGTGAATGCATCATGAATTTTAACATATATCATTAGATATGACAAGGTGTAGGATAAAATCAATCATATGTGATTTATCGAAAGGCGATTTTACTGAAAACAAATAATATAATCGGCAATTTTAATTTTGATCTAATTAATTCAATCACTTTGTGATCGATGTGTTTGTCAAATAAGGAGGCAATAGACGATAGTGTAAGGAAGCAGCTATTTTCAACGTGGTACCTGTATGATAACTGTGGCTGTGTGAAATAGATCTTCAGTACATAGATTTTCAGTGGACAAATACGAGGTTCTGGGTGTGTTTTCTTTAGCAAGCCAACTACGGATACGAGATGTTCTATACAAGTGCTATTTTATTTGGTTTTACGTCATCTTAATTTCAGCGCCCTACCCCACACCCCCGGCTTAGTATACTCCAGAGGAACTTGTTTGGATGTTATGTTTAATTGTTCAATCAACTCTAATTAAAAGTGATCAGGATCTCATTGACCTAGATCCCAACAGGGCATATTTCCCTCCATTAATTATAGTACTCCATTCATCTGGTTTTCACTTGCTGTCTGTTCCCAAGGTTAAAACTCACGCCGACACTCGTGCGTTTGCAGTTGGTATCCCTACTCTTTGAAACTCACTCCCGTTACATGTTAAGTCATCAAATAGCATTGTTTTTCCATCACCATTTGAAAACTTGCTTATCCCTCCCAAGTTTTAATTGCATCCAATCAGTTGTTGGTGAATTTTACATTATACCTTGGTGCGCCACTGAGCTCACTTTTTTCGAGGGTATTGTCACTATAGAAGTTTGTTGTTATTATTATTAGTATAATTCCACGATAAGACGCAATATCCATCTTCCCCTGGAACTATGTTTTCCCCCGCCAAACTAGAGGAAGGCTAATTTGCGAGTGATTAGACTGTGTCACGTGACCAACGAGTGCCGATTTAGTTACTTTGAGAAATCCCATCAATTATACAATGCTTTAGCCATCTACGCCAGATTCGATTACACCTACATAAATGACCCATTAAAAGTATACTGTGCATCACTGACGGGATCCGATCGATAATCCGACATTCAGTTGTTCCGACGGCCCTTTCTGAATAAGTCGAAGTTTTCGTGCGGATCACGGTAACTCATTGTGAGATATGACACATTTTAACGAAACTATGAGCAATCGATTAAATACATATAATTGCTAATAAATGGTTATCAGTGATAAATATAGGACACTCAGACACATATTCTTATTCGAGTTCTCTCTTTGGGGCATCCTACATAAAAGGTGGCTCTTAATACGTCATGGCAAAGGTTTCGACGAGGCGTCCGAAGTCTACATCGATACCCAAAATATAACGAACACATTGATAGAAATTTCATAAATACGTTTGCGATTAAGGCAAGTTAAAGCAAACTGACTATGTGTTTTGTTGCTGCCAGAATGTTTGGTTTTTAAAACATGACAATTTGAACCAACAACCTGGAGATTTGTGGCAATCCTTCATTGCATTACCAGATCAGCATCCTAGCTTAGTATGAGCTGAACCACCCGGTATACCACTAGTTAGTTGTATTTTTACAATTCTAAGTTACTAATATTATCATTGGAGGGGTGTAATTGTAATAAACCCCCTTCTGATGCACAAATAATTAAAATTTTAAAACCAAACAAAATAGTGCACATTTTATACTAGACACTTGCCAGTCTGGAATGATAAAAAAGGCAAACTTGTGCAAGATATAGTGCACATTTTTAATATCACTGGTTTGAATTGAAAATCAGAGAGCCATGGTGATGAATATACAATTTATTTAAGTTTTCAAAGCAGATTGTCATTGTACGTTTTTATTTAACAAACACAGACAATTTATAGAAGGAAACTACATTTTATTTTGAACTATCTTGAATAAATAAATAACAAGTCCTGGTTTTAAATAAGGTATAATATCTGGTATAAAAATGTCAAAATTGTAAGTTTAAGCCTAACAATACCATTATACATTACAACATCCTTTAGTGAAATGAGTTTATTGTCTATTATATGTAATATGTAAGAAAGTGGCTACATCATTTTCTAAACACGCACACACACACAAGCATGCATCCACACATACATGTATGCAGAGAGAGAGAGAGAGAGGGAGAGAGAGGTACCTGTTTAGTACAACTACTAATGTATCCTGATGTAGTCATTATAGACTCACATTTAGATAAAATACTGGAAGAGTACAACTACTTCTCCATATGGCTGAAGCTGTTAATTAAATTCTAACTTCACTACAAAGAAAGAAAACAATATAATAGGATAACACATATTCATATAAAAAATAGTAATACATTATTTTAGCATAGGATATGTGGATTTGTGCTGCTATATGTCAAGTTAAGACACATAAATCATGCTAACTGCTTGAAGGCACATATAGTATCTCCTAAATCAATTACAAGGCACTAGAATCCCAGAAATGGCATCAGCTAGAATTTATGGCAGATAAATACGGAAAACTTAGCATCTGAAATATTAAATAAACATGTTATTACCAGATTATGGTATATCAATACTTATACATCAACATTATATTATAGTACAATAACAGAAAATTATACTTTAGTGATGTTTACATATACAACAGAACCAAATGTAAATATTCATGATAAAGTATCTAAGAGAGTTCACTTAACAAGATGTGATAAAACCACTGGAAAAAACCAAAACATTTAGGTCACACATGGAAAAAAATTAAATCATGATAAATGCACACATATAAAACTGGAAATATATAATAAAACATAACTCATATATAAACTCTAATTACTACAGTATTGTCTACAAAACCTCTTTGAAGTTGTGAAACCACAATTGGTAGATTAACAGATACCAAAATTCTGATTCTGGATACAATAAACAACTAACTAAGGTGAGGGTTATATTAGTGTGAAACAATATTCAAGTGAAACTGTTTGTAACAATAATAATAAAAATAACAAATATAGATTACAATTAATCGTATTATGTCTGAACAAACATAATGTAGAAATACAAGAGAGTCCTTTTAGTCCAGTTGATAACACACAATACAATGCCCTCTGCAATGCACTGGAGATGAGACCAATGCCGAGAGTAAACAAAACACTCGGGTACTTACTAAAATGACATAGATAATACTGGCATAGAAATCATGTGTAATATTGCTCTAGAAGTATAATATAGCTCTTTTATAGCCACTTGGTAGGCTAAATTGGTTCACCAAATTCCAGATGTAAAAAACGGAAGTGAAAGATGAAAACCATTCACACATAGGTCAACCAGGGTTTGAACCCAGATGCCAGATGTCTGTAGCCTATTGGACTACCAGTTAGGGCATGGAAATGCATTCCTAACATCTCTTTGGTGATGATGATAATTAATGTTTTATGGCCACTTTTGAGCATGTGGTTGGCTAAATGGGCTGAGTGACCTCCAAAGGTAATGAAGCGAAGTCAAAGATGAAACACCCTTCAGATATGCCCACGCCAAGATTCGAACTCAGGTGGTAGTGATCTTTGGTCCAACGTCCTACCAGTTAGATCATGCAGGCACCTCTTAACACCTCTTTGGATTTGCTTGAGCTAAAGCATTATATTCAGGTCTTTATAAAAATAAATACTTCACAAAACAAACAACAGAAACTGTTACCATATTATCAGTTAAAGGTGGACAAACTAATTAAATATGTGGATAATTCCACTGAAACATAGAAAACCACTTACACAGTTAACAACAGCATGCAGAAATAAATATATTATCTATCACTGATTAATAGCTTTATAAATAGCAACTAATTATAGTAGCTTGGTAATACTGTAAGTGAAATCATCATAACACTATCAAATATTTGATGAGAGTGAGATAAATGGTAAATACAACATGAATCACAATATGAGAATTCACTCTAGAATGATGTATTTTATTATTTGCACAATCTTGTATCAAATATTAATTACAAACCGTTGTTGTTTACAAGACCAATATAAACAGTTTTGTTTACTATTGTCTATCGTCGTTTAACAAAAGGTTTGGGCTTTGATGGAACAGCAGGTTTAGGTACAGTGCAGGATGAAATTTCAACTCTAGTTGGTGTGTGCTGTGTTCCCTTGCTAGATGCTTTATATGTATCAGTGACTGGTGACTTGAGTTGATCAAATGTTTTCTTCCCTTTTTCATGAAAGACAGGGATTGGTGGGGGTGCTCCTAAAGGAACACTAGACAAAACATTCTCTTCCTCTGGTTCTGGAGACAACCGACTTCTTGGGACTGTTGACGGACCTGAGAATGACTTCTCATTGATAGATTTCTGTAAGAAGTTATCCAAATAATTTTAGGTCACAATAAATGTCGTATATAATTTCCATTATTTATTAGCTTAAAAATGTGACTGATTGCAATGCGAGCAATAATAATATATTAATAACAATGATAACATAAATAATTACATAACGCCTCCTATGGTGTATACAAAGAATACCCAATGGAGGCAAGTATATACACTTACACTTTTTTCTATTCCTGGATCAAAATCCTCCTGTAAATGAAGAAAACACCAGAATGATCAGATATAACTGAAAAATGAACAGTTGCTCATCACACAATAGATTTATAATATATTTTTGGTTGGACGCTATCAAATGAACTGGCTAGTAACATGATCTATCTAGTTTCTAGCTTTTCAGAATCATCAGTTTTCAATATTACTGGTACGTTAAAAGAACTCAAAATGCTTATCAGTGAAACACAAAGAAAACCAGCTATGCTTAGAAGATAGACTAAAGAAGACTACTTGCTTCTAAGCCACTTGAACAACTTGTTAAGCTTCCACGTCCACTGAAAACGCTGGCACTACTGGTCCTTGATGCCGTGCCTACAACAAATTCAAAGTACACTTGAACCCCCCCCAAAAAAAAGAAACAAGTTACTAACATAGGCTTGGCTGCATCATTAATTTGTCTACAAGTTTCATAGGGTTAAGGAAGAACTTGGTATTAAATTATGTCCAATAATATGTTTTCCATTCTTAAGCTGCTAACTACAGCTGGTACAGTAGACACAAGTAATATCACTTTAATTATAACCAAATTTCCCAATCACTTGGTGATAGACACTGTGATGTTAGCCAATGGCCAATGATGTGCTACAAAAGTAAATTATTATCCTTAAAGTGATATTCATATCTTAGTGGGGACAATGCTATAGCAAATCTCAGCTACAGCATTTAATCTGATAATGTTGCTGATAGGTTAATTTACTCAGTACATTTATGTGCAACTCTAATAGGTATCTGTAATAGTCTATTCACTTTAAATATGTAACCTTTAATGTACCAGACTGTATATAACCTTGTGGTTTATAATGGGGTATGATGTGTGCATTATGCTTTGACATATAACACATGGCATGCCAATTCATGTTTAAAAGATATGGTTAAGTGAAAAGTGAAAGAACTACTTGACTCTCATTCAGATGTGGATAATAGACAAAATATTGCATGCATTGAAAATGTGTGCTTTCATTTAGAAAGGTTTCTAGATGACAAGATAAAAGAATGGAAATCTTTAGATCACTATGCTGTTACAAATGTAAATAATTTTGAATCTGGACTAGATAGTGTGAAAAAATTATACAAAATTTCTCTGCTACTTTAGAAATAAATGAAAACATGGCTGCAAAAATATACTAGGTGTTTTTGGACTTAAAATTGTTCATATCTGAGAAAGTTATGTGGCTCAATTAAATTATTTCCTGATGTGTCAGATTATCGGATTAGAAATAATGACTTTGAAGAACTTTCAACTGTTGTTAATAACTGTGGGACATTTTAAGCTTCTAGTGATGACTATAAAAGTGGATTCATTCTTATGAATTCAATTAAAAACAAATCGAGGAACATGTATCTTACTTAAATGATCTAATGAGAATTAAGAGTTACCTTTCTTCGAGATGTAAAATAACTCTACAGTTACAGGATTACAAATAAAGAGGGGCATAAGAAAATTTATGATGCCTAAACTTGTTTTTCTATTGTGCTTAAATTTATTATTAAATCAGTACACCATAAGTTTCATGGACCAAAATTCATTAGTATTAAATATTCTGGTCATTTTGTTATCCGAGTCGCACTGTGGCACAGTATTCTTGTTCTAAGTTCTAAAAACAGTTTTTTGTCTATTTAACTTTAAATTAGGCTGAATGTATTTATTGATACTGTGTAATCCATTCTTGAATCTTGAGTTTTGAGTTTCCAAAACTTTAACTCATTGTGTATGCTTACACAAGTTTACATCATGTCAGTTTGTATTATCAACAGTAAGCTATTTAATTATTCAATTTGTGTTAGTTTTGTTTAAAACTTAGTATGACTGGTATCTAGTACTGGTTAAAATAACTTCTTTAAATTTATCAGAAAAACGTATGTTGAAAGAGTGCACACTTATGCTTGTAAATGTTTTAATATAAAGTTTAA
Organism: Paralvinella palmiformis; assembly: GCA_025642065.1. Taxonomy (NCBI): domain Eukaryota; kingdom Metazoa; phylum Annelida; class Polychaeta; order Terebellida; family Alvinellidae; genus Paralvinella; species Paralvinella palmiformis. The sequence continues at coordinate 397,590 of JAODUP010000205.1, forward strand.
TAAAATATTTATCACAAAAATACTTTTTATTTAAAATGTGTGCTGGATAAACTGCATGAAAGTTTGAATGTTGTGCAGTGGTTGGGAATAGTTAGAGGGAATACTGGTTACCTCACTGGCTGACAAGGAGTATTCTGGTAATAGTAACAAGAGAATGTACATGCATGTTCTTTGTAATGAGCTACAAAATATTGTGTAGGAATTATAGAAAATTCATGATTAATTCTACCATCATGGATTTCTATTCAAAAATATAGATTTGGCAATGTTTTCCAATTTTTGGTCATTCAGCGACAGAAACAATCAGGGAATAACAGAAGACCAAAATATAAACCATGTGTGTAAGATTATTTTATTAGAGTACACATATATGTGTTAACATGCTTGTAAAGAGTATCATGAATAAATAAATTCTAGGGCAAATGTTGAATAGAAATTAAGAGAAAGTGTTAAGTCCATTCCCATTCCTAACCAGAATTAGGATCAAACAAGGTGAATATTTGGAAGTTGTTCGTGTCAATGAACATGAAATTATTTCAGGTTAAGGATATTCCACAGATTATAATCAGTGATTGGATGCTGAAGAAGTTACTGTTTTGTTATATGTTAAGAACATTATTTGTATCATAAATTAATTTTCCTCATGAATAAGTATATGTGTTGCCTATAACAATTATAAAGCATGATTGTAATTAATCAATTAAATACATTAATGAAACCGTTTAAATAGGCCATACTATTCGCCAAGAATTAGTCTTTAACAGCTCTGTGATATGGTAAATTTTATAATATAATTGCCATAAATGTATTGCCTACATAATACATACCTGTGCTTAACTGAGCAGCAAATTTTATTAACTCAGTGTTTAACAATTAGCTATTCTGACTAATGGTTTGACAAATTGAAAATATTTATGCATAAATAAAATTACTGCCATAGTAAGCACAGCCACTTACATAAAAGTAGTTAATCTGTTTTCAATTAAATAAATATAAAGTAAGCCTCACTTGAACCAGATGAACGATTAGAATTCCTATGCCAGATTTCCTGAGAGCCTATAGGATATCTAGGTCCAAAGTTTCTGCCAATTGGTTCATTTGTTTCGAGTAAATTCTTTGGGCGAGATGTTTCTGAAGTAGATTGCATAGTATAAGCCAAGTTCTTCTTGGTAACTAATGGTGCTGTTAAAATAGTATATAATAAATATAACATCCTAATATTAATCTGGGCTACTCCAGGTAGACTAGAACTATTTATTGTAACTCCATGAAATATTTACATTCAGTTGCTAGTTTTAGTGGTTTGCAAGTAGACTTATTTTGTGAACAAGGATAATTTAAGCCTAAATATTTCCAAACCTTAAATAACACAAGACGCTAATTTTAAATACATTTGTTTGTCAATTTACAGTATACATAAAAATTATAGGTGAAACCATGATCTTTTGCCAGTATGGTGAGACGATGAATCATCTGTCATTATGTAATAAGGCTTGATATTACAATTTACCTACATCAGTGCTTGTACTCAATTAAAACAGTAACACAAAACCTAATTATAACCATAATATATATTCCATACCTTGTGGATTCCTGGCCTGATTCTGTGATGAATGTTTATTAGCCAAATAACCTATCCGTCTTGGTGGTAGTTCAGGCTGATTTGCAAATTCTGAGCCAGATTTTTCCTCTCTTTTTAAATTGTGTACACCCGTGAAGCCTGTCTAGAGAATATTAAACAAGAAACAAAAATAACCTATGTTCAGGCAAGTAAGCTGTAGATAACAGTTTTTAATAAATTTGTGAAATGAGATACATATCAAAGTGTTCTATTTTTTGTTAATTTGTGGTGTTATGATTAATAACTCACAGTAAACAATCAGAATTAAATATTATAAATTATGTATCAGTTAGAATTTTCCCCAAATACTGTGCAAATACACAAAACCTTGACAACTTGATCATATTTCTTAAGATATATTTCCTCTCTTTAACTTTTAATATTCTGTAATTAGACAAGATATTGCATTCATTTTGTTATATGTTATAACTCATTAGTTTTTGTGAAACCCCTTGAACTTGTTGGGATGCTATACAGATATATGCTATCAGTCAGCACTAGTACTTGGTTCTGTAACCTAACAGGATAACAATAACCATATATTAATATATATATATATATATATATATATATATATATATGGTAAAGTTGTTCTGTAGGTTTAACAAAATACAAATCTAGAAAATGAGTGATAAAATACATGAAAATAGAGTTGGTTAAGAGTAGGAAACACTAAAATATTGTGTGCACGAGAGGGTATGGTCAATTTAAATAATATTAAAAACAGCCAACATTGTTCTTGATCTTTCTCTAAATTCACATCTGATTTGGAATTAACAGTGTCACAACTCTGACTATACATGTGGCTTACAACTGTATTGTTTACAGGGCCAGAAAAAAATTCTTCACCTCAGTTAAGATTTACTAGCCCAACATATTTCTTACTAACACAACAAATTGTTTATTAATACAAAGAATAAATAACTTGTCCAAGGAAAACTATGTCAGATAGTGGGGCACCACATGCCATTAAAACTCCCCACACACACCTGTCAAAATCATCAAATGCAATTTACTGTAGAGTGGTCAGAATATAGTATGTACCTAAATTATTAACATTTACTAATTTATATAGAATTATTAACACAATTTCACAAAGTTTGTGATGTAACTAAATTGATCCAGTCATAAAATTCCCAGCATTTTCTTCTACCAGGAAAATATCCACATATTTTGTTTTATAAAAAACATGGGCATCTGGACTGCTGATTTTTCCAGCCCTGCTACTTGATTCTAGGCCCATAACTATCACTCTCCAGTTTGGACCCCAAAACTTTTAGTTTGTAGTCTTTAGAAAATATGCAACATACTAATTGAACAAAGCAAAACCTATAAATGGAATATTTAGAATATCATGGCAGTCTAACACTGCTGTTTTAAAAACATACATGAATTCTGTCTTCTTTAACATTTAACATATTTTAGGAATTAGGTCATCTTCCCTAATTTTTTATTGTTATACTTATAATACATCTATAATGATGATGATAATGATGATTATAATAGCAGTTAAGTATAACCTTTTCTGTCAACCAAGCAAATATATATAAATCATGTACTTTATATAAAATCAAATTAAATTTACCCTCCGAGTTTCTGTCTGTGCCTTGGTATTCATATTTGTATCCGGCCTAAGTACTTTCAAATCTTTACTTTTAACTTTATGAAGTTCTCCTGTGATCTTTTTCAGCATTGCCTGAAATAAACAGCAGGTATCTGTAGGCTTGAGAGAATTAAAGGTAATGAAGATTATAATGAAGAATATAATATAAAGCAAAGCTGAAAAGTGTACATATGCACATCAAACCACCACCTTTACCATTAATCAGATTTTATTACTATATCAAGGATGGCGATATCTGAAGAAATAAATCAATACGATTGACCACACCTGGAACGACATAAACGGATATGACGATGTTTAGAGGTTTTCAGCTCAATGAGAAGGTGTCAAACATTTTTACGCTATTTGCGGTATGTTACTGGTACTGAACTAAGTATTTTATAACACTGAATGTATAACTGTGATGACCATGTAAAATGAAACAACTGTTGATGAAATAGGTTATAGGTGGCTATTAACATTAAACCATTAAAATTACATACAGCCCTGATGTATATTACACATTAAACTACAGAGTTGTCAGAATTTATACAATAGTTCAGATTTTTAAATACAATTTGAAACAAGTAAAATCTAATTATGCGCGTGTGTGTAAATTAATTTCAGGAAGGTCTGGCTGAAAAAACTTGCAGAGAGTGATATTAAGGTAAGCTACTTATTAATAAAGATTTTCAAAAAGCTAACTGATACAATGCCATCACTACAGTCTAATTAGATCTACACCTGAATTATGATATGGTTTGTTAGTTACCGGTAGATTTGGTCAAGTTTTGAAATACCCACCTGTCTAATCCTAAGTGTGATCTAGCTTAGCTAACAAAGCTAATGTCACCATAAAAGCTCAGTTACATTTAATTTTCTATTACAAAGAGTAGACAAGTCTTGCCAATAATCTAAATCTGTTTAATTTAAGTGTGAACAACAATATCTACCAAGACAATGGTGTGATGTCTAAACAGTATTATTATTATCTTAGTGTATTAGTTTAGTCCTGTAAATGCTGTTGGGGACTGCACTATTGACATTGATAATACTCCTTCTGCCACTGAATCAAACTCATTACCAGTAAGAACTCAGAGTACAGAGGCTACTGAAGGCATACCATTCCCCTTAAATATTGAGTTCATTATTGAGTTCATTTTATAAAAATGGGTAGACAGGCATGGAAACTTTCCATGATATTTTGGGGGTGCCCCTGCAAGATTTTAAATGGGATTTATAGGAATGTCAGAAATGATCAATTTCATGAAAATGGTGCTATATAAATAAACAACCTGTTTAGTTTTGAAGGAGTTATCTGAAGTAGCAAAATATTTATTTTGCCAAATAATGAACTTCATCTCCATATCTTCCTGCAGAAATTCACCCCTTCTATATTTGGCTAGCATAGTGATAAGATCAGCTTCACCAGACATCATTTCAGATGAAACGCCAGTTGGTTCTGAAAATGGTTTATCTGGAATGTAAATATTAATTTTTAATAATAATTTGCAGTTCACTGCCAAATACATATATACATTTATAGCGCAAGCTATTACATTAAATTAACACACAACAAAACCTGCATTATGTCACAGATATATCACAATAACTAAATGTTCCATGTTTACACACACACACACACACACACACACACACACACATGTATATATATATATATATATATATATATATATATGGTATAAAAACACAGGCTAATATCATAACTAAATACTAATACTATTATATATTTGTGCTCAATAGGATAATCAATTTGCTTCAAGGATAAATTTTCAAAAACATTATTACTGTAAAACACCTGAATCAAGTTCATCAAGAGAAATTTGATATCAACCATACATATTTCTTCTACTTTTTTAAAAATCTCTGTATATAAATATACTTACTCATAGGCATGTAAAGTTGATCATCATCATCATCTGATGTCACTGCAATAACCTTTTCATTATCAGAAACCTTAACAGTCTGGCTCACATCTTCATAATTAGCGTCACAAATAGAACTCGACCTAGACTGTACATTCTGGTACTTCTTACCGCAAACCATTTCATAATAGATATCATCCTGATTAAAAAAAGAAATATATATATATTAGGGTGGTCCTTATATGGGAGTAATATTTTTTTGATTTTTCAAACTCTCACCCCTTAAATGTGTTTGACTTGACCAAAAACTGTAGTAAGCCAAATTATGAAGAATTTGAGCAATATCTAGAGGTAGCTCAAGGCCTTTGAAATTTACTAAAATAGGTATATTTCGTGTAATTTACAAAAATAATATATAAAAGTATTTATTCACATTCAGCATGTTCAATCTGAACATTAGTGGACAGTGGTGGTAGCATGATACATACATACAGACAATTAAAACAGTTACATCATTATATCATTAAAACAAACAAGTACAACTCTTTGCATATTAATTGACTGCTGAGCCAATATTACTGTCCGTCATTGAGATGCTGATCATTAATGTCAATGATCATATGATTCAGAAGTGTCACTAGTTATTAGTAGTTAAGGTGCTCTTTTTGGCATCAGGGAAGCGGTGTCTGTGGTCCTGAACTACTTGGAGTAGGTACTGCTTTTGCTTTTCATCATTTGTCAGCAAGGAGTTGTATTCCTCAATGAGAGCTACACCTGTCTTGGCTGTGTTGTTAATGACTTTCAAGCTCCACATGATTTCAAGTGCTCTCTTGTAGTCATCTCGGGAATTCCACGTATCAGGATCTGCCTGCAGGAAATCTGTTGTTATGTCAAGACATTGGCAGAAGTTCATGGTGTTTGTGGTCACAAAATTGGTTAAAGACATATCCTTGATTGAGTTGGTTACGATTTTGATGTGTTTTGGTGGATTTTCGGTTCCTTCGACTTCAGAAACATACAATGCTTTTGCCATCCAGTGAGCATGGTGTATTGCTCCTGGTGCCATGAAGTGTATGCCACGTTGAGGAGTACCACCCAGAAATATGATTACAAGTTCTAAGAGTTCTCTGTAGTCATCTCGAGGCTGGAATGTTTGAAGCTGCTTCAGAGCAAAGTCAATTGCTTCATCTTTGACATCTGCAATTGAGTTTAGTGTGTCATCAGCAACTACTGCTGGTTTGAAGTTTGATCAGTCAATATATTCTCAGTGCTTCTGGAATCGCTTGAAGATTTGAACATCAGGACCAGAGGTCGCCCCCATACACAGGCAAGAACGAGTTCTAGTATATGATGCTGACAATCCAAGTATAGCAGATTATGGCCCAATTTTGCTTCCAGTAATGGACATACACCATTGATGCGATCTTGTGTTGGTGGAAGTTGTGTCAAAACATAGTGCTCTAATCAGATGTTGTACTCTCCAGTCCTCTAATAACTGATTGACAGCTGTAGCTTGGGCCTCACCAGTGTCGGAGATCAATTTTGGTACACCAAGTAGTTGGTATGTTTCCAATCCAGACACGATAACAGGTAAACGATCTACTAATTCTTTTCCTGTGAGATCTTTCAAAAGTTTCCCATCCCAATGGACAGTCAGTGGGGTATTTGGGTTAAACTTGCTCTTTAGCTGCTGGGAAATATCCTGACGAAGTTTATGGCATTCCCGGCAGATTGATGATCTGTTGATTGAGTAATCGTTAACATCATTTCCGAGGCTCCTGGCGGTGGCTGCAAGCATAAAAGTTGCTTTGCGGTCAGACAGCTTTGTCCTATCCATTGTAGCAGCCAGCTCAGGGCTTATGATACTTTTTCTAGCCCTCTTTCTATGCTTAGGCATAGAAGTTGAAGGTTCTTCTGACTGGTTTCCTCTGAACAGCAGGAAATCATCATCTGTATCGCCTGTCTACGTATTGTCAGCACTGTCAGCAGAAACACATAGTTCAACGGTTTCATTCATGGAGTGCTCTTCCTGCTGAGCTTGTTGCTGTCTATTGTAAGCATTTTCTTTCTTTTTTAATATTTATATTTTCTACACTGACAAATTGTGTGTTTTGAAGTGTTGCTGCTCTCACAAACATGTCAGAACTGATACTGAAATTTCTATGATATTGATAGAAATACCGGATTTAGGGGCTGACATCAGCATTGAAAATATAGGTTTATTTATTCTGTGGCCCATGAGTAAAACCACCCACCACATGCAAGTAACATTCCAACGATCAATATTGACTGATTAGATAAAACAGAATATCTTCTTTGGAACTATCAATGAAGTGAATGAATACACGACTTGATGATATACACAATATACATAATGTGCCAATATGCAATTTTTCGCGTATATCGGCATATTGTGTTAAACTTCAAAGCTATTGAGCTACCTCTAAACTTTGATTAATACTGCTGTAACTTTGCCCATATTTTTTATTTATCTATTGGAACACAGACATGGGGCGAGAGTATGAAAATTCAAAAGTTGAAAAATAAGGACCACCCTAATATATATATATATATATATATATATATAATAAAAAGTGAAGTAAAATGACCAATATAAAATAATTCTAAGATTTCCATCAAAAATTGTGTAGTAGGATTCTTAATCAGTTACCTTTTTTTCGTTGCCTTCCAAGAATTCAGCCATTTCTATGAAACCCAAACTCTGAGCAGTCTCTCTGGGATTCTTTTTCTCACTGTTAGTGCGATGCAAAGTGTCAATAAAATTAGGAAGGTCTTGAAGTCGAGCAACTAGTTCCTTCAAGTCGTGTTCTGCTCCAAGATGTACTAGGTTTGGTAGTTTGGTGCGACTATTCTCTTATGACGAAAGAAAAAAATGAGAATCAAACCAAAATGCAGAAAAATCTTCCCAATCCAATGATTCTGGCTACATTACATACCAGTTTATTGGACACACTGAATTTCATATTATCATTCAGTTCAAATTTTAAATTACACATATTCTAGCAGATATTTTAAAACTATTCTGTTAATATAATTTGTCTGGATAAGTACTTGGCAGGCATTATTTTAGATGTTTCCCAATTTCTAGTCTTCATTCTGTATTGGTAGCCTTCAGTGTCAAGATGTTAACACTATATACACACTGACAACATTTGTATATTAGTTAACTGATCTATTGATTGAATGAGTGAATGAATTACAGGGTTGATGTCACATTAGCACAAAGGTAATTTAGGGTCACTTCTTTTTAGCTGCCTCTTGTAACAAACAGGAAGATATAAGGAGTAAAATAGAATCCCTAAACCATTAGGGGTTACTGATATCTTGACAGTGAGGTTAAGACTCAATATTTTCTTAAAATGTGGGGTATTTTATTGAAATAAAAACTCAGCGTTCTATTTAAGAACTTGATTTGGCATTGGTTCATTATAATTAGGAATTTTTTTATATCAAATTTTTACTCAATATTTATCAAGTGTAACTGCAACTATGTTCAACCATAAAAAGATATTATAATTGCATAAAGACAATGAAACAAAGCAACTGATTTAAACCACAGGCATTAATGTACACACTAAAAACATGGCCACCTCCTGTCAGAAAGGTAATGATAAATTTTTTCATGATTCAATTTTAATTCCAATTTTAGCCATTATTTTATTTGAATTCAACATATATTTGTTTTGATGGACATTAAGAGCTCTAGTTGTTGTTCTGTTGATGCTTTCACAAAGGCAGGTTTCATGAAATGTTGCTGTTTTACGAGCACTTCTGTGAAGATAGTAGGTTAAACGGGTTAAGTGGCCTTTAAAAACAGAGGCAGTGACAGATGCAACACCCTTCAGACATAGCCATGCTATCAGGGTTGGGTTTATGACAGTCATAACCCATTGTAAACCTGTCGTAAATACCTTTATGACCTCACATACAACCTTTTTATTCACTATATTTTGTTTAAGCTTTCACTTTTGATCTATTTTGGTTAGAACTACCAGTAGCTGTAGATTATCATTATATCAGACTTAGCATATTTTTATGTTACAAACATGCATGTAAAATAATATTTTATGTTGGTCTCTCCTTCATTCTTTCCAATTCAGTAATAACAGAAATAAGTTGGAGGTATATTTTATTCAGTAACCATAACAGACTCTCACATCTTTCACACATATACAATTGAATCAGTCCATTTGATACTTTAGTAATCCAAATTACAAAGTCCTTGGAGGATCCTGTGACAAAATACCAGCTTAGTTATTTTCTCATGAAACTAACCATATGTAATTATTATTTAATGTGAAAGCTATCAGATGGATTAATGGAATCAGAGTAGCAGACAGACATAGGGTCAGTTACATTTTGTCAATTCCACATCAAGTTTATCAATTCCAACTGTATCAATTCCAGTTTTTACCTACTACTTTTTACCATGAGTAGGTACTCCAAGTTCCTACTTGGAATACCAAGTAGTTTATATTCCATGTAGGATTGTCATAGAAGGAATATTCCTGAATTAAAAAATTAAATGGCAAATTAATTTGTGGATTAAATTTGTTTGTAGCAAACTTCAATTCCAATTCCAAATTTATCAATTCCATTAGAAAAAGCAATTCCAATTCCGGAATTGAATTGACCCAATGTCTGGTAAAAGATATATTGAGCTCTTGCCACATGGAGATGATCATTAAGTGAAACCACTGTCAATGCATTGTCAGCGACAGATAAATTTGTTGGCTATGCCAATAGTTATATTTAGAAAAAATTATTTTGACAGTTTATGACGTTATCATGTCATAAACCGTCATAAACCTGTTTATGACATGATGTCATAAACCCTGGATTAATACATGGTTTTTATCATTGTGTCATACACTTGCCAACCCTGCATGGTATGATATGAGCTCAGCTGGTAGAGATTTGTGGCCAATTTGTGCTATCAATTAGGCTATGGAAACACTTTCCACCCTATAGATAATGACTGATAAACTATAATTGTAATTGAACTTATCAGAACATACTGAAATTCTTTGATAAACCAGTAGGGTATAGAGCAGAGGACCTGTTACAAAAAGTAGGCAGCAGCTCACGTGTGGTGGCCTGTAAAACACTGCAATACCACTGCGGCGTCGTTGCTGGAGGGAGGTATGGATGTGGGCAGGGGGGAGGCTTGTGAAGGGCGACGAAAGACTACAAAATAGATGACATATCGCATCGGACATCAGCTATAACTAGTAGAAGTATAGAGTCAAAACTGTCTGATCTTAGTCAGTGTAAGAGGGTCAAATATATCCACCATTGTAATGCAATTGCCATGTCCATTCTAGCAACAATGGTATACACTTACCTAGTGCACTAATATGACCAATATTAAAACAAATTTCCAGCAAATACAACCAAAATATCTCTTCATAACATTTTCTGATAAACTATTTTTATACTAAAAATGTATTTAAATATACCAGCTTTGTTTATTTCTTTTCAATTATACTTGCCAAGACTGACCCAATGAGTGATTAATCTGGGTATATCTAACTAAAATGTATCCATTGCAGCAGATAAGTTCTTGATTAGATTTTATATCCAAGTAATGCTGATACTGGTCAAAATATGCAATGAGAAACATGCCAAATCTAATGTAACAGCTAACATTAATATCCATTTCAAACAGAGCAAAGACTGGTGTTTAGATGGTTTTTTTTGATACATACAATAGTGGAAGTTTTATCAAAGTAATAAATACTGACATGTTGTAAAGTTATGAAAACGAATGTATTAGAAAAATCATCATAAATCGTGCCTAGAGTTATTGTGAATTGAAAAATGGAGTAAAACTGCAACAATCCTGATTCACAATGAAGCAGTACGTAAATCTCTCATTTAAACTTTATTAAGTGCCTGAACATACAATCCTACATTATACAGGTGTTCATTAGCTCCAAATCAGAAAACAAAACACAAGGAAATATTTACTAGAAATAGAACAAAAACTTGTAAATTTCAGTTTTGAACTCAAAATGTTTAACAGTATACACTGGCATCTAACTTCTAAGTTCCAACTGTTACAGAATAGATATAGATTGCATCAATCCAAGTATAATGCAAGACAAATTTCTTTTAAAGCCAGTGACACAATTAAGTATAGAGAAATAAGGAAACGCCAATGTAGTGTACTAACCTTCAGGAAGATATTGGTAGATTCCAAACAATTTTTCATATCCAATTGCAGGGAGATCGACGGTGTGATCAAAAATTTCTGATAACTTCATGTCAATAACATTTTTGGCGTGTGATGTTTTCATCTCGCTCTTCATGTAGCTGCAGAGTTTGTCCAGCATATGGCAGTATATTTCATTGATGGCAGTTTGTTCAGAGCAACTGATATAAGACCTATATGATATCTTCACCTGGGAGCCAAGCGGCTGTTTGTCAACATTAATAGTTACTGTTACCTCATCTTCCACATGTTCTGCAAGAAGAAATAGCAACTAGTTGACCAATTGAAGATTTATTATACAATTATAATCAATAAGACTGGAGCAGAAGAGTACTCCTGTAAAAAATGCTGATGAGATGGAGCAGAAGAGTAGTGCAATAAACAAACACCCAATTTACTTCGGTCATAATATACTTTCTAATAAAACATAAAACGACAAGGCTCATCCCAAACAGTTGTCTGGATATAGACAAAAGGATTAAATAAATTAGATATGCTGGCAGAACAATATGTTGTATCCTAGCGAGTTATTCAACTTGGCAACTCATCTAAATTCCAACACACCATCATTCTAATAGACTAATCTTATGATAATCTGATGTTCCTAAATATATTTAAATCCCACTACTTTGTGCAAAACGCCTCAACAGCAGTAACAGAAATTGGTATTCAAATCAGGACTAAAATTATCTTTCATTCTACTCACAGATCTATACAACTACTATTGTGTGTGTTAGTTGATTATAGAATCTATTCCTATGGCTAAATAAACCAAGGACATGTATGAGCCATATTTGGACCAATCACCTGGCAGTTTTCAGCATGATGCTCTAACTACTAAATTATCAGAACACCCACTACTGTGTCTGTTTGTGCATGCACAGAATGCCCTCACAGGAACGGGCTGTTGAATATATATATATATATATATATATATATGTGGTTGTCCTATTATTAACCTTCATTAGTTATGTATAAGTAAGGTTTGTTTTTGGAAAGTGCTTCGACGTGGTGCAATTTCAATGATGAAGTATTTGCATGCATAGTATTGTTTAATGTTGATCTACAGTATGTTGTGATCAATCAACATGTAGTTGTCAAACTAAGAATTACTATACATAACCTCATATTAGCTTGTTTATTTTAAATCCACCAGAGTACAGAATATACTGGATACCTATAGTGGGATCATTGTGATAAATACTGGTATCACTCTTATCAGTACCGGTATTTCAATAATATAGCAGGATATTTCAGAAATTCATAAAGTATTAATGAAATTATTCAGAAAATTTGAAAGGCAATACTGCACATATTTTAAAAAAGTATTCAAATACCTGCTACTTTGAAATTGATATTTGAATATATTTAAATACTAAACACACACACACACCTAGCCTTTAGATTTATTGGAATATAATCTTATGAAAATGCTATGATCACTTACTTGGCATCTTGAATGTGTACGAGTATGGATTAGCACGTTCACATGTCAGATTTTCATCTATGTAGGTCCCGCTGATCAAAGCTTCGACAACAGCATTTTCAGGAATGGCCTTATCCATCAGTACTACAACAGTTGTTTCTTCCTTTATGTTAAATAACACTGATCATTACCCGAGAATCTTTGTTTATATTCCCACAGTTAGGAAAAAAATTCCCAAATACAACTATGAACAGAATCATTTTAAACACATAATTTAGACTATAAAAGCAGAATCTAATTTGTAGCTATTAGCTGGTAGAACACCAAATGTGAAGTAGCCACGTTTAATTTTGTTTTAAAAGTTACTTTTTTTAAATTCTTGAGATGGCTATACTGTAGGAATTTTGTAGATATGAAAAAGTTATGATATAATAGCACACCACTACAGACTATGACTGAACCACCATATGCCCAATTTTTGGTATTTATTTCGGCAGCAAACTTATTTTTACAATAACAATTTTACTGAGAAATTTTCTTTCATGTAAACTATAGTAGAATATTTATCATGAAGCTTATAGTACTTATAAGCTTCATGATAAATATTCTACTATAGTTTACATGAAAGAAATTTCTCAGTAAAATTAAATAACTACCGTATATACTCGATTATAGGCCGCACACATGTATAAGACACACCAGGTTTTTGGACCAATAATCCCCCCCCCGAGAGTCAAACCTGTGTATAAGACGCACTAAAATCAGCAAATTTATTCAAAGCCCAAAAATTCATCATCATCACTATATTCATTGAACATCTATGTTATCTGTTCATGTGTCATCACACCTTCTTCGTCAGGATCGATTTAATCCCAGGCCGTTTTCACTCACTTGTCTGTTGCTGTGCGTTCGTTTCCGTAATGCTGTTTAAAGTAGCTTATTAGTAGTTCCCATGTGCCAGCTTTGGAAGTAATTAACACATTGTTTGCTGTAATTGTTTTCCTTTGATGTGGATTCTATGCTCATTCTTTGCGTGGCCTCATTTGCTGTTCCGTTCAATTACACACACTCGCACATTTCGATAGTAATGAGACGCCTTAGTCTTAGATAGACCAAAGATTAAATCTGCCTTTAATAGTTTATGTAGGCTGCCGTATTGGTCATAGTACCGCCGTTTTCGTATCACAGCCGATTTGGACCTACACCTTTTGTAAGATCAGATTGTTGTACTTTACTGGATTTCTGTGCTTTCTGGATCCTTGTGTATCAAACAGGATCATTTGACACCTCTAGATAATAAATCATATGCTGGCCGTTCCCAGACGGCCTTGGTACCAATGACACACCTAATTAATTTGTTTGCTGTTCATAATTAATGTTGTAAAACAATATTATTGTATTTCCCCCTAAATTATGCCAAATATTACCTTCCCTTTTAGTATGACCCGTGTACAAGAAACACACGCTTTTTACAGCGATTTTGTGGTATCAAAAGTGCGGCCTATACACGCGTATATACGGTATTTTATTTAGGAGAATTTGTTTTTAATCTATCCGAAACTCCTGTGTAAATGAGTGGCATAATAAAAATAAGTGTGACTTTAAACATTTTGTAATTTCAGATAACAGATTGTGGCAAAGTTGGGTTTTTACTTTAAAACCAATTTTTTACATTACATTGTAAAAAAACCTGTTAATAACCATAAAAAAGTCATTCATTATAAGCTAAATGTACTAGTCCTACTGTATGTTATTAAACTCATTCATGCAATAGTGTCTTTACTCAAGAGTTTCAAACACATTTCATTGCACATAATAGTGTGAATATTTCCAAAATTTAAAAATATTCACTCAATTTATGCTTAAGAAGCTGGGCATGATAGCAGCTTGACAGCTAATTCTAGAAAGTCAGTTGGCACTCCATAAGATCCGAGGGCTAGCCACCAATTAATTGGTGAGCTTGTTAGCAACATTGGTGAAAAATGTAGATGGAAAAGGCAATGCTTGAACCTGATAGTTTATCAGCAAAGGGATGAAACTTGAGTCTTTCATAGTTATCCATTCGTTGGCAGTGTCTAATTTCTTTGCAGTTAGATTTACACCTTTAAACAAGGGATGGGGAATATAGGCAACTATGCATTCATCAGTCTATCATAGTGGAGATTATTGATTAATTCCCACTATGATAGCCCAATACCCAGTCTAGCAATCGAGTTAACACTAACAGACTAATCATTAGTTTGTTAACTCAATTGCTGTGCATGTATTACAGTCATGCTGTAGAAGATGTTGTTATACTTTTATCATTATACTATTTTATAGCTGCATTTAAAAAAAAAGTTTACAAGTCCGTGTCAAAAACATGACGTTAATAAACATCAATTAACGGTGTTAAAGTCTGTGTCAAAAACCTGCCAACTCTGAATTGTGGATATGTACTCAAGATATGCTAAACTAAGACCACATCGAAAACCACAACATAATATATAGTAACTTAGTATTATTCTGGTCACTGAATACAACACAAAAGAATTACTAATACTTATGGAAATGAACTTACCTCACACTGCAGTCTTGTTGGAATCAAAGTAAACTTGGTTTGAGTAGGATCTGGGATTGCCATTTTCTTTACAACTTCTTCTATCAATACCATAATACTATTTTCACCAACATAATTTACCTTAGACCAACTGTCATAATTTGGAAATATCTTTCTTGTTTTTTTGGTGAAGTTGTTGTTAGTTAGTTGTTCCTCTTTTAATCCAACAAAGAACATAATACCCTTTTCAGTATTAGGTACAATATTTCCATAGTTTGCTACTTCCTTTGAGTGCAAGAAATCTATGTGGCCTGGCGTTAGTATTACAATTACAACAGAGGAGTTTAAAATATGTGTCTGTGATCGGCTGTCTAAGGTATCTCCAAACAAAATTGTGTCACGCTGAAGAAAAACATTTGAATTTACTATTGCCGAGTTTGATAGTTGTGCCTGAAGATATTCTGCCCACTGATTTCCATCTTCATTGAAGATAACACTCACCAATTTAGCCATTGTTGAAATAATGGAACAGTTACTAGAAAGCACACTATGAATAACTGATATATGTAATCCTAAATCACATGATCAATAAAGCAATACACATAACTGTTGATCTCACTTTAATCTGTCATGTAACATGGCATTTTCCTCAGTCATGTGATCAGCACATACTCCAAGATGTCAATGTAAGATATACGTTTAGTAGATAATTCAAGGCTTCAGTAATTGGTTGAAGACATACACCAAACACGCCTTTCCAATTGTATACTGTGTGTTATAGCTGAAATAATTAATGAAATATAAAGAGGAGTGAATTATCAAATAACGCATTAGGAATGAATGCAGTTAGTTAAAGTAACTACATCATGTCATTGATCAGCGTACTGGAATTAACTGTCAATCAAACTGAAAACATTTATTATCTCATAGCAGTCTTTAATGAAAATATATAAGTGAAGATAACCACAGAAATTTAAGGATAAAATACAAAAATTAAACATCAAAACACCACTTTTCTAATTGATTGATTAAGCTAGAATTACTAATATTGATCACCCCATTAACACTAGAAACAAACCTAGTAATTAGGATTGGAGTTTAGCCTGGGTTAAACTAGTTAAGCCCAGCCCAGTGTGTTAAATGAAACAGACAAAATGTGAAATAAACATTTATTATCTGCATAAAGGACACAAACAACAGTATGCACATGCATGTAAATAATGCTATATAAAGCATACAGAACCATAAGAAAGGTGTTTAAATATTAAACAGCCTAACTCTGCACCACCACAAAGTTCTTGAGAGCAAGAGACAAGTTTTTAGTTTGGCTGCTTTCTTTACAGCAGCCAACATATTAAGTAGTTTGGTCTGGGTTTGCATCGAAGTTGGAGGAAATCCTCTCAGTTGAGGCTAAACTGGATGGAAGATGGAGCAACATAATGGCTAGATCATACAGACCAGTGTTCACAATCTTACATATTTTTTAACACAAGTCCACCACACACCTGGTTTCAACTTCTCAACACAACTGTCATGAAACAAAAACTTGAGGAATGGCGCTGCCTCAGCCTGCAGAGGTGGGGCGTGAGATCAGGATCCTTAGCTAGGAGTAACTCATGAGCCACCTGGACCTGCTTGGTTGTGAGATTCTGGTCTTTATATGTCAGATTTTGTGTGGTTGAAGACATTCTTCTGCAAGGAGTCTAATCAGCAATGCTAGTGTGGTCAGACTGTAGGTGATCTAGGGCATGTGCCACCCAATCCTGCACAAGAGTTGCATCTTTTCCATCAAGTTGCTCAGATGCCTGGTCATTTATAAAACTCTATCAGGCTCTCTGCTAGATAAGGTGTTCAATAGTATAAGAAAGTTACAAGATGGATTAATAGGAGCAATATTATATAATTTTAGCAGATATCTTGATCCCCTGCCAATTGCTGAATAGACCATTTGAATTACCTCCACCTCCCAGGCTTCATAAACAATATAATAGACAAGTTCAACTGATCACAGAACAGATCAACTGGGTTATGCCATCAACAAAGCATAATTACTATAGTGTGACAGTCTAATTTATTCCACCAAAGGCAGAATATCTCAAATAATCTATTATGATGAATGGTGCCTATTTTCAGAGCCTTATGGTCTAATGGATAAACTTACATTTGTATTATTATATTATTATATCAATAATAACATATTACAAATTCATGCCATTCTAACTTTTTATCTCTATCCAAGTTAAATATGTATAAATTTGTGGCCCAATGTAATCTTTTCTGAGAAAAACCCAGTTTAAACTACTGGTAGTAAAACCAACCAAGCTGGGCTAAACTAATTAACTCAGATTAAACTCCAACCCTGCTTGCATGTTTATACCTCCTAAAGTACTCTACTATTCTCTATGGTACACTAGTCTGATATATATTTGAAACAGATGATTTCTATGCAATGTCCTTGCTTTACAGTACAAACATTTAACGTCCCCTAATTACATATCTACAAATATAAGTGTTCATATGATTAAATATTGGTAATGTCTGGGAGACTTGTGACTCTCTGACATTTGCAATACCTTGCATATATATATATATATATATATATACATATATATATCTTAGTCTAATGTGTGTTAGTTCTGGAAATTCTTCCAGTTAGCCAATTTTACTAAAATCATAAATTTGATATCAATAAATTTGATCACAATAAAAAAATGCAGGCTCTTGCAAAATATAGTTTATGAATCCTTCCAATAATATTCTCAATTTTTATTCATGTAGTTAATTGATATCATGGTAAAAAAAATATTTACGTCCAGCATGTGTCACCTAATCAAGGGTACTACATTAATTAAATTGTGAGTCACTAAAGGATTATCTTAATTGGGATGTTTATGTATTTGTGTTCTTCTATTAAACTTGTATGAACAAATACAATTAATTAGAAGTAAATCATAATACCAAATGCACCTCTAAGTGCTTGGCCTGGTGTAACTCAGCAAATGTGGATTTCTGCACACATACACATGTAATGAGTAGCACTTACAATTTGATGCATGCTACTATGTTTAGCACATTTTTTACATTTATAGAAACACTGAAATATGTTTGCATGGATTTCAATTTCTTATAGTAACAAATTAGATATACAAGAATACTGGTTTCGCTTTCTTCATTTTAACAGAACTATTACTAATCATAATATTAATAAATCTATTTTATATGTCAAGACAATTGCAAAACTAAGTTGTATGTTTAAGATCAATGAGTAGGGTTGGAAAGTTGGTCAGTTTTCATTTTAAACCAGAATCCCTGTGGATTAGGTCACTTTGATTTGAATCATAAAGTATGAATGTTATGCCATGTATCAACATTAATGTGAACTTATCTAAAACCACTACTGTCATTATATTATGTACATGTTTGTGACATAATTATTATGCAATTTCTATCTACCTGAATGCTAGTGACTGCTTTTGAAAGACTGATGTTCAGCAGATACAATAGTACCTGAATTAACTGTTTACATTGAATACATTTTTATCAACATTATTATTATATGTCTATTTCATTTAATTATTTTTAAATAGCTGACATTTTTTTCTTTCATTTAACCATGTTCAATATGTTATGCATAACATACTGAACAGGATTAAATAAAAGATTGAAATATATGTCTGCATTGTTGTTAATTATTGAATAATTTCCCTGGAGGGGTGATCTAATGTTATTGATATCTTTGTCTACATTTATTAAACCAGCTACTGCATGTGTCTATGTAAATCTAGATCCACCACCTCTTACATGTCAACATGAACTGTCAATATGTACCATTATAAAATAGCTAACTTCAAATAAATTAGTGGTTCCCCCATTCACATTACAAAGTAGTTAGATTTGAGTAAATGTGATTAAAAATGTACTTGTTCTTGTACTCAAGTACTTTGAAATGCACTCTTACTTGTATACATTAATAAAATGAGTAATCGTACTCATAAAAAACCATGTACTCGTATTTTCCAATGTAGTAGGCCCCAACCCTGATTTTAAGAAATACACCATTCACTTTAGCCCAGTAATTCTCGTAAAGTATTTAACATATGTTCTAAAAAATGTAGGTAAAACAAAACCTATCCATAGATGTCAATGAAATTTTCCCATGTTAATATTACTGAATATAGCTATCTAAATTCATTTGTATAAAGGGATTCACCTTTTGGTTTATTAACTATAACCTTTCAAATAAAACTATGCAAATGGAAAATGAAGGCAGATTTGTGGTATTTATGGCCAAAAATCACACACTTTTCGATATTTTCATCATTAGCATACATAAAAAACATTTAAATCCATTTACTGTTTGCTCTATTAAAGCACCATTTATTATATTTGTATGCAGACCATTTTAATTAGTTAAATGCTCACATGTGGTGCTACAATCAGTGTGCATATCTGGTATATATATAAAGTTATGGATCAATTTGGTTCCAGTATATTGGTAACACTACATGTAAGTGTTAATGTGGTAAAAAATAGTACAAGACGCTTTTAGCTAAAGAGATATTTGATTATATCAAGTGGTTCATAGTCTTGGGTGCATTCCCATGTAAGATTGTATTTTGTAATCATCAAAGATATCTTTATATTCCACTGTCCAGTAAGAGCCTTGAAACGAATGTTTTTGCTTAGGTCTGTCCAGCATGGGTCAGATCCTGTATTTACTTTCACAACCCTGCTAAACCACTGACATATGGCAAGTTTACAAAAGATCTCAAATGGTTATTAAAATAGTTAGGTCTGGGGACAGGTTATAGTTTTAGGAGAGGAGGGGCAAGTTTGGTTCCAGATTGGCATTCCCAGTGAGATGATAAAATTAATTAATTCCTAAATACCAATATCTCTATATAGATTACAGGTATGCTACGTGGTGGTGGTGTCACAGTGTTGTGGGTGGAGCCCACAGTATCCAGACCATTTTAATTGGTTAAATGCTCACTTGTGGTGCCACTGTCCGTGTGTGTATCTTATATATATATATATATATATATATATATATATACATAAAAGGAGCTAAAGTTGTGGATCATTATGGTTCCAGTATATTGTTAACACCACATGCAAGTGTTAATGTTATAAAAATGGTAAATAAATTTCTGGATTTAATTATTTTGTAGGAAATTCCAAATTTCTCAATTTCATTTTTTTTAAATAATCAATTCCAATTCCGGAATTGACCATCAATTCCAATATTGTCTGATACATAGTCAAAATAAAAGGAAATCAGGGAAAGTTAGCAACAAATCATCACTTTTGCTATGTAGACACCACTACACAATCAATTAGTTGTAGCCGCTGGTGACACCACCCACATCCCTCTTTTAAACACCAATATTCACAATTCTCCGGCCTTCTCTCCATGAATCAGAGTTGGTTAAAGACTTCACATCGACCTCAGCTCCAATTGACATAGGCCACCATATAGTGGTGTAATTGTGATCACACGTTGGAAAAGGAGTCATTTTAATATTATTCAGATTATATGACAAAAATGGTTAACCTTTTGTTTTCTTTAAGAATTTGCCGGTTATCGAACTCTGATCCAATACATTTTATAAGCATGTTGTCGTTAGAGATGCGAGGATAGCGACATGTGGCCAATGCTATGAAAAATGGTAATTCATGTCACTAAAACTGTACGCACTCTGTTACAACGTAAATACCACATGATGCAAGATGTGATAGATCTTTGTAATTAATAATAATTTATGTAAAATATTGTAGAGCTGTTGAGTTGATTTATATAGTTATGTTATAAGCTTGGGACGTATGACTGAGGGGGGACTTCTTAGGTTAAGGAAACACAAACTGACAGGCTAATATACCTAGATTATTGTAGAAATGACAAATGTAACTTAACTTATTTAGTAACTAGGCATATTCATTATTCAACGATATTCATATTGTCACAACATTCGAATATATTTCCTTACTATAAAAATGTATCCTGAAAGTGAAACGAAACTGCCATTTTCATAAAAACTCTGTTTTATAGTTCCTGTTTCATTAAGTGATTCACAGTGAATGACATCATTAAACATGGACTAGTGACAGACACACAGTAAGTAAGCTGAGTAACCGAGTCTCGGTGACTGAGTAAGCTGTCAGCTGTGCCGTGTGTAAATAATAAAAATATAGATTTATGGATCTAGACTACTACATCTAGACTAGATATTATTTTAAATACGTGTGCCTCTGGGATATGGCGAATTTCACATGTTAACATGTACAAGTTAAAACACCATACACATATTACAAATAACTTACCAGCCAAGTTTCATTATTGCCCATTACACTCAATAGGGTCTAGATCTACTACTTGCAGACGACAGCATACTTCCCGGTTTAGAGTGACGACGATCAAACTAATTACTGACCAAAAATAAAGCTTCCTCAGCTTCAAATCCGAGTTTGTACTTATAGAGTGTGAAATAATCGCCAGTTATAAATATACGCCGAGTAGATTTGAATATCTTGTAACTAACTGATTTCACGTACCGGACATTGATTGATTAAATACAAATCATAATGATTTGTCACTAAGCACAGTCACGTGATTTAAAACTAGTCTAACAGTGTAAAGCACTGCATTAAAAAAAATACTTCATAGATCTATAGACGGTTTAATGATGTAAATACATATAATATTAAAGTATATAAACACATAAAAAATTCGGATAGCACAATAAATGGAAAATACTTTCTATTGCACGTATCGAGAATAACGAGTACGTATAATTAGTTCCCGTTTTAGACGAATAACTTCGGGAGCATATCACAGGCATCGAGTTCTATCTTTCTACGTTGCTTGGCCACGACTGGTGGTGAGGGATTTGTGTGTGTGTGTGTTTTTGGGATACATATAGAGAGGTAACAGGCACACAGCATCAACATCTAAACATCCTTCGAGACCTACCTCCATAAATATAAATATAACTATACATACATTAATCTAAAAACTAAATGTTCCATACCTCCACATATTGATAGATGTGTGCGTATACCTAAGCATGTGTCTGACCTCAGCTTTATTCTGGGTTCAAATAACTAAATAAACCCTACCTATATAAACCATATATATCGATACACGTCCGACTATTCAGGCGTCGAAGTTCTTCTCTAACCTAATGTTTTGTTGCTCAGGGAGAATCCCCAGGCTGTCGCTTATTCGGCACAGCCTCTATGTTCGAGTGGTTGAGAAATCTACTCCCCCACCACTCACAGGGAGCAGTACGGAAAGATGGAGCCGAAATAACCTGAGGGTGGTCACTGCCAGAGGGTTTTACGTCCTCGGGTTTTTTAACGTCCCCCTTTATTTTAAATAATTCAGTGGAGACGGCAGCGCCATTTAACGTGGTTATCCACCCACGATGTTGTGAGCCGAGAAATTAATCTCTGGAAAATTTTCGACCTCTTTCTGGGATCCAACCTGTGACCGTTGGCACCAAGTGCCGGGTGCTTAACCGCCAGGTCACCGGAGCTCACTCTCTCTCTCTCTTTAACCTAAGTGAAAAGGTAGGCCTTTTATAGACCCTCAGCGTGTTAACAAACATTACAGCTTGTTCGCCACGTGAGACGATGTACACCAACTCAGTATGGACTCACTGAAGCGATTTAACTAAAATAAAACAAAGTAGCAATACTGCACAATGGATTATTACTGGACTAGAACGAAATATCGTCTCAAACCTGAGAAATACTATGATTTACTCGAACCTAACAGCTAATCCTCATACGTTTCCGTTCATCACTAAGTGAACGTTCATTCACGCCTAATTTAGCATCCCTACGTATATGCAGTTAGGTGTGGTGGGATCTAAATTAAAGCGCCTATCCACTTGATCTATTTGACCCATGGTCGAGAACAGCAGATTTCAGGCAGATCTCCGATACTGCGAATGACACGTCGGGATTATAATAGCTACACATTCAACCATTTTCAACTCTGTCCGCAGCTTAATACCCATGGAGATGCCTGCCGGAGTAACAGATGACCCCAGGAGTATAAATCCATCAAGCAGCATTGTATGAATTAATAGGTCGTTTGCAATAATTATCGACTGTAATAATTATTCACCTAATCGTAAAAATTATATTACAAATTAATTGTAATCTATTTATTTGGCTCTGAAACTTCGGTGTGTGTGTGTGTGTGTGTGTGTGTGTGTGTAGGGTACATATAAAGAGGCAACAGGCACCGAGCATCAACATATCTAAACATCCTTCGAGACCTACCTCCATAAGTCTAAATACAACTACAACTATACATACATTAATCTAAAAATAAAATGTTCCATACCTCCACATATTGATAGATGTGTTCGTATACATAAGCATGTGTCTGGTCTACTCATCAGCCTGTGGGAACCAGCTAATTCGCTTTTCGTACGCGACAAATATGTCACGCCCACAGGAAAGCGGCTACATGCAGCTACGTACAAAAAGCGGAAGCACGTAAAAACATACCATTTGATACCACAGCTCGCAACAAACAACACGTGCGTGTGGTTCAATGGTGACTTGCTACATACATATCATAAACTATTTTGACACCACAGTTTACATTCAACAGTAATTTTCTGTGGTCCAAAAGAAACCTGTATATAAAACATTTTGACACCTCAGATGCTGACCTCAGCTATATTCTGGGTTTGAATAACTGAATAAATCCTACCTATATGAACCGTGTATCAATACACGTCCGACTGGTCTGGCGTCGAAGTTCTTCTCTAACCTAAGTGAAAATCTAAGCCTTATATATACCCTCAGCGTGTTAACAAACATTACAGTTTGTTCATAACAAAGAGAATGTACACTAACTCAGTATGGACTCACTGAAGCGATTTAACTAAAATAAAAACAAAGTAGCAATACTGCGCAATGGATTATTACTGGACTAGAACGAAATATCGTCTCAAACCTGAGTAAATACTATGATTTACTCGAACCTAACAGCTAATCCTCATACGTTTCCGTTCATCACTAAGTGAACGTTCATTCACGCCTAATTTAGCATCCCTACGTATATGCAGTTAGGTGTGGTGGGATCTAAATTAAAGCGCCTATCCGCTTGATCTATTTGACCCATTGTCGAGAACAGCGGATTTCAGGCAGATCTCCGATACTGCGAATGACACGTCGGGATTATAATAGCTACACATTCAACCATTTTCAACTCTGTCCGCAGCTTAATACCCATGGAGATGCCTGCCGGAGTAATAAACGACCCCAGGAGTATAAATCCATCAAGCAGCATTGTATGAATTAATAGGTCGTTTTGCAATAATTATCGACTGTAATAATTATTCACCTAATCGTAAAAATTATATTACAAATTAATTGTAATCTATTTATTTGGCTCTGAAACTTCGGTGTGTGTGTGTGTGTGTGTGTGTGTGTAAAATCATTGAATAAAATAATTACAATTACGATACTAGTAACCACTTCTAGTCATTTTGCTTTGATGACCTCTGGTTGGAGTGGGTCGTCGCCAGAGACAGTGAACTGGTGATGATGTGCTGAAGCTGGCTAACATAATTGTTCATGTTGCCGCAGAGATGATCCGAACGATATGAAGAGAGCTGCTCAGACACTCAGTGTGGGCTGATTACTTGATTTACTTCCAGCTAGGCCTCTGTAACTACGCCTTCTGGGGGACATTCGGTTGTTTTCATCGATACAAGCTATCGATACAGTTTAAAAATAGTTATCCTTAGTTGAAACTAATTGAGAATAAAATGAAGAAGAATTCAGTAAATCTATCATCAATTTCTATTGACAATGCGAATCCAGATGATTGGAAACAGGTGGGGAGGGATAAAGTGCAGTGTTTCCCCTGTGTAAAAAGGGGCGCGAGGCGGGCGGTACAGGCGAGTGCCTAGGCCCGAAATCAGCCACGAGGTCCGACCTATTGCTTCTCTACCTGAAGTATATCACACGGCATGCGATTTGTGTGATTCCATATAAAGTTTTCCCGAGCATTTTCAGTCTTTTTTATAGAAGATTCTCATGCCAAGAACACGGAAAGATAATAGAGATACAGAATGGCTAGCCAAAAACAAAAACGACAACAAACGTGTGTGTATATTATATATATATATATATATATATATATATGTGTGTGTGTGTGTGTGTGTGTGTGTGTGTGTGTGTGTGCGTGTGCGTGTGTGTGTGCGTATGTGTGTGGGGGTTACTCCCCAAAACAGATTTAGACATTATAAATGCGAAAAAAATACTTCTAAAATTATTTTTAAAACAATATCCTGTTGTTACATATTCTTAGAATGTTTATTCTGGAATATGCCGAAGATCTTCATGCCAAGAACATGGCTAATCATTCCAAATTTCAGCTTTCTCTGTTGGAAATGGAGCAACATAACTTGTTACTGATTGCTACTGCAGATAAATTTATGCAATTAAAAAAAGCCTAGTAAGCAAAGAAAAGTGCATGGCATATACAGGAACCGGGTTCAACAAGGTGCACTCCATAATCTGGTCAAAGAACTACAATTTGATGGGGGAAAATTCCAACAATATTTCAGGTTGACCAGAGAATCTAAAATCCCGCCAAATTGTTCGAGGAACACCTGCTCCTGACGTCATATTCTGTATTTCCCCATCCGTCTTTTTTACGATTCAGCTTACCGTATCCGCATCGATAAGCAACCGTAGGACAAATCGTGCAGTTTTTGCTGTTGTTGCCTGTTCAGTCATCTTCAAGATGTCTTTTGAAATCTTGATATTGTGACAGTTGTCACCTCAAGGTTGAAGGCACATCTTTTGTGTTATGATACTACCGAGTACTGCCATGCAGATATTGGGCCTGGATTTGCCCTGGGAAAAGTTTTTGCCACCAAAACAAAAAACTCCATCATGCACCGAAGGGAGATATCAACTTTGTTTATTGCTCTTTTCATCTGAATTCTCTTATTGGCAATAATTTGTTTAGGGAACCACTTACTGACATTTCTTCTGCGAATGACTTCCACCAAATTGGGACATGTTCACTGTAACACTCAATGGTTGAGCAAGATCCTGTATGGTGAAGCCCTTGTCCACAAGCAACATCGTTCCTAAGGTATGTGGTAGTTTCAAGAATAAGGACCCGATTATTAGTTTGCGATTGGATATAAACATATACTATATTTGCAAATTAACGATTACAAAGTCTTGACACACATTCCTGGGAGGTGTTGTATTGCAATCTTATTTTAGTTTTTGGTTCTTTAAAGAAAATATAATATACTTGAGCACTCCATACAGTTCAATGATCAAGGTATATGCGGTGGGAGTGTGGCGGTCAACCTGTCCCACTATCGGAGTCCCAGTATAAACCAAGTGACCCCTTACATGGATGGGGTCGTTGTATTAGCTGAGCAAACGATAACTAAAACTGAAGCAAGCAAATAGTACAAAAAACTATGGCTGGAACTGACTCGAGATGCATTTAGCATTATATTATTTTTCTTGAATTTATTATCTATAGTTTCGGCTAAAAAACAATATACTGTATCATTGGTGTTGCACATAAGGTACAAACTTAATAGTCTTTAATTTTTAATTAACCGCTTATATGACTATTTGTTCTGAAAATATTTCTGACTAATCTTTTAAAACAAAAAAAAGTTAGTTATTTGAGTACACACACTGTATGCAGCTGCAAGAGGGCTTGGGACACTATATATTTGGAAATTGAACAATGATAAATGTCAGGTCACATATATGACAGTTAACTATATTGAATAAATTAAATTATTTAAAAATATAGTATAACAACCAAAAAATAGGTTTTGGCTACTGGAAATCCATATAGCACTCTAATATCATAGATGTACAGTTCTGGGCCTACGGGGCACTACTGGGGACTACGGGATACTACAGGCGGCTACAGGACACTACAGGGGGCTACGGGACACTACAGGGGGCTACAGGACACTACAGGGGGCTACGGGACACTACAGGGGGCTTTGTGGCTGCTTTTAATGGTCCAGGGCATAGTTATTTAAAAAAAAAATCAATGTGGAA
Organism: Paralvinella palmiformis; assembly: GCA_025642065.1. NCBI lineage: Eukaryota > Metazoa > Annelida > Polychaeta > Terebellida > Alvinellidae > Paralvinella > Paralvinella palmiformis. The sequence continues at coordinate 424,978 of JAODUP010000205.1, forward strand.
GATATTTGCTACATAGGCCTGTAGATGGGGGGGGCTCCATGACACTACACAAAATTACCACGTTTTTACATATATCTGTAAATCTGATTTATTTTATAATTTCATCGCATTTATTCATGTATAATATATATATATATATATATATATATATATATATATATATGGTGACTCAATGGTATCTAGGATTAAGCCCAATATTTATCATTAAGTGTGTTTATCAGGTTCATGAAGGTTTTTTAACGAAAACATCATTTGTGAAGAACTCGGTTGAAACGTTTTTGTTTGGTCAAAGATTGTTATCTACATTCAGAGAAGGTACAGACATAGTTTTAGTATGTAGGAGCTTCTTAAATAAACTCCACCACCTACGGGGATTAGATATAATCAATTCCTCAAGATCAACAAAAAGTCTTATATCTGTCTCAGATATCAGTCTTTTGATTTCAGCAAAATAATTATTTCGATGGCTTGGGAATATTTGGCACGTTTCTCTTGTATTATCGTCTGCCAGCTCTATCCGTTGCCCTACGTAGCCTTCTCAAGTATTCGTTATAAAATGGCTTATCCTGTGGACGGACGGTTACAACTTTGTTACTGTTAAGGATGAAATCATGCGCCAAACTTATGAGCGTATCTGTCCATGTCTGGGCAATGGTGTCAAGGCACTTGGCATTAGCACTTCCTTGACGACAAGTCTGAGAGTGTGAGAGCTCAACGCTGTACTTTCGGCGAAGCCATAGGCTATATAGCCTTCTGATCAGTTCTGATTGTACAATGCCTTACATAGTCGTAGTGAGGGTATTTCTTGATACCAAAAATAACAGCCGAGCTTTCCTTGTCAGGTTGAGAGTATTTTTCTCAGCATGTGATCAGATCCATATGGACCGGGATGCGAGAGTACAGCCACTGCGCCATAAGTAGAGGCATCTGTCAATAAAATTAACTCTCGTTTTGGATCGTAGTGCACTAACACTAATGATAAATCTAACATCTTGATGGATTGAAAAACTGCGTCTTCACACAACCCTCACTACCAAATAGCTCGTTCCGTATCAATATATGAATTATGTGAAATGGAGTTAAACGAGTGGAAAGATCTGCCAAACACTTCCCATAATAATTAACTAAACCTAGGATTCGAAATTAACACTCGCCCGGTCGTCGGGGGCGAAAAGAAACAATACAGGATGAGAAGATTTTCAGCCGAATTCAACAATTTCTTATATAATTATCCATTGTTACGTATGTTCGCACGCATGACCGTGTATGGCTAGTTCATTACTCCAGGGACTAGTTGATTTTAAAACTCACTAATCCTGCAAGACTAGTTGCGTTTTAATGTTAAGATTATATCCCTGTAAACCTAAGAATGACCTCAACTCTGTCATATTATGTGGTACGGGAACCTGTTAGCTAGCACGCACATTATTTTCATTTGGGTGAAGACTCTCTCGATCCCAGGTGTGTGATTAATGAAGCTCTGAAGGTACACTTGTTTTGGCAGAGACGAAGTCTACACGATTCTAAACGTCGGAAGACTAACTCTAAGGTCTCCAGATATTGCTGCTCAAGCATTCCTGCAATAAAAAAAATCGACGAGGTGCACAACAAACATGTAAGATGCCTTGTAGAACATTCTCTGTGGTTCTTTCAATTTGGAAAATAACCAGGTGCAGCGGGAATTCCCAATTGCAATCGCGTATAAGCGAAGAGACCACGATGTGTATTAATGGTTGCAAATGTACGAGTAGCGATATCCAACTCAAGTTGTTGGTACGTGTGACTCATGTCGAGCTAACTCAATGTTTTCCCACCGGCTAGAGTGGTGTAGAAATCTTCTATACGCGGTATTGGATACGGATCAGGTTGTGGCGCCTACTTGCTGGTTATAATTTATAGTCACCACACAGCCTGATACTATTATCACTTTTAACCACTGGCACTACAGTCGCCGACCACTCAGACTGATTCACAGGTACAATGATATCGAGTGTTCGCAGTCTATCGATTTCTGGATCCAATCTTTCTCTCAATACATACGACAGAGGATGGTCATTCTGTGATCACGTAACATCCCCAACTCAGGTTTAAAAACAACCTTATGACGTGTAAGTATGTCATTGAGAGCGGAGTGTTGAATCCTGAAAAGTGGGTACCAATCTAGTCTGTGATATTGTAACCAGTTCCTACCCAGCAAAGTGGGACCATTACCACCAACAACCACCAGTGACAAATGATATTGGTTATTTTGATGATGAGAGGACAGAGGTTTAATTTGATCATTCAAAACACAACAGAAAATATTGTCAAATGTCTTTTTTCACTTAGGCTGCTGCATGTGAGATGCACCAGTGTCGACTTCCATTCGAATTTCCTTATCATCAAGAGTGACAGACAGAATCACTCGGATCTGTTTTGATGAACTCGATGGTACACTGTTGGAATTACAGACGTACCACAACGACAACATTGACCAGAATTGTTATAACTATTTGATGGCTGTTTGAAATGGCGTTTTTCTTTTGTTGCGAAATTTATTTACAGACGCACAATCTAAAATAGATTATGATTGAGACACGGGTAACCCAATAATGTTTTAGCCTACATCCAGAGCTTACGCCATCTCCAGTGCTTTAAAACATTAATATCGACTCCGACAACATATATGGTGTTCTAGTCGGTCATCGTTTATACCGCACACTAATGTATTAACCATTTCTCCTAAATCTACCCCGTTCTCACAATCTTCTGAAATGTTACGTAGGTCTGCTACGTACGAATCGCGGACAAAATCCCCTGTGGACAAAACCCCCTTAATGTCAGTGGATGTTTTGAAAAAGATGGTTTATATGTGGATTTAATATATACTTTTTGAAAATATAACTATATAATGCCAAACACAAATTTTCATGTGTGTTAATTACTGTCAATTAACCCTAACCCTATGCTCTCAGACCACGGCATAGCGGTCTAGCCGCCATTTATAATATTTTCAATTGCATTGGCCATATTCTAACAGCCATTTGTGTGTGTGTTAATTACTGTCAATTAATCCTAACCCTAATTCCTATATTCAGAGGGTTTTGTTCGCAGGGGTGGGGGGTGTCTGGCTACCGCTACGTACGACGCAACTGACACACCTGGTCCATGTTACAGGCACAATTAAGAAATTAATTCTTAAAATCTGAATGTTGCAACTCTTGATTTGTCTCATTTCACTTTGTTCTGACCAAACATTATTTTTATAGTATTAATAAGTGCTGTGTAGTGAATATGCAGCCAGGTTTACATTCAATGTATTTTAAACTTCCAGTTATTTTAAAGATTGAGTTGAGCTACTTAGCTTTCACACAGGTTACATCTGAGGCATATGACAGACAGGCAACTGGTTAGGGAAACATGTTCCTCAAACACAGGTATGCGTTGGATTCAAACCCAGAATCCGCATGTTTGCAATCCAGTCCTCTAATCACTGCGCCGTTGTAACCACCAAATATTTAGGACAAGGCCAGAAAAAATATTTCTACATCTCACTTTTTTATTAGTCAGAACAAAACTATGCTGGAGTTGACGGAGAACACCAGATGGTAAATTTGTATATGATTGATGTTTTACGGCCACTTTTGAGCACGTCTTAGACTAAATGGGGCAAACGACCTCCAAATGTAATGAAACAAAGTCAGAGATGAAAATCAGCTATGTCCACGCCGAGATTCGAACTCAGGTTGTAGTAACCTGTGGTTCAATGCCCCCTGCCAATTAGACCACGGGGGCAATAAAGACAGTAAGTATGTGTTCCACACTCTAACACAATACAAGTATATAATAATCAACAGTTCATAGTTCATCCAGTAATAAATTATTGGTCATGTCCACAATCTGATCAGAAATTTTCTTCTTGTGATTGTTGAGGTAATAAGGGAATACTTAAATATAAAATAAAGCACAAAATAACAAAGAAAATAATAATTCATACACAGAGGATCAAGGATGATGATTATGACGAGTGTTTTACGGCCACTTTTGTGCACCTGGTAGGCTAAATGGGCCGAGCGACCTGCAAAGGTAATGAAGCGAAGTGAAAATTGAAACAACCTTCAGATATGCTCCCACCAAGATTCGAACACGGGTGATAGCAATTTGTAGTCCAACACGCTACCGCTAAATCACACTAAAGGATTAAAGAAGGAACACAATAAAGTTACTAAAAACTGCATATAATTCCTTCAGCAAAGTATGAAAACAGTTAATATGATATATGGAATCCATATTTATGTCATAATATTAACACAACGTGGGAAAAAGCAGTGATCAAACAAATAAACTGGAAAGGGACAGAAATCCACCATATAAACAAGATCGTGTCTTTTATTTACTAGAAACAAAGACAACTGGCCAATCAGGGAGAGTATTTGAGTCACGTGACCATCATAATGCAAATGGTTGTTTACCACCCAAGATCACCAGCTCACAAAAATCTCTCACATCCTTCAAGCATGGTTCTTATATTCAGTAAATATTTATAAATATGACATTTGAAATGGTTACAGCATTAGATTTTAGCATTATTTCAGATTTGGAAACTATCGGCTGATAAATATTTGTCGTTTATCATGACCCAATTTCTGCTGCAATCCAGCCTACAACCTGGAACAGTGCTTTTTGGTGAGGTATCGACGCGGGTGTTTTGAACTATGATACTTTTTGCACGGCGAAAAGCTCCAAAACTGCGAAAAATCATTCTACGAAAAACGAACTTGAGACTACCGCGTATCTTGCCTCAAAATGCCGGTAGCTTATACCCAGGCGTACTGGCTGCCGATTTTTCCGGCCCCGAATTTAGGATTTGCCGAAATATAATGCAATCTAAAGCAACATTGATAACTATGTACTGGCTATTCTGGGTTTAGCTTACATCTGGTTGAGCCTGGCTAACAGAGGGATGACAACAGATGAACTGATCATACAGTGGATATATAATGGAGAGGTCAATGCCTCAATAAGAACTACTCATCACAGAAACTGAGGCATGGAATGAGGCCATATAAGGAATACAAAAATACACTAATCACACCACCTCAAAATGCAAAAATGGGCTATTGCTCCTAGGGATTGGGACAAAAGATAATGGTAGGTTATCTTGTCTTATAAGTGTTGTTTTCAGATTTTCCCAAACTCAGTGGGGTTGGTGTTTTAGACTGGCCAGTGCAAGCTAAATAAATCCAACTATCCAGTAACATATGTTGCTGAACATTATGCTACCTAGAAACAAATATTCAGTAAACGAAATTTTTAAACAAGCCGAGGCAACGACGAGAACAGGGGGGTGATAATTGAATGTATAGCTGGTAGGTAATTTTTCCCAAAAGTTCAAATATTATATGAACCCTGTTCAATCATAATGTGTTAGAATCTTAAAATAGAACATATAGGCTCACATTACTGTCGATGTATTATATTTTACTTAGTGCTAATATTTGCGGTTCTTGTGGTCATGAGACCACTGCAAATATTAATCCCTAGAAATAAGGATAGGACATTTAACTGCCAGCAAAACTATTACTTAATATCACATAACCTAATATCTTCTGCTGAACATGAAAGTAGGCATCAAAAGAATATTAAAACATCTACAATAAGTACTGACACAGACCCATCAAAATAATTACGAAATATCACAAATAGCTCAATTTTAAATAGCAAAAATTGTATCTCTAGTGCCATAATAGCTCCAACCTCCTCAATTATATGTGAACTAATACACTAATAAATCCACCAAAAAAACAACTGAATAAAACCTTTAATAATCTAAAATATGTATTACAGATTTTTATAAAGAATATATCTAACAAATCTGAACAGTGAGGAGTTTAAACAATGTCAAAAAGTGCAAAACAAAATTAAACTTCTCTTGACCAAGTCCTTAGATACCAGTATGCTGCAGTACCAAATGTACTGCAGCAACATAAACAAAGTAATAGAGATGATACATACCGTAGTCAGTGATTGGGTGAGTGATTAGTTTAGTCTTTGCGTAATCAGTGCACTGCAGGAGAACCAAAACAATCCTGCGCACTGAACACTATGCTGAATACATTTTATCATTATCATTTTTATTCTGTTTTTTATCAGAATGAAATAATCATACAGCACACTAACTGCTGTACAACTGGATCACTAAATAAATCCTGATCACTAAACACTAAGCTGAATGGTATCATTTTATTTTGTGTTCTATCGGGCTAGATTAACCATAGAAAGTGCAATTCCTAAAGGATTTTTTATCATTGTTTATCATCAGAACTGGTTTCTTTTTCTAAGGTCTCTTCATCGACATCACATGTTCCAGCTGTATCGTGTAAGCCGCTGCTGATGTCATCGCCAACTGGTTGGTCTATTTGGCAGTCCGACTTGTCTGATGATGATTTAATCGAGCTGGTTACATCCGGGCAAGCGACAATCTTTCTTTGAGGAATGACCTCATAGAATGCCTCCTTCCACTGATGGGTCTCAGTATACCGTAGCAGGATGTCAAAAACTAAAAGAAGTCATGCAAGACATTTATGAAATAACGCCTGAGCATAGGTAAGTGACTATTATTGGCATTAAGAATATTTCTGAAATAATAACATATTTTCTAAGATATGAATAGGCATGACTATTTATGGTAACAGGCAGAATATGATAGAATCATTAACTAGGTTCTCATAGGGGAACGTACCGTGGTTAACAGCCAACACCTTTCTTGACTCCAACATTATGTAATCGCCTATGGGAAGTTGGGCATGAGCGAAGCCTTTTTCTTTGGCCAATTTTAAACAGACACCCTGAGGTATAAAAACATTCTATTAAAAAAACTTAATCTTAGACTCAATATAACAGGCTAATCAGTGGTAAAGAATAAAACAAGAGGCAACACACGTTTTGATGCAGTTGGGGTGTTTCAGTTCTTGAACAAGTTTAAGTGAAAGCTGACAAATTAGTTAATGGTAGAACAGCAGCTAAATAATACACTTCATCTGGTTAAAACAAGTGAAAGGAAAACAAAGTAACTAGTTTATGTTAAATACATAACTGAGTAACCTAAGTTTATAAATATCATGCAAAAGGCATCCTCAACTGACTAATTATGCTAATAGTGGTTTTATGTATACTCGCCTTATGATGATTGTGGTCAACCAAACCGCCTATCACATAGATCTTATCTTCTGATAACGTTTCAAGGATATTGCTGGAATCACTTGAGAGATACACTATTCTGTCTTGAGGAAATACTTCATTAAAACTACTTTCCTCCAGGTGAACCTAAATTGTGAAAAAATATCACTAAGGCTGGTGAGTCAATTAAACTGCTTTTCACCCTACGGAAAACAAATCTGAATTTAGTTTGTGGATGTGTGTGTGTGCACGTGCGTGCGTGCATCAAACTACAAAACTTGATGTTACCATACTTACATCCCATTTACTGTAATCACCGATAGTTTCCATGGCTTCTTTCAATCTCTTGTTAAAACTTGTAATATAAAACTAGAATATAAAAAAACACTCTACATAAAGATGAGCCAACATAGTTTATTCTGTATAGAGTATAGTAAGTATGAAGTTAATGAATCAAAATGTTCTGTTATATAAACAGTAGTATTAGTAAAATACACATGAATTGCCAAATAATGTGCATGGTTATTTTTTGACAGATTTGGTTTTAGTTAATACCAACACTAATTACTTATAATTTTAGCCATTGTCGAAATATATCATTTGGATACATGTCTCCATAAGCAGAAACTGAATGAATAAGCTATTTTCCAATTAACTGCCACGTGAATGGTTAAAAAAAACAGGATTGGATATATATATATATATATATATATATATATATATATATTTGAAGTGAAATTTAATTACAAACCTGCAATGGTTCCTCTGCTCTTCTATTTGAAGCATAACAGAAATTAAGCTGTTTTACAATGGACTTGATATCCTGAAGAAAGATTGATCTAATATTATCATAGCTTAGAATTGTAGCAATATGTATAACAAAACGATTACATAGCAGCAATACAATTGACCTTACGCATAGACACGAGTACTAACCTTTTCTGTCATGAGTTCATCATATGAGCAGTCAACTACTACTTGTATTTTACATTTGGATCTTGCCATAGTATTGAGTTTTAAAGCTTTCCTAGATGGTCCGGTGTACTGTCCTTGAGCCTTAGCATCGCGTAAACGTTGTTTTTTCCTCTGTCTCTCTAACTGTCTACAAATCAATTGGGGAATAAAGAATTACACGTACAATGAACAACAATAACAACCTTTATCGTTCATTCTAAATATAATTGTATTATATTAGAATTTTGTATTCTGATAATTTCTCAAACTTCGTCACATATCAAATACAATAAGATACCGTTTCTCTTTCAGATGTTCTTTTTTTTTTATCTGTTGTTCCAGTTTTTTTCTTTTTCGTTTGGACATGACAACTGTGTTTGGAGACGATTCTACACTTGGGCTGGAAGACAGATGATTGTCTGAGGAGTCAAGGTCATCTGGTCTAAGATTAGTTGCCTCTGTTATATCATCTACCTTGCTGTCCTCCATCTTTGCTACGTATAAACATTTAAATAACAAACTATAAGTCAACGTAAACCTCAATCTGTGATTGACAACAGGATTACTGCATATTATAACAACATATTTTAGACCACCAGTAATAAATAGTTGCATCATAAAAATAATTTGTCTTTCAGTGTTAGACTGAAGCAGGACTGAAGTGGTTTTGTTAGAAGGCAGGACCTGGGTCATTTGACCGGCCTACATCGAGATGCCATTTTGTGCCATTGTAGGCTCTTGAGGCCTACCAATATTTGATCCTGATATTTCTTTAATGCCTCCCCCCTATATTTTTTAACAAAACTGCTGATGACTGGAGACACTTCTATATAATCTTATTTGTGGCCATGATGATGTATGATTCATCCAGGAAAATGTTTACTGGCATTATAATATTACATGATATCCAATGAAAATCAACGCAATGCAAAAAAACAAATATCACCAATCATACAAAACTGCCATAGAGCAATATAACAATATCGTATGACCAACATGAATAATAATAATAATAATGTATATTTAATAAAGTGTCATTACTGGCAGGAGTCATTCAGTGATATCCCAAATAATATATCTGTGAAAACCTAACAAGAAATTCAAATGATAATGATCATTTATTTTTGAAAGTGACCTTGAATAGGTGTGTTTTCAGAACAGATAAAAAAAAAACATTTCTAATAGCTGCGGGCAACCTATTCCAGAAAGTGGGGGCTGCAACACTAAATGCGCAATGAAGCCGAGACCCAGGCACCTGCAATAGTACCTGACTGGATAACCTGAGTTTGGGGGATGACTGTCTAATGGACCAATTCACAGAGGTATTCAGGTGCCATATCTTTGATAGATCTATAACTTGTTAGTAAAATTGTGAAATGGATATGCTGTTTAACAGATAGCCAATGTAGTTTTTGAAGAAATGGGGTGATATAATAACATTTTCAAGTAATTGTCACTATCTGAATTGGACTATTCTGAATTTTCTGAAGGCAATTGATGATATAATCAGATATGCCAAATAACAGGGAGTTATAATAGTCTATATAACATTTAACAAAGACATCGAACACAGTAACGAGTGCTATTTTTTGTCAAGATTGTTATTAAACAGTGGATATTCTTAATAAGGTAGTAACTCTTTGTCAGTGGTTGAGCACCCGGCACTTGGTGCCAAGGGTCACAGGTTCGATCCCAGCAGGAGGTAGAAACTTTTCCAGAGATTAATTTCTCAGCTCACAACGTCATTAAATGGCACTGCCATCTCCACTGAATTGTTAAAAATTAAGGGGGACGTTAAAGACCCCCCAAGGACGTAAAACACTCTGGCACTGACTACCCTCAGGGTATTTCAGCTCCATCTTTCCATACTGCTCCCCTGTAAGTGGTGGGGGGAGGAGGTTCTCAACCAGTCCAACATAGAGACTGTGCTGAATAAGCGACAGCCTGGGGATACTCCCCAAAACTAATGCACAATGATCATAAGAGGATGGGTATGCATTGTGAAAACCAAGGAACCAAGAACTGAACCCTGTGGTACAACAGATAACAAAAAGGAAGTTTCCTCATATTGCAGGACCTTGGTGTAAAATTGAATTAGAAACAAGTGCAGCACTTTTTTAAATGAGGTGCTCGACTTTGTCGTGTATTGTGATCATGATATGCAATATTCAGTGTGAAGTGTTCCATTAAAAGTTTTGGTAATACTTTGTGCATCCAATCAAACACACAGTTGGCCATTTCTAACTTGTACTTTGACTTAAATATGTTGCATGTCCTGAAAAGTTTGGCTGTATGAGCATTGTACTCACTTTGGTTTATAAGCAGTACAGCCTTTTTTTGAAGCACTATAGTTTTCTTTAAATATGATTGATACCTAAGTGGATCCCCATAAAGTGATACTGTATAGTATATGAGGTTGAACTAAGGTACTGTACAATAGCTTCATAATTATATACAAGATCCTGATCCCTCCAGTGCTTATCTAATCTCTTCTCAAAATATTGTATATTGGGGGCCTGCACTACTTTATCAGGCAAGCTGTTCCAAGAACCTAGTATCCTTTCCTTAAAATAGTGCTATCTCAGCCGGATCTTGTTGAAATCTTTTGGCAGCTTATAGCTATACGTCTGATATTAATTTGTCCTTCTTCTGTCTTAATGACTACATCTGGCATCACTTGCTCATCGTATACACCAGAGACTGTCTCGTACATCTCAATCATGTCACCTCTTAGTCTTCTATATACTAAACTTTTCCTCAGTCTCTCAGTGTACGTCAGATCTCGTAGATCTGAGACCAGCTCGGTGTATTTTCTCTTGTCCCGTTTCATCTTTCTTGATATCGTCATCACCTTATATTTATCTCGATGGAATCGGAGAAACCGTTTATTTGACCACTCTTGTAGTTCATTTAGGTACTTTTGTAGAGTATATTTATCCTCTATGGATCCTATTTCTCGAAACACCTTTGTGTCATCTGCAAACATCAATACCTCGGAGACCACATTATCAGGGAGATCGTTTATTTACAAGACAAATAAAAAGGGTCCTAGAACACCTTTTGGGGGGGGGGGATTAAGGTAATGACATCATCTCGTACTGAGAACTGTCCTTTGAGGGGATTCAGGTAAGGACACCGTCCCGTACTGAGAACTGTCCTTTAACTGACACTGACTGTCTTCTGTTAGACAGGACTGATATTACCCATCTGACAATATTTCCAGAAATACCATATGATCTAAGTTTACTAATGAACCGTTGATGTGGGACAGTGTCAAATGCTTGCATGAAGTCTATATATATATATATATATATATAATAATATATATATATATATATATATATATATGACTTCTAGCTCTCCTCCTGTATCTATAACTGAACAAATTCTTTTTCTTCATATGGGCAATCATAAGATCTCTGACTAATGATTCAATAAACTTACGTGCTGTGCACGTCTATAACTGCACGGTAACTTCCCGCTTCCCTTCTTAAAGATGGCTGTGATTTGTGCTAGTATCCATTTGTTTGGCATTAATCTGTTCTCTAAAGTTGAGTGAATGCTGTGCCAATTTGCTCTCTGATCATTCGTTTAAAAATGTTGGATGTAATGTATCCAGTCCTGATCACTTTTCTATTTTCAATTTCTTTAGTTTTTCGACTACCTCTTCCTTTGAAATTGTTATGTTTTCCAACTGTGCTTCCGCAACCTTGGTTTTTGGTTTATCTACATCCGGTTCTCTTGATGGTGAAAAGGTTAGACAGAACTTGTGCCTTTTCCTGGTCTGTTTTGGTATCTCCACTTTACCATCTGTCTGCATGACTAGATACGACACTCCAGGGATGGCTTTCAGTTTTTCTTTCACATATTTCAAGAATTGTTTTGGATTTGATTGCCTTGAGATTTCTTTTTCCAGATCTCTCCTACAACTTATTTCTCTGATGGTGGTATTCTTTATATTTCTCTGGATTTCTTGTCTCAGTATATCTTTGCCACATACAGCGTTTCCTTTTTGTCGCTTTAAATATATTTTTGTCTATCGGGCTACAACGTCTCTTCTTTTTGCTCGGGTTAATCTCCTTGCTTGGAATGTGTTTTTTTCTGTGCTTCCAATAGGATTCCTGTGGTATTAATTAAATGACATAGATCTACTGGTATTAGATGGTCTCGCAGTACCCAAATGGCTTAGAGTGTTTCAAGACAGTCAGGTACAACATTTTCCGAGAAGTGGTTGAAGTTGGATTAAGTATCCAACTCCAACACAATCAACTACTTGTTTATCTCCTGTGTGTATTGTTATATAAAACTGGATTATATTTACATAACTAGGACTAATATATTGTGGGGGTAAAGTCATCTACTGTGAACTATCTGTTAGTGTTGTATTATACAAGTTACGAGGTGGCTATAGGTCCGGACCCGTAAGCGCAATTTTATAGCTATTGGTCCAGCACATTTCCGGATTTTCATGACGTTTATCAATTATAATGCATCTGCTGCTCATCAAATGACACAATATTCAACTCCAACTCATCAACTAAGACATCTTTGAATTTACATAGTAAATAAAGGGGGATAAATCATTATTCTTATACTTTTGATTGCTTTTCTTCCATTTCATGACCTATCACAAGAAAGTGCGAGCATTTAATGGGTGGGGGGGTACAGCAGAGCTGAATTACCCAGAGGGTGGTCATTGTTAGAGTGTTCAGTGTATAACATCCTCGGAAGATCTTTAACATCCCCCCCTTTTAATTAATTCACTGGAGAAGGCAGCACCATTTAACGTGGTCAGCTACTCACAAGACACTGTGTTGCTTGCATGTTACTTTGAAAGAATAGCACAAATACGTCAGGTTAGGTCTAGTATTAGTATAAGGATTAGCTTTACTAAATTCATTTAGTGTCCAGTAGCAGGCAGTATGTTGTATTCTGCTGGATATTCTAGAAGGTGTGCATGCGCAGTTGAGATACCAGAGCTATAGCTACTTTAGTGTACGTCCGGGTCCGGACCAATATCAACAGCCTATGAGTAGATCTAGTATAACGGATCCAGGACAAAACCCCACTCGGACAAAACCCCATCAGACAAACCCCACTCGGACAAAACCCCATTCACTAATACACATTTCGGACATAACCCCAGTCTTAAGTTAATATTTAATAAATGTTGTTTTATTAGGCCTTTGGTGATGTTAATTGATAGATTAATTAATTAATTATTTTTATTATTAGATACATTTATATAGCACTCTCTATAATATTTACAACATGTTCAAAAGTGTGTTACATGTAAAATAAGACCTGACATCAGTAGTAGAAGGCTTCATGTAATTGCTAATGGTATCACATCCACATTATCCCTGACGGTAGCAGTGGTGGCTTCTCTTATAATTAGTACATGCATCCCAGCAACAGATCAAAAGCTACTGTAATTATGATCTATGATACATGTAGTAGCAGTGGATGGCTTCTTTTATAATTGTATATAAGGGCACTGGAAAATAAGGAAAAAAAATCATAGTGAGCTCCAGTGGCTTAGCAGTTGAGCACTCGGCACTTGGTGCCAACGGTCACAGGTTCGAACACAGCAAGAGGTCGAAACTTTTCCAGAGATTAATTTCTCGGCTCACCACATCGTGGGTGGCTGACCACGTTAAATGGCGCTGCCGTCTCCACTGAATTATTAAAATTAAAGGGGAGGTTAAAAAAACCTGAGGACGTAAAACACTGGTGGGGAGGAGATTTCTCAACCACTCCAACATTGAAGCTGTGCCGAATAAGCGACAGCCTGGGGATTCTCCCCCCCCCCAAAAAAAAAAAACAGGAAAAAATCATCATTCTCTGATGGCTCTCATTCACTGATATTAAATTACAAAAATACTAATAAGATATAACTTGATAAACATGGAGATCATCACTAACAACAAGGGTGGTTTGAAGCTGATATATGAGGGTTACATGTATACCTAGAAATATGTCAGCTCCAGATTAATCTGCGAAACATGTGTGTTGACCGTCGAGATGGCCTAAAGTCAGTAAAAGTGACATTACGGGCATTGGACACTGTGTGCAATTGGCTAAGTAAACCATTGGTACAGTTTCTGTTAGATGCATTTGATCTGTTTCACATTATATGTATTTTATTTGATTGTAAAATAAACATATATATATATATATATATATATATATATATATAATATATCATTCAGTACATTCAACATTGCCATTATCATGATTATGATTGTGGCATTGCCATGCCCATTGATGATTTGTTTATAAAGTGGGGTTTTGTCCGAGTGGGATTTTGTCTGAGTGGGGTTTTATCCGAGTAGGGTTTTGTCCGATGGAGTTTTGTCCGGTGGGGTTTTGTCCAGTGGGGTTTTGTCCATTTACCAGTATAACAACAGAACCCTATTCCAATAAAGTAGTTAGATTCTGAGCGATAATAGAATACATTGTGATTGTAGCCGGATGGACGAATGTTGATTAACCACACATCGGCACATTGTAGATCTAGACAGTTTCATACGTATATAATAATAAACGTGTAATTATAAACTGGAGAGCAGATTATCCAATAAGAATATTTTTTTATAATGGCCATTTAATAAACTGACAAAGAAATATAACAGTAAACAATCTTACCGAAATAGTGATTGATAATCAGTAATGGGCATGTGAATCATTACGTCTCCCTACAAACGGCCATCTATTTGCAGGCCAAACAATCATAACGCCCCCATACAGAGTTATCACTTACCTGCGAATCGGTCTATTCAGTAGACAATTTTCGCGCGACTGCGCCATCTAGCGAACGTCCGTTTGCGGGTCGCGTTTCACTAAGCTCGCCGAAGCATCTGATAAAAACATTCTTTTACCAATCGTGAGATCACAGAGATCACAATATTTTTTCATATATTGATAACATGTCTATTTGAGTTCCTAACTTGATGATTTATTTTCAATAACATGTAATTTTTTCAGGCAAAAATAAACTGTCAACTTTCCCCATACACATAATCTTATCTATATAGATCTATAGATTTGCTGAAGTATTCATCCATAACATCAGGTAATTCAGATTTTTAGGTACTCGCTTTCGCTTTGCTGAGTTTTGATAAAAGTAGTGAACTGATGTCGAAAGTTTCGAGTCCATATAAGTTCCTTTAAAGGTGTCCTTTATAAGTTCTAGTCTGTGAGCCATGCAATAGATCTATATGGCTAACAGCGAAGGTGGGCTCTCTTTCAAGAGGACACTGATACCTCACTTAGTGCCAGCATTTACAAATATACAATATGCTCCAAAACTAACCAACTTTGTTCTATATTCAACAGATTCAATTTCGTTTATTTCAATATTAATAAATTTAATGAAAGCAAACACATACAGAATATTGAAAAGGAGGGTGCTTGAAACATTGCTTATATAATGGATCCCTCCTTAACATAACATTAAAAACATTCATGAAAAAAATTTAAATAAAAAGATGTGGAATATAATCAATAGACAAAAATTTAAATACTCATCAGGTATAGCGTCCAAAATACCATCAGCTCCGGCCTTCTACACAACAATAAAATTTTAATATTTTACAGTCAGATGGAAATCTTTGATGAACCATAAATAAACCATTAACGCCTTTCTCTACATGTGTATGGTTCGGTGATACCATCTGAGAGAACACTATAAAATAGTCTTATATGTGCAAATTATGTTTTTGTTTATCTTCATAAACTCCAGCAATGCAGCCAATAATTTCCTTTAAATCCTTATTTTAGTTTTTATGAAAACCCCGGTTGAGCTTTGTTCTTATTCTGCAATATGCAATACTTCAAGATATGGAAAATCAGAGAATGGTCGCTTCATTATTTATAAATATAATGCCCAGTTGAATATATATATATATATATATATATATATATCCATCTCATGAGTGTAATTTAGCGAAACAGACACGCGAAGCAAAAGTTCTGATTTCTAATATACGTTATACAAGTTATTCACCGTGGTTCGAGTTATCAACGTATACACGATTTTAGCCAACATGTAGCCACGTCATATGGAGTGAATAAATAACTATTCATGGCAATAAATGAAATTAGAATTATCAGAAAAATATGTTGACCTAATTAACAACGTCTGCCTATAAACTGACATAATACATTGTATATGTGGTCAGTTGGTATATAGACTGTATAATATGTACCTGGTATAGTCTCACCAGAAAGAAATCAGTGATACTTACAACGGGATGAGATGACAACAAACATGTTGATCTGATATTTGACTTACCTGTAACTGACAAGGGTTAATATGAAGTTAATGTGACTCTATCACAGTTTGGCAGATTGTACTTCAGAACAGTTAATGGACATTAAAAGGAATTCTCACGTTTGGTTAATAATATGTTGGTACTGATCGATATGGTATTGATATTTTAAAATTCGACTCACTGATTAAAGCGTCCATTGCATTTAATAATTTCAGAAATATGAATTATATTATTTGCGATAAATATTGCAAAAATACAATTTCTATAGAAGTGTTTATAAAAATATGAATTTTTATTTTATTTAGAATTGGTTGCTAGGTCGACCGATGGTCATTAAGTTGAATGTTTATTTTATCTTACATCAGAATCATTTCTCAAACTTGACTGTATCTACTATTTTTCTTGTCTTTATTTCTTCCTGCAGCACATATTTCACACAATTATTTTTTCGTCTAAAAACCCCCCCTCCTCATTATTGGCGGTGGTCATCGGTTAGTCGTGTACTCGTCACCCGCTTTGAATTAGTAGCAGTACTATATTGTATACTCCTCTTTCTATAGGAATATATAAAATTCTATGTAAAAATCCTGCAGAAAATATGTTTAATCGGCATTTGCCATCTTCGTCCGTCGTGAGAGCCTCTTCACTATGTCTATAGTATTAAGTTCGGTAAAACGTTCATTGTTTGGTATAGAATAAAAACTTTAGTTTGTGATTCTACTGCAGAACGTTCACCAGAACTGTTATAACCTCGTCCATGGTAAGTAGTCTACAGTTCAACAGAAGCTGCAACAACTTTGTTTCCATCAGGTATATGGTATCCGAGTCATAAGATGAAGAAGCGTCTTGGAGCCCCAGAAGGCAAAGCTGCCGCACAATTTGTAGAACTGAACAGTAGTGTAGGAATTTTTTTCTATTTTCCGGTTCTCTGTGGTACATAACAAACGGACAGTAGAGTTGTACTGGTTTGACAGTAGGGTGGTTTGACTGTAGGTCGTAAGTGCCAGTGACGAATCGGAGCTTAGTAGCGACACTGTCCAGAATGATATGTGGGTGACCTATTTTGTACGCATCATGAAGTCCCATAATTAAAGAGGTAGGTAGGTCCTGATCAAGGTCAGGCTGTACGGTGTTTAAGGAACCGGGAACTAAAAAACTTGGATACTACCAAATAACTGGAAACCATATGGTGCAGTTCTGTCACTGTCTTAGCCGCACACTGTATCACAAGGCTTGGTTGCATTCTTGTATTTTGGGGAGTATCCCCAGGCTGTCGCTTGTTCAGCACAGCCTATATGGTGCTCATCACACGGCCGTTGCTCTAGACCGCATGGCCTTGAATTTTGAGGGACCAGTGTGATTTACCTATGCAGGAAATTCTCTCTTTCGTACAATGTTTCCTGATACAGAGACAGCGAAAAAATATGGCAGGCAGTGGTCTAGGGCCGGAAAAATCGGTAGCCCCGACTCCCGAGGCGTGTGGATTTTGTTTTCGAGCTAGTGAGTAGTCTAAGACTGTAGCTCGACTGCCATTTTGACGTAAGATATGTGGTAGCCTATAGTTCGTTTATCGTAGAATGAGTTTCCACTGTTTTGGAGCTCTTCGCGGTGGGAAAAAGTACCATACTTTAAAACACCCGCGCCGATACCCCACCAACCATCGCTAAAAAAAAAACTGTTCCCGATTGTAGGCTGCATTTTGGACCGATTTCCAGCAGAAAATGGATCCTGATAAACGACAAATATTTATCAGCCGATAGTTTTCTGTTTTAAATAATGTCAAAATCTACTGCTGTAACCATTTCAGATGTCATAGTTATAAATATTTACTGAATATAAGAACCAAGCTTGAAGGATGGTAGAGACTTTGTTGAGCTGGTGATCTTGGCTGATAAACGTCCATTTTGCATTATGATGGTCATGTGACTCAAATATTCTCTCCTGATTGGCCAGTTGTCTTTGTTTACAGTAAATAAAAGCACATGGTCTTGTTTATATAGTGGATTTCTCTGTCCCTTTCCAGTTTATTTGTTTGATCACTGTTTTTTTCCCATTTTTTATTAATATTAATGTAATTAATAAAACCAAAATCCTATGAAGATTCTAGTATAGCGTAGAAGATGTAGGGTAATCATGTACTGAAAGTGCAGACTTGTGCATGATGACTTGTTATTAAATATGCGAAAAATCCGATTAAATGAAAGAAAAGAAGAAGAAAAAAACCAGTTGAACCTTTCACAAAAGAATACCTATGATGTTAAATTGTTTTGGTATCGCTAAATTACATGATTTTATGATGCATCATGTCATGTGAATGGTAGGTCCCATTTCGCGTGAAAATTAATACTCTTTCCAATTTTCAAATGTTGGCAGCTATGTAACTAGTATAAATAAGGGTATTCTTTTACTACCAATTATCACCAGAGTATACACTGATAGATAGAGAGTGTGTGTATATATATATATATATATATATATATATATACATTATTTCTACTTGAATGTTAACCACTCTACCAACTCTACTAACATGTTTTCCACTAAAAGCAGAAACTATGATTTAGAATAAAAATGTCATAGTATTAGTGAAAAAAAAAACAGCAATTATTTTATTGCTAGATTATTACTTATTACTGCATTACCGGTAAGTAAGGAAGCCATTATCAATATTAAAACAACAACTATAATCCTGCAGTTCTTCCATTCAAATCTGCAGCCATTAATATAACACCAGGAAAAATGCATATCACTTTATGTAACCGTGATGAATCCGGTATTAGTGTTAAACGTAACAATTGACACATGATAGATATCGTACTTAAGTATATAAAATATAGATAATGCTTAGTACTGGGTTAATTTTGAACAGTTTTACTTTACCAATAATTCCAGAATGAAAACTAATCACCCATTAAAATAAATATAGATGCCTACAAGTAGTACATAACAGTAAACAATTAATACAAATCACAATCATTATCGAGTTACTAGGAATGTTCCCTGGGTTAGGACAATTATCATCAACACAATAAAATAATCATATTGGTCAAATGATAGTTTACAGGACCATTTCAGAATGATCTGATTTTCAGCTTTATTCTACTTTAAACATCCAATAAGGAAATATCACGTTGAAGTACCGCAATCTCACTATGAGTACTCTTGATCTACTCATTTGTTACAAATGTATGTAACCAAATAATCTTCCAAAACAACGCAAAGAAATAATGTTATTTAAATGCTGGAATAAACTGGTACGCATTGCTCCATATATTTTTTTAATATTGTATATATTCATGGCTGCAAGTTTTGCATAATATACACCCGTGATTCATCTAAAATATTGATAAAATACAATGAAAATCAATAATACAAATATCAAAACATTATCCAGTAACCGCTTGAGTAAATTCAAGCAAAATACACTGATTAACACCTATGTGAGTCAGTCAGTCAATTAGCAAAACGAAACCCTGATAATGTTGTACTTACATGGAGTGATACAAGTATTATCCTATTGACTATGGCAGATTGTTATCACAATAGTTACATAGGATGTGTGTCTAGGTCATCAAGCCATAATTCCCAGATGATATCAGTGAACTCAGTGACCCTGGTGATAGGTAAACAATTAAATACCCTGCTCACAGAACTTGTTTATATAAAATTTTATACATTTGTGCGTGATAATCAAATTATAGGTTAAAACGTGTAAATGTAGAAACAGTAAAAGCTGGTTAATCTACTGAATGGGGGCATAGGCTTAGCTAAATGTGTTCTTGCATTAAAGAAAATCTGTCCATCATGTTGGTCAGAGAACTATTTATTCCCATAGTAATAGATGTTCTTTATATCGCTCTTAAGTCAAACAAACTTCCAGGTCATTAAGTGGTAAAATATTGCTGATCTGTATCAGTTCATCATATTTAGTTACACTCTCTGGACAGCCATTTTTCTTAATAAAGCAACGAAGTTCAGCTGCAATTTTAAATCTAGTTTCAAGGGTAACTGGCTCAGTCAGATATAATTGTTATTATTCAGCAAATCAACATTTATTTGTTACAGAGTAATAATCCATGCAGATACTAATGCAAATGTAAATCTGTCGGCAAGCATCAATGATATATATATATATATATATATATATATATAGGGCATGTGAAGTTCATGTTCAATGGCATCATACAACTCTTGAATTGTATTATTTAGTGTTATGCACACACACTTATTCCGAGTTCACTGATATCAGAACCCTGCTAAGCTTAAATATTCTAGCATATCAAGTTACAAGGACTGAATAAAAATTAGAGATGAGCATCAAATTGAAGGCTAGGTTAGTTCAGGAGCATTCTGTTCCTGCAGCCAAAGGCTTAGGATAGCCAGACAAAAATCCAGGTATCAGCTACTGCCTAAATCTAAGCTGACAGCACTTTTTAAACTTGGATGTAGGACAGAAAAGGTAGTAGATCTCTAATCACTTATTTTTATGTGTGCGTGTGTTGGACATTAAAAAATATTACTTAGTCCAATTCAATCTATGACATTATTCTTTTGGAACAGGCTTAGTGCACAGCCTCACCACGGGTTCAGTGGATTATACAGGCAAATGTGCAGCACGCAAAGGTTACAAATAAATCAATGGTTCGTGCATTAGCGTACATCTGTGTTCGTTAAATGTTGTGTATTAAATGGAAAGGGGGCAGAAAGGAGACATGTTAGACGATGTGATAAGAGAATATTAGTTTGTGCGAAGATATCAAATTTTTGGTATCATTTTATTGTTATTACTATTATTATTATTTTCTTAATTGTTACTCGTAAAACATTTTTTTTCTAATTAAGTATAAAATATAATGCATCATTACATGTAATGGTGGTAGCTTTAAGTGGGTGCCATGTTTGTCAGGCTAGTTATCTAACTGCCAAGGAAGGTGTGTGTGTGTGTGTGTGTGTGAGGGGGGGGAAGTTGTGAGATAGTGGTGCCCATAGAGCATCTCTAGTCTAGACAGGTATGTACCACTTTTCACATTGCCTTTACACAAAGATATCCATACCAGCCAAAGTATAAATCGTTTGAATAAATAATCATGTTAACTTACAAAATTTAACCAACCAAATATCATTCAAATTCAAGACATATTGTATAAATACGAATTAAATCAATTTTACAAGACTTAACTAACAAACATATACAGCTGACGCTAACTGATGCTAACATATCAAATGCTGTAAAAATATCCAGTAACCAATTTAATTTTCTTCCATACATGATACCATGTTAAAAGTCTTTAAAAAAAAACAACAACACAATTTCAACATTGGCCTTAACATTAACAAGACCCTGTAACCTTATGACCTATAAAATCAGCAGATCATATTTTGACATCACTGATGGCTTATCAACATATGGCTTCACCAGGAATCATCACTGTGAACATGTGACAATGACGTGTGTGATCACGTTTTGATGGCATCTTGCAGATAACTTATATGCATCCAATCCACTGCATCCAACAGTAAAACCTCACTCCGTGTAACATGCTGTCATTTTGATTGTAACCCATGGACAGCCACAGCATTAATGATGTCTTCCGTCTTTCTGTTGCTTCACTCTAGAAAACGATAAGAAGGTTCATGGTTCAGGAGGCAGATGCTTTCCATGATATTCATCATCTTTCGACAGAAAGTGTACATGACGAAATAGCACCTTTTCTTTGTTGCTCCTAAATTAGAGCCAATGGGAAGACAGCTAAGATTACACTCCAGAACTTGGGATTTCCAATATAAAAATGTCAGCTGGTGCATAAATAGGAATCCACAGTGACTTGTATGCGTATGGAGCTCTTTTTAAAATAACATGTCCGTTGTTCATATGGAAATTATGAAATAAAATAGTTGCCTAAATCATAAAAATTTGAATGGATTTTTCAGTACCAATTACCTCGAACTCTACTGACACAAAACCAACACAAGATATCACTTACTTTTCCAATTGCTTTCTGGGGGGTAGAGGAGGTTCTGGAAGGTTCAACTCGGCAACAGAGAACTACGACGAGTTTTTAAAAAAATCATTAGGAAAACAGTAATATACACTTTATTAAAAATAGAAATGATCATTATACAGTTATATGTAATCCTAAATAACATATATACCACTTTTATTTAAGAGCAATACGTTCAAAGCATAAAATATGAAAGATGTGAAAATCAAAAATGAAAGATATTTACTCGTTTTGTAGTGATGTCATCCTATAAGAAATTAAAACATTAAACTGATCAACTATGTACTGGAATGGACTGGTGCAATATCAGAAATAAATAAGCTTGTTATCTTCTGATATTTTCAATATGATGGTTACTAGTTATAAGAGCAGTAACATTTTACAGTAAACAAGGAAGCACAAATTAAAATCGATTAATACGACCAATGACAATTAATGTGCCTCGTCCAATGATTTTACTCAAAAGCTTAGACGTAAAAATGAATACTAAGTAAAATAGCACTAATAGGTACCGTTTTAACTACATACAACTGTATGAAGATTTTGCATATTATTACATATTAAAACTATGATAATTTATTAATTAATAAATATCTACCTCGATGCCACTCGAAGTACTTCCACGTCCGCTGCCTGAAAAAAGATTATTTATACTGTCATAGTCAAGAGTAATGATGAACAAAGACACTGAAAAGATTACAAAATGAGAGAAGTCTAAACGTACGGAAAAGAAGATGGAACTAGAATGGGCAAATGCTGACGAGGAAGGAAAATGGCCATTGCCTGGCCACTCACAAATGGATGCGAGAAGGGACGAGGAAAGTCGGTTAGCCGGAAACAACATAGAGAACCGCAGTAAAAAAAAGAATGAAAATAACTCAGATGGGCTACTTTGAGCAACATAAGAGATCTAGCAAAATGGCACAGATACACAGAAACCTTATGGTGAAGGCCAGAAAAGATTAGTTAAGCTAAGATGTACTGGTATTATCATACCCTTCTTTTTTTATAAAACCTTAAAATGGGTCCAATATAAATATAATTTATTTGGATTAATGATGTTGTTTGTATAAAGTCAACTTCACCAATATCACATCTGTACTATTTATTACCATTTAGTACGAGAGCTTAGGTAGCATAGCACAGCAATGATAAAACGTTAGATCCTTCGGCGAGAGTTAGTAAATAAATTTATAATTAAATACTTAAATTAAATAGTTCATTTGATAAAACAATAGTGAACCTACTTGTTCCAGAAGAACGACTGGAATTCCTGCGACTAGATGGTTGATGCCTTACTGGTGTTTTTTTCCATTCTGGTGTTTCAGCATAATCATACAGTTCACCAAGCTCAGTAACTGACCTTTCTGGAAGATCTAAGTACATGTCGGGCCCTGGTTGATGATATTTTAAAAGCCATAAATATGTGAGTTTTGAATGAGTGATTTTTAAAGTACCGAAAATCCTTGGCCTTAGAAACTGAAACTAGGACTAAATTGATGCTAGTTTAATGCTCGCACCTAGGAAAATCTAAATTCTAAATCACAAGATAGCAGCTAACCATGTTTAAATACTACTGATTTCTGCTTTTTCACTAAAAAATCACTCAACATTTAAAAATTACATTTGAATCAATAATAATCAACAAAAATATGAACTTTTTTTGCTACTTGGGCCATTTTGGATTGTTAAATATTCACTCCTACTTGTGTCCACCAAATTTCACATAAAAATATAAATAAAAAAATGGATGATAACAACTGTAATGAATTAACAACTTTCCTTATTTCAGTTTTTACTACAAAATGGTTACTGGGTTACTTAAATTTTGTATGTCTTTTGAAACTGACCAAGACCGATTAATGCCATTTTTGACAATATTAAGCACAATTAGAAAATTTCTTTGATGCAAACCAAGAAAACTGTTTTATGTATATATATATATATATATATATATATAGCTATAAGATCAACATGGACTAACTTTTTAATCATCCTTTTAAATAATACAAAAGCAATATTTTTACAATAGAAAGCTATTTTTAAGAATTTACATTTTGAGGCCAACTCATTTGTGTGTGTGTGTGTGTGTGTGTGGGTGCATGGTTTTTAAATGTTGTATCTATTTATTCATTTCATTCATTATTTATGAAGATAATGTATTCGATATAAGCAATATGCTTCTGACATTTATTTTCAGCAACATACTAGTTTATGAAATAATATGCTGCACAAAGTTGATGAAATAAATCAGATGTCTTCTGAGGCCATAGGTTTTTCTCTATTAAATTACCAAAATATCTATTAGGTGGCTCCTGAGACATATTTATCATGTCATACAGAAGGCGTAAACATATCCTAACAGATATACTAGACCACTGGGACAAAGACACTAACAAAATATAAGTATGCATGTCTGAACTATCTGCCCCCCCCCCCCCCCCAACCCCAAATTTTGCTTATTAATTCAAGAATACAGAGAATAAGTATAATCATATTGTAATTTATACTTAGGAGACACCTTAATCATAATACATACAGTAGGCCACCGTTATACCGTGGCCCATTATAACGTAGTCTATAGTTTCCGGACCCTCATGTGTGTTAGAAAGGGGGCCTACTGTATTAGTATTTACAGTCATGTACAAATTAGCCATAGTTTGACCTTTGATATTAACTATCCTAGATTTAGTTTTACTTCTACAGATTTAAATTCAAGGTTACCATTAGTGTAGGACCTGGGTCTTATAATTATGAACATAGGCAGCATTTTTTTCCGTTTTCATGCAAATTAGTAGTTCAGATAATGTAGGATCAATGTATAATTTCATGCAGTTATTTTTAGAAGATATTACTGAGTAATACTGAAATGTTTTTACAGATTTCTTCAGAAAAACAAAAATAATCTGACTGATTATTCCATACTAAATATGCTCCAAAAAATGAGTAACATGTACTCTTTCAATATTTACTCTATCTATAGCAATATTCAATGAAGATTTATTATCATGACACCAAATACTCATAAACTTTAGTACGGATGTAAAACATCTATTATACTGTGGACTTTTAATTTGATTAATACATTATGCATATCGTATCTTCTATTATGTGGTGGCGGTTCAGAGGTCATGGGCCACATTATAAGTGGGTCAGGGAGAACAATGACTGTCTTCATGCAATTGGTCATCATGCAACTGGCCTTCTATGGGGGGGGGTTATACTGGGCCATTTCCTCGTGTATTATGTGCACTTCAGAACATGATATAACCATAATATTATAAATTTAATCAATATTCTATTGTATTTTCTAGTAGATTACACAATACAATAGTCTTAATTCAAGTAATTGTGGCAAGAGGGCCAATGCCAATGCTGCCATGTTGAGGTAATATATTGAGCAATGTAATCCATATCTACAAATTAACTAGACAAGATGGACTGTCATCTCCCTTTCTGTTTAACTTATTGTATCAAGATATGATCAAGGACTAGTCTCAAATGAGCAATGACATTGTTAATAAATCCACTAAATTCAATGTCTGCTGCTACACAATGATGTAGTGAACTCACACGTAGCATCACCATCACAGGACTACAAACATTCATAGATACTACTAACACTTATATCACTAGTCAATATAGTCATTGCCTTAAATCTATCCTGTCTAAATCTATGTGTATAACATTTCACAAAAGCTATTTTCAATCCAAATATTGAAATATTAATGGTGAAAAATTTGCAGAAAAAGACAGCATAGTACACCGTGGTGTTATACTAGCCAACAACGCTAAGACGCATGCACAGGAAATGAATAAAAACATCCCAAAGGGCATTCCGTGTGCTTCAGGGAGCTGGAATATGAGCAAATGGTACCAAGTCTGATACAGTAACACATATACACACCTGCCATATGCCCTGTGCTTACATGTGCACTGCAGTGTGCATATCAGTGCAAGCTAATCATGGATGAAAACCAAAAAAAAAAAAAAATACAATGTACACTTATTATATCAGCTCTGGGACTAAAATGTTATTGTTGTAATATGCCTTTAATGCATGCTCTAAGAATTAACTGCCCATACGTGTTGTGGACATCGCTTGTCTTCAGGAATTAAAACTGTCCAGAAATATGCTTTTACCAAATTCATGCACAAGTTGCTTATACGATTATTTATTCTTACAGTATTTAAAAGGCTCAGTCTCTGTTGTTTATTTTCTATGGTTGTTGAAACTTGTT
Organism: Paralvinella palmiformis; assembly: GCA_025642065.1. Taxonomy (NCBI): domain Eukaryota; kingdom Metazoa; phylum Annelida; class Polychaeta; order Terebellida; family Alvinellidae; genus Paralvinella; species Paralvinella palmiformis. The sequence continues at coordinate 451,609 of JAODUP010000205.1, forward strand.
TGTCATTTGGGATTTCAGTAATAAATTTATTGGTGATAGAAATTATGCAGCTAGTCAAATACATAACATATTCAAATTTTGTGCAGATAAAGGTATTGTGGATTTGATACGTTTTCTCTTACCAAACATTGGCCACAGTAGGGATGAGAGCAACTCAGATGTTAAGTCCATTCTAGTCATTTTAATTGTATACAATACTTTCATGTTATTGTTGTATTATTGTATGTTTCATTCTTGTACTCTCCTTTTGGAGGCTCAATAAATATATCTATTCATATTTTAAATCAATTACTAGATAATTGGTGACTGTTGGTAATGTTTTAGATTCTGATGAATAAAGATTGTTAAAATTTTGTAAAATTTTTATGAATGGCAAAAGGCCTACGATAAGCAAGGATTTTCCCTGGACTTACTGTGGAAATTGCCCCAAAACGTAATACCTTTGGTCTAAATACAGTTAAACACTCCTACATTAAACCTGCTTCCTTTGTATATTATATCATGTTATAGCAAAGAGAGACTGTACAATACACAAAATACAACTTACTAGATTTATCAGCAGAGTACTGAGGTTTTGGCTTAGGTGGCTTCCTTGCTGGTATAGGAGGTGCAATGGGATCTCTACCGGCATAACAAACTCCTGAATACTGAGCATAAAACACGATTATCAAAAATGTAACAGATAAAAGTTACATACAAACGACAATAAGAAGCAGCCAGCTCATCCAAATGTATACGAGTTTTAACTAATAAAGTTCAGCCACCCTCTTCCACATCCTGTGTTGAAATGTGACCCTGAAATATACTTGCTTTTTTAGTTAAGTGTGTACTTATTGTGAATATCAGTGAATGTTCAGATCAATGCAAAACGAAAATAGTAACTAAGTTTGATAAATAATTATCTAATTATGTAATTTTCAGCTAATATAAAAATATATAAACTCCACCAAAAGAAATGAATTGGTCGACGATTGTCATCATACCTTATTCATCTGTAACCAGAACTTACACACTGTAGGCTTGTGTAATTTGGGAACCAGAAACATTGTTAATTTTGTTATTCTAATAATATTGGCTGATAACAGTGCACTTCAAAACACACAATCACTTGCCAGCCATAAACAGAGAAGCAATATGAACATATGGAAGGCTCCTATACACCTAAACAGAATAGATAAAGACTAGTAATTTATCAAGCTTCAAAACAATTGAATGACAGCAAAGGTCAGATGTAATAAAAACAAACCGATGAAAAAGATATAGCAAACGCCGAAGGTGTCTTTCATTAGTTTTTGATCAAAACAAAGCAAAATCATGTACAATGTACATTGTAATTATCTGGACATTTTGGACATAAACACTGTTATACATGTTTTATGTGTCATAAATTAACGCTGGCACAGTTATGAAATTATTAAAGACACCGACCAATGTTTCCATCAGAAACTATACCACATGTTAAATATTATATATATAAACATGGTCTCGATTGCTTCAACCTTCAGGTGGCTTACAAGAAAAATATTAATAATTTCCAACCAGGAACTGTATGTCCAACGAACACTGATTAGATATAAAGTTTCAACTATCCCATGTAAAACTGTTATGAAAGTTCTTTGGTGTGCTAATTGAAAAGACAACTTCTTTTCTAAGTGACAGACTGGATAATCTAAAAAAACCCAGACAAGACTAAATAATAACCACAAAACACAACCTCCAATCAATCAGTCTGGCAACCTAACCAATCTGACTATTTGGCATAAAATATTGTAACTCAATAATTATGAGGTTGATCGAATGATACACTGCGGTGTAACTGAAAATTACAGCTTACATTCTTTGCGTCCTGCATTGTAGATACTGATTTCACTTTGTTAAGTTCTTCCATAGTCTTCTTCAGTGCAGCCTGTGGTAAGAAAACATAATACAGGACAATAAATGTAAAGAAAATCAGATCAGGTCAGTCCTTTGACAAAGGTAAAAAATAGAGTGCCTTTTCTAAATGCAAACTGAGCAGAATCATCACTTAATCAAAGATGGATTAAATAGATGATTATCTGATAAAAGAAAAAAAGTCATCATGTCACCAGCATTCTATATGTTATTTACAGTTATATAATAAGAATAATAATGTAGATTTAATACAGCCCAGATTGACTTAAACTAAAATCAATTTTAGATACATAAAAATACATATAATTCAGCCCTTTTTAACACAAACCACTAGTTTTGGGGCTCAACTTCCTCCTCCAAAAACCCTGCCCTACTTAACATCAAATAACTTAGCAGATATGCATACTTCACAGAATTTATTTCTTTTCATTACAAACACGGGAAACTAAGAGTTATCACCCCTCTATCAAAATAGGACATCTTTTGCCAAAAAAAACCCCCACAAACATACAAACATTAAGAAAAGATCTTTATTAACCTGTTTAGACTCGAAGGAGTTACTGCCACTCATCATATGTTTTTTCTGCCATTCTGTAAATGCTCTTTGAACATCCTCCATAGATAATTCACCCTGTTGAAACTTCTCCTGTATGCCCAAAAGATCAATGTCAACGGAAGGTACCTTTGAGGCATTTGGGCTAGGTATTGTACTTTGTCCTAGATGTTAATATAAATGCCATTCATGAAATAATGAAAATCACTGCTTGATTACGGAGAAGGTAGCTGTATAATATCGCTTTTTATATGCAACATAATCTATAGAAATATAACATATGTGGTTTTGCAAAAGTAATTAAATATTCTGCAATTTCCATAATTTGAGTCAATGAAGAGGCATGTCGAAAATCTTCTAAGCGTTTCAAGACCATAGCCTAAATTAAGGTTATGGATGGGATAACTCAGCAATCTAATAGCAACCTATCCCATAGAATGCTCCTGCACTGAAACACTGAACATTTTGTGGATTGGGAATATGATGCCTAAAGATAGTTTAACTGCCAGTTTCCGCAACATTACAATACCTACGTTATCATCCTTTATTCAGTGTTTAGTCATGTGTCATTTAAAATACTGTGAAGTTAAACATTATTGAAGGTCAAAGGGCATTTGTCTTTATATAAGTCATCTTTAGTTGGTCCGTGTCTCAGATGAATTAGTCATGAGATACAGAGATCCTGTATTTGTGTGTGTGTGTGGGGGGGGGGGGTTCTGATATGTCTAATTTACAGATTGACATAATTCTTTATCAGGAGAATGGTGTGCTTCTAATGTTCTCATTCACTAGTTTAAATTTAACGAAAGTGCCAATCCCTAGTACTCTACTTCACCAGCAGTAGTCCTCCAACACATTTAGCTTTTATTAAAGAGTGAATTTAGGAGCTTTGAGAATGTTGGCATCTCTTAACAGTTTCGAGCTAAAATCCTGAATTACATAACTTGCACTTCTTAAAATGTGACTTTTTAACCTAATAATCAATTTTGATGTTTTCTTCACCAAACTACAAGTAAATTTATGAAATAGTAACTGAATAATTCTCTATTCATTTTGTAAACCAATGTAACTCATGTTCAGATTTCATATTAAATAAAAACCTTTCATTACAACCACTATTAATTTTGAATGCTTACAATTAACTTTTGTCAGTATTTTTCATCAATTCAAATGTATAAATGCTTATTTCGAGTGGCTCATGAATAAATTTAATATCAATAACTAAATTCATTTTTAAGATGAAGAACTTCTACTTAAGTTTCTAATAGACATCTCTTGCTATAGAAAAATCATTAAAGATATTTTGATAGGAAATGTACCCTGAACAGATATACAATTCAGAAACTTTCTACAATAATATTTTTTAAGTTTTATAATGTTTATGAGACTTAAAAATATTTTTCACACAATACCAGTTTATATAATAATAATAATATGTGACATTTATATAGTACTCTATTCAGCTAGAAGCTGCTCTAAGGCACTTTACGATATAATTATCCCTGTTTTGACCCAGCACACATCTCAACTCCCAAGGAAGCATACAACGCATGCTGACATAATAGGTGCACAGCGTTACTCAAACACATAGCCATCGCATCTTGTCAGGTACTTTTATAGATGAGTGAACCAGTTGTCACATGACAGTACTGCAGCTCATGGAGCCTCAAACCCACAACCGTTCGGCTACGAGCCCTACGCTCTAACTAACTGCGCTATCACGGCTCGATATATCAAAATAATCATTATCATTATTTTGGCGACAACTACATGGCATCTATATTAATATATAAATGAACAGTATATCAGGCATGAGAGTGGGCTTTGAAAAACAATCTTGAAAGGCAGGAAAGAAAGTTGCAAAGCAAAGTGAGCCATATGCATCTGGGGTGTGTGCGAAACATTTGGGTTTTGAACATTTTAAAAACAATCCGAGACTACTAGAGTGGGGATAAAACATGACTTTTGCAAGAGAATTTCTTCTCAAACCAGTCTGACCCACTCCCCATCTCCAAAAACTTTAATTGTGGCTCTGGAGAAACTGAAAATCCGGTTAAAACCAAAAAAACTCTAATCCCTGGTATATTACAGAATAATTGACAATAACCATATTTCCCTTTTACTTGAATCAAAACAGGGACATTCCAGATAATAACATCATGTTTTGTATGAATGTCAAAAGGTACACCATCTGCCCAGTACATTCAAAAATCTCTTTCAAAACAATTTGTCATATAATACAAATTTTCATTCATTAAGATCAATTGTGACATAGCTTGAATACAGTAACATTATTTACTAAATCAGGTACACACACACACACACGCACACGCACACAGTTAATCTAGCCAGAAGTAATATCAACGTACTTTGGTTTTCACCTTGTATCACATCATCCATGAAATATATATCTTGTTCTAAGACCGGAGATTTATTGCCTGTCAGACTACCACCACCTGTCATGTCAGCATATACGGATGGCTCAATCTGTTCGCTCGGTGGATTTGGTTCGATTGGATTATTGAAAGCAATCTTGTTATAATAACATCCACCATAAGCTGTCTTGTCCAGATACAACATAGCTGCATAAAGATCAGCCTAAGGAAAGATTTAAAAGAAAACTTGTAGGAATTCAGTAACAACTAAAGCTATTTGAGTTCAGTACTTTGGTAGAACTATAGATGAAAAATTTCACAGTACATGTAACTATATTAAATAGAATTAAAATATATAAAAAAACATATAGCATGGAACTTTTGAACAAAATTTCATTAATTAATTTCAAATTATTACTTTCATCATTTTTTAGTCAATGATGTTATATATATATATATATATATATATATATCCACACACACACACACACACATATATATATACATAATGCTGTTTTATACATATTTTCTATTTTACATGGAGGAAACATGTGACTGCAAAGAAACAGAAAATGGTTCCTGAAGATATAATATATGTCCAACCAGAATTTTATGTTGTTTTCATACATTTGATCCAACAACTTATATAGAGACCTCGATCTAGTCTGCTAACCTTTGGCTGACAGCATTAGGGAATTTCAGCCCATTTGGTGCCTTGGTGTAACATTAGTATGCTACGTTATTATGAAAATCAATAAGAATAATAGATTGGGAATACAATAAATGTCTTAGTCTATCCATATTTAAAACATCTTTATAATAAAAGTCCATTTATACACGAACACATTCCAACTGCATTCATGGATATATTGGTCTATATAAATCACCCATTGCAATGAACTCTTGGGGCACTATTTTTTATGCCCAACTCTTTGTTGTAAAAGGATCCTTGTTTTGGGACCTAACAAAGGAAACTGAAAATTCTTAGGAAATTTTAATAAGACATTGGAAGCAGAGGCCTTTCATTTTTAAAATGGCCAGGGATGAAATTTCTAATGGCAACAGGAACTAAAATAATAATGATGTACATGATGACATGTCCATCATTATAAAATCAGGTAAACATGTAAATATTGCTACGGATCAATTGCTTACTTGTTCTTCATTTTCTTGCAGGAACTCGGCTAAGGTTGTGAAACCCAAGCTCTCTGCAATCTCTTTTGGAGTTTTCTTTTCACTGTTTCTGATGCATAAAGCATTTGGAAATTGAGGAAGGTCCTGAAGTCTTGCCACTAGCTCCTTGAAGTCATGCTCTGCTCCGAGATAAATTAGGTTCGGAATTTTGGTGCGACTGTTCTCTGTTAGAGTAGAACAATATAAACATCGGTAAACCAATCACAAATCATGTTACCTAGTAGAGCAAATGGAATAAAAGACCATTTGAAAAATTGGAAGAATTTGTTAGTTTTGTTTTGAGAAAACTATGAAAGATGAAAGCGATCCAGCATCACCATCAACATCCCACCAAATACTGTTTTTAGATGCCATTCATAAGCGCATAAGCCCCTCCAGCTAAATCGGGTATTCTGCTCAAAGGGTAATTTGATCAAATAGTACACGAAGAGTTAGCAGGGAAATGAAGATATTTGGAATTAAACTGAGGTCCGAATTTACACATTATTTAAATAAAGAAATGTTGATTATCGTATAGTACACTAGAATTAACTAACCTTCATTAAGATATTGGTAGATTCCAAATAATTTCTCATATCCAACAGCAGGCAGATCAACAGTATGATCAAATATTTCTGATAACTTCATGTCAACGTAATTTTTGGCATCCGATGTTTTCATCTCGGTCATGATGAACGTACAGATTTTGTCCAGCATATGACAGTATATTTCAGTGATGGCAGTTTGTTCAGAGCAGCTAATATAAGACTTATACAATATCTTTAATTGGGAGCCAAGTGACTGTTCGTCAACATTAATAATTACTGTTACTTCATCTTCCACATTTTCTGCAAGAAGAAATGGCACTACTAGATAGTTTTAACGTTTAATAATACATTTATATTTACGTTGATAATATAATTATATTATCTACCATTATAACACTTGCACTTTCTATAACAACAAGGAACTGTACATCTAATTTGAAGTGATGACATGGGGTAAATCTGTAATTCAGTCATTTAGTTATCTGCAGTAATAACATTGACCCACAATCACAACATAGTTACATCTGTATAAATAGCACAGTTACATATACAGTGGCAACATATCTATCCATGCAATAAGAACACAGTTGTATTAATTGGGATAACAAATCTATTGCTGCAATAATGTCATACCATTATTTATCAGAGCATTAACAATTGGTTGACAACCAGTTCGAAGCCTCTGCCTTGGTTGGGTTTCTGGGGTTGTTTTGTTTTTGGTTTCAAATACAGATATACAACTGAAATGGCCGGATGAATGTTGCTTAACAATACACTGGCAATAAAGATAACACATGGAAGCATTACTACTTACTTCGTGTGTAGTGCTCGTAAGCTAAGAGGCTTAAATGGAAAGATGAACGCTACATTTCCACGAGCTTTATCAATGCTCTCGAGACCATTAAAGGTTCTAATTCAGTATCCGATTTGCAGAAATGACATAATCATTTAACGTAGTAAACTCTCAACAGGGAAGCCTATATACCTCTACAAATAAATATTAATTTCAGCTTTAGCTAAAACATTAAAAAAGTACTCATTTTTAGGATCAATCTCAAGTGAACATCAGACCATTAAACTTATATATCTGTATACCTTAAATCTAGTACATGTCTTTAAGAGGTAACTAAGCAATTTGTACTCACTTACTCACCCACTACCCATGAATGGACTCTAATAGAGCGAACCAATATGTTATACATATGAAAAGATCATTATTTTATATATCTAAGCATTCTCGTACTAAAATAATATTAGTAGAGAATGAACCACCACAGACTAAAATATGACCATGCCCTCGAAGTTATTAATCTGAAAGAATATCAATAATAAAGACTTAAGTTAAGCAAATCCAATATTAACAGCATATTTATCATGACTTGCTAGGACATCCACACTTACTATGATAACCCAATAATGTACTAAATGACTGATTTCTAGTCAAAAATTGTACCATAAACATCTGACAGACTTACTTGGCATCACAAACGTGTAGGTGTATGGATTAGCACGTTGACATGGCAGAACATCATCATAGTAGGCACCTCTGACCAAGGCTTTGACATCAGCATTTTCAGGAATGGCTTTATCAATTAGGGCTACCACTGTCGTCTCTTCCTGTATTGGCAAATAACACTGATTATTTACATCCCTGTAATTCAGAAGTAAAGAAATACTGTGTAAGATTCTTAAAATCCACTTATTTAAATTAGCCCATTTAAATTATATATATATATATATATATATATATATATATATATATATATCATCTTTGTATATATTATATATGTATAAAGTGTGTTTGTGGTGTGTCAGCCAGAATATGTGTTAATACTGTTTTCACTGTAAAGGACCATTCATTCAGACACTAAATAAATTATTATTATGATTATTATTATTAATTAGCTCATCAGTCATCTGCTCTTGGATAGATGTGTTATCAGTTTCCCACAAGTCACTGAACACTGCTAAAATTATTGTTATTCATACCAGAATATTACTTGTTACAGTCTATGAATGACAATCCATTATGATCACTCCTTCAATAAACGTGGTTCCTGTGTAAATTATGTCATAAGGGCAGCTGACTATGTCATAGGTCATACTGACAGCTGACTATGTCATAGGTCATATGGGCAGCTGACTATGTTAAATGGCACTGCTGTCTCTCTTAAATTAATTAATTAATTGGGGGGAAGGTTTTGATCCTCTGAGTTTGTAAAATACAGGTTATCCACTCAGATATTGCTGCAGGTAAGGTACCTGTGTCTCAGATCAAGCTATAGGGTGATTGCATGTGTATTTAGTGTTGTGGCCACTTACTTTGAGGAAAAGGCTGCTGGTGGTTATATGGAATGGGTGGTATCTTAACAAATCACTTATTCACAGTTGCTTTCACCAATAAATAATAATTATAATGTTGAAATCTTTTATTTCTCATGGATCATGACGTGAAACGAATCCAAACATTAAAAAAAATCATCTTTCATTGCAATTAACCCAATGTATGAAAGCAAACATAACAGCTGGAAATTAATTGCAAATACCTCCCAATATAGACATAGATAAAGATCATGCTAGTTTAAACGTTCTGATGTCTGATATTATCCAATCATCAAAGTACCTCACAATAAGTATAGTACCTTAAGTTTCCAGTCATTTTTCATTTATCACTTTTAAAGAAATGCCATGTGTAAACCTCTTGGTGTTTAGAAATCATATTTCTCCCCTTGTTTCTTTCTCTCTCTCTCTCTCTCTCTCTTTCAATCTGTCTGTGTGGTGTGTGTCTCTCTATGTTTCTCTATGTCTGTGTGGTGTGTGTTTCTCTAAATATTTTTGGTTTGTATGTGTGTGAACTAGCATTGTTTTCAATGAGCTTACCTCACACTGCACAGTTGTTGGAATCAGAGTAAATTTGCTCAGAATGGGATCGGGTCTTTCTATTATTTCGGTGACTTTATCCATCAGCTCTTTTATACTGTCATCACCATTGTAGGTCACTTTGGCCCAGTTATTGTAATTTGGAAATATCATTCTTGTTATTGCCCTTACATCAGGGGCATTTAACTTTTCCTCGTCTAAACCAACCAGGAATAGCAGCCCCTTCTCGATGCATGGAATTAATTTCGCATAACTGGCACTGGACTTTGATAGCAAGAAATCCATGTGACATGGTGTTACTATAACAATTACCACCGACGATTGCAAAAGGTGTGTCTGTGAGCGAGTGTCCAAACTGCCGGAGAAGAGAGCTTTGTCCTTCTGCAGGAAAACATTAAGCTTCAAAGTCTCCGATTCCGAGAGCTGCTCCTGGAAATAAGTTGCCCATAACTCTCCATCATTATGGAAGATGATATTCACCAGCTTACCATTAGCCATCTTTGGTATTGTATATTCCAATGGAGAACAACAGTCTTGGTTTATTACTGCGACATTCCTTGAAGAAATAAACAAATTAACAACATGATTATGGCATGTGTAAACAATAATTAATTGGAGGATGGTAAAATTTGAATTCCAGAATTGAACGGATCGCTGTCTAGCCAGTTACGGAACAGGAGTAAATAACTGAAGGTGGAAAAAAGGTAAAAAGGCGATTTGGGCCAAAATCTCAATAACAAATAAAGTAATTACTTACTTCTTAGTAAAGGAAAAGTTCAATGATAAATTATTTTTATGGCAATGATCATTTCAGATTCTAAAAAGTTCCAATTCCAGAATGAGGCTTGACCTCATGTCTGGCATTGCAGCTTTCACTTTGTAGAACAGGTTGCTGAAAGATATTTGAAGTGTGTTGTCTCCTGAAATGTATAAATCTGTTCTGAAATCTAACCTCTAAAAAATGCTTTCATCAATAAATAATGATTACCATTCAAATTTATTATTGTATTTTTACATAAATAACAATCTTTCTGCAAGCAGAGTTCTACTACATATTCATGTGTACAAGACTGGGCCCATAGTGATATGAAAAAGGATTTTTTATAACTGTATTATTTACATGTTTGATAAAACTGCTATATCATAACAATACAATGAGAACTTTATAATATAATGCTTGATTTAAAGAAATAATTATCTACACATCATATTAATGTTTGCACGTTGACAATACACATTGATCCATACGATCCTAACTCTTGTTCCTGGATTTGCCCAAGTCTAATGCTGTGAATAACAAAAGCAAGAGTCTTCCGCTTCCCAGTTCTCAACAACAAAGTCATGGTAAAAAGGTTGAAGCGAGATCTGAACCTGTTCGCATATGGGGGGTGGCCATAGCCATATAAATGTCATTAAGATGCATGTAAATATACCTTACAGTTTACGGCTACTTCTCATTAAACCAATGGTGAGTAATGTAGTTCTGTATCGATCGATTTAATCTAAAATGTTTTAGTACTGGCTTGGATAAGGTAAGATGAACCAAATAGCCAAGCCCATTCCTTTGGCTGTGGTTTCGCTATATAGTAGATAGGGACAGCGGGAATCTCGTTAGTCCATTCATGCGCGTCACTAATTAGATGAAGAGGCATATACCTTTAACTCATGATTAACTCAAGGGAAACCTGACATTTCTAAAACCAGATTTCTTGCCAACTCGGGTTTGTGTGAGATGCTTTTGAGAGCCTATATCTGATTATTGGCATTCATAGTGGGATCACAAAATTCACTCAAACTATGTACTTATAATAGTGGAGGGCATGGCATTGGTAGACTTGAATATATTTGCTGGTTAATGTCTGAATTTGATATCTTCATACAAGTATATTGGTATTTTGATACAGAAATCAGTTTGCTCAAGTTCTCTATTGGAAATACAGTCAGAATCCATTAATCCAGACATCGTTTATCCGACAAATCCACCATCAGACACATTATTGCGTGTAATGGATTTAGCTCCATTATAAATGACTCTTTAATCCGACAAAATCGTGTTCCGCGTTCCGACACTTCATTTCGCCAACAGAATGTGACATTTCAATGTAAAATGACCTCGATAATCAAACAACAGAAAAAATGTTGCCAAATATTTCCACTGATTCAGTCATTCAAGACGCACCGACATGTTGTCAGTAATGGTTCATTAACCTGCCGACATGCGATAAATGCTGTACTGTAACCAATTACAATCATCCCAGACCATATACACACCGACACATGATGCTTCCATTGCCTGTGGCTACCTAATAGGCAAACACAAATGTGTGATCTTTCCAATGAACAGATCATGAGTTAATCTGATGGACAAAGTGACACAAGTATTTCTTTACAGTGTCTGTAATTAACAAACATCAAAATAATCAATAGCTTCAATGCCATACCGTATCTTGTGCACGGGTTATTGAATATTGGTTTAAATACAATAGGTATATCTTTATGATTTAAAAATGTGTGACAGAGACTACCGGTATGTCATGGACTCGATATTCCGACATTCTCGTTTATCTGACATATTATCGTGTGACAAACGTTGTCGGATTAACGGATTCTGACTGTATTTAGGTCTATGGTGTGTCTGAAATGGATGACACCAAACTTTTAATTGGTAGACCTTATGGCAGCTGTATCATTCTTATTAATGATGAACTTAAGTGAGCACACGTGATAAAACACATCCTTTTATGACAATATTGTAATTTTCTTGAATTTAATCACCGTAGGATACCCAGTGATAATGAGGAAGCATAATATATGTTCACTCACACACACAATGGAAGCAACACAAACTGAAGTGTAAATCTGATCCAATTCAGTTAAATAGGAGATCATATGGCGGTAAACTTACAGCTGGTTCTATACCTATCTCTATACCTGATAATTGTTGATGATTTTAAAATGGATTTAAGATTCACTTTTCACACATATTTCTTTATTATTTTATCAAACATGGTTTCACTCCAAATAATATGCTATTGCAATTTTAATACTAACTCTTGATAATAAAAAAAGCTTGAACAAGTTCTATTGGGTGATTGGATTAGGTAGCGTTCTTATTAAAGTTCTAGATGTTATTATTACGGACAAAAATCATAATATTTTCACCTCTTCTGAATTTGGCTTCAAGACAAAACGTTCAATGATGCAATGTTCCTTCGTTGTTGAGGAAGTAACTGATTTTTATAACTGAAAGAATCACCTCTGTATCTAGTCACTCTTGATGCTTCTTAGGCCTTTGACCAGGTGGAATATTATAAATTGTTTCAATAGTTGACTGATATAAATATATGTCCACTGTATTCACTTTTGTTCATGTATAGTTATAATCATTTGTTTAAGGTGTCTAATGGAGTAAACTAGGATGGTATTCTATTGTCAATCTTATTCTGTAGATTAAAACAGGCCAGTGTGTGGTGTTTCATTGATAATAATTTTACTGGTTGTGTAGGCTATAAATATAATGATGATATTCGCTTGAAGGCTCAATGTTTTGGTGCAACCACAATTTTATATATATGAAGAGTTTAGTGCAGAATATATGGTTTTAATTAATTCAGCTAAAAGTCATATTACAGTATCAAGAACGTAAGATATTCAGGAACCATTTTATCTTGAATGGGAAATCATCCCTTTATGGGACTCAGTAATACACTTGGGTCACGATGTTGGGAATTCAGATTGCAAAAACTCTGTTATTGACAAGGGTATTAGTGATTTGGTCATATATACTAGTCAATATATATATATATATATATATATATATATATATATATATATATATATATATATAAATATATAAAGAAACAACTTCTCTCTAAAGGTAGCGTTATTATACATTGCAGCTATGCATATATTATTAAACAATTACACTTGATGAGAGATGGCATAATGAACAAAGGCTTGGATAACAATGAAATAATTATATTGTTACCTGATTTATGTACATAATAATGTAAATGAAATAATAAGGTGTCTATATATATATATATATATATATATATATATCATTGATCAATCAATTTTCAATATGACAGTTGTAAACCTGTTTAGGACATGACAGTGTCATGATAAACCTGTCGTAAATAGCTTTATGACAATCATATACCGTCATAAACCTTTTTATTCACTATATTTTGTTATTTTAATTTTTTAAACTCACTTTTGATCTATTTTGGTTAGAACTAGTTGTTATATCAGAATTAGTATATTTATATATTACAAACATGAATGTAAAATAATATTTTATGTTGGTCTCTCTTAAATATATTTTTATTCAGTAATCATAATAGACTCTTACATCTTGTATAATTGAATCAGTCCATTTAATATGTCAATCATCAATAATCCAAGCCACAAAGTCCTTGGAGGGTCCTGTGATGAAATACCAGCCTGGCCGTTTTCTCATGAAACTAACCATGTGTAACAATTATTTAATATGAAAGCTATAAGATGGATTAATGGAATCAGAGTAGATGACAGACATGGGGTCAGTTACATTTTGTCAATTCCAATTCCACTCAATTCCATTTGGTCAATTGTATCAATTCCAATTACATTTTACCGTCGCTTTTTTACTTACTACTTTTTACCACGAGTAGGTACTCCAAGTTCCTACTTGAAATACCTAGTCCGAGTAGTTTATATTCCAAGTAAGATTGTCATGGAAGGAATATTTCTAAATTAAAAAATTAAATAGTAAATTAATTTGTGGATTAAATTTTTTTGTAGCAAACTTCAATTCCAAATTTATCAATTCCATTTTTTTTTTAATTCAGGAATTGAATTGACCCATGTCTGGTAGCTGATATGTTTAGCTCTTGCCACGCGGAGGATCTTTAAGTGAAACCACTGTCACTGTCAATGCATGGTCAGCCAAAGATAAACACCAGATCAACCCAAGAGCGGAGTCTCTTGCTTGTCATCCAACTAATGAATAGTTCTATTACATTAATACTGCCCCCTAAGCTCTAGAAATAAATGGCAGACTGATCAAGTCATTTGATTTTGGCTACAAACAATACCAGTGTATGATTACCATAGTCTAATAATCAGGCCCTTACTCATACAATTAAAAACTTGTCTAACTGATATAGTAAAGTACTTAACCTAAAATATACCAAAGGTGAAACATTGGAGGGGGGGGGGGAAATTACATGCACTAACTTTGATTATACTTGGGGATGGCTTTGGAAGCCTCAAACTGATAACTCAGACTAACCTTCTTAAGTCAGTTACCGTAGGTCCCGGACATTAAGCCGAGGACGGTTTAAGATATTTAGGCCTAAAAAATCATGATTTATGGTGTTACCGTCCAATAAGGCTTATAAGCCGACCTAATAATCTGTGAACTTTTCCCTGTAGTATTTCCAGCCCAGGTGACGTTTTGAACACAGAAAATAATTTTGTTTTCATAATTCGTTATTCATACCAATGTGTTTTGTATACTGTCAATAGATCAAGGCCAATTATAACCATCGTTTAGTACGGTAAGTACGGTTTACGCAAACTGTTAGCGCATGCGTAGGACCTCAAATCAAGACAATGTAATTGTAAATTAGCGGCATATGAGGTCAGTTAGTAACTATAACTCTCTATTGGAAATAAATTAATTAATCAGTAATTAGATGAAGTAGATCACTAGACTCTAGCGTCTAGACGGCTGCTAACATACGGAAAATTTCTCTCAATTATTGGATTTCTTGACACTGAAATAGCACTGGCCATTAAGCCGACCCCCCAGAATAAGGGTCAAAATGTTGACACAAAGTCTCGGCTTAATGGCCGGGACCTACGGTATCTACAACAGATTTCAACTGTAAATTAGGGAATAAAAATAGGACACTAAAAATTTTAACATAGATGTATTTATTACATTTCACAACTTTAGTACATTTATTGAAACTGTCTGTACCCCATATTTATCATTTAAAGCAAACGTATAGACGGTAAATGTTAAGTTATTTCTTAGATGTTCAAAGTTTTAAAATTAAGCGGGTAGCATTGGCAAAAAATGATTCGTGCACATTAAAGTCATTTATATACAGAAATAATGAGCCTCATAAGCTGTGCCTCTAAGTAAATGAAGCAGTGCTAATACTAAACAAGTCTATAATTGAGGTAACTTTTCTGGTGACCTCTTGCGCCAACAACAAAAATCACTTTAGAATCTGTTTCTTTCCAATAAAACAAAGCTCTCATACACAATGAATGTCCGGTGTCGTAGTTCAACGCAGACTTCTAGATTGTGGGCTCCACTTCAATCGTAGCCAAATAGGATTTTATCTTCAAGTGTCATCTATTATCTCTGCAAAGCTTCTGACCCAGTTAGCCTGTGATGATACTAACAGCCATAAAACATGATGTTTTCTCTTCTACGTGACATTGTAAACTTTGCGTCGGTGGGTTCTTTTATTTAAGAACGGCGGTGTAATAGATCTCTGTAATTTCTAACATAAAATTGATACTACTTTATATTTTGTTTATATATTTGTTTTCTTTAGACAAATTTATCTGAAATAAATGAAAACCTACACGTATTTTATTAAACATCTGCCATGTTGAGTTTTAGAAAAAGATATCACGTATTAATTTAGTTTGTGAGCTCTTCGAAATTCCAAATAAAACAATTCACACTGAATCATTATTAACTGTATATTATCAAAACCCTTAATTTCAGCATATTTATAAATACTTGTATTAGCTTAAACTGGGGTTATCTTATGTCCTAACATACAAGCAGCATTGAAAAGAACAGTGTTTAAAAGAAGTTTAAAAGAGCAGTGGAAAAAACAGTGTTTACAGTACCATCATTGGCTTTGTAACACTTTTTAAACACAGTACTTAGCAAGACACTACGAAAAAGCTAAATATTATGCTGACTACATTCAATAAATGAAACTGAATCACAGAATCTAATAAGATAGAAAATCTTTTGCAATAATTAATTCCTAAATCTAATTATTTAATGAATATTATTATTAAAGGACCTGACATCATATTCAATTAGATACGTAGAACAACACTGGTACAGTACTGAAAATGATGAGATTAGAAGGTTTGTTTAGTCTCAAAATTGGTTACACCTGGGATGTAGGGCCGATGAGCAACTCTCTTCGGAAACTGGTTTCTTGTTTGTTGGCTTTATTTTCTTTAGTTGTGACAGCTACATCATGCTCATATACATTGAAATTACCATTTTATTGAAATTTTACTAAGCAATCATGAAAAACAGGAAGCAACTGTTGCTCATTAGTGGGATGGGAAAGTTTAACTGACTAGTCCATTGAGTTTTTATTGTAAGCTAACATTTTAAAGGTCTTGAATTCTTGCTGAACAAGGACATGATGGTTCCGAAAGAACTAAATGTTCACTCAATGTTTAATTTTAAGCAGTGATAAGCTTTAAGCCACAGAAGTCACCAGAAACAACAAACTGTACAATAGATAACATTAGAAGTTCATTAGATCACATTTAGATCTACTTCCATCTGGTGCAGGTTGAACAAAGCAAAACATTCTATTATTTACGGCTTCCCAATTACATTAATCTCTTCAGTGACTCTAACAGACATGGGGTCAATTCCATTTTGTCAATTCCAATTCCACTCAATTCCATTTGGTCAATTCCAATTCCAACTCTTTTTGCCTAGTTGTGTTTACCATGAGTAGGTAATCCGAGCACCTACTATTATCATGGAAGAAATGTTTCTGAATTAAAAAATTAAATGGTAAATTAATTTGTGGATTTAATTTAATTTTGTCCGTTCTAAACATTGAACGAGGGTAAATTCCTAAATAGCAATATCTCTATATAGATTACGGGCATGCTATGTGGTGGTGTCACCGTGTTGTGGGTGGAGCTAATGGTATCCAGATCATTTTAATTGGTTAAATGCTCACGTGCGGTGCCACAGTCAGTGTGCATATCTGATATATATATATATATATATCCAAAGTTCAGGATCAATTTGGTTCCAGTATATTGGTAACACCACATGTAAGTGTTAACCTGGTAAAATTAGGGAAAGCCTAACTACAAGGCACTTTTAGCTAAAGAGGTATTTGATTATATCAAGAGGTGGATCATAGTCTTTGGTGCATCCCCATATAAGAGTATATTTTCTAATCATCAAAGATGTGTTGATATTCTACTGTCCAGTAGGAGCCTTGAAATGAATGTATTTGCTTAGCTCCGCCCAGCAGGGGTCAGGTCCTGTATTTACTTTCACAACCCTGCTAAACCACTTACATATGGTAAGTTTACAAAATCTCTCAAATGATTATTAAACAATTAGGTCTAGGGAAAGGCTATAGTTGTTACTGTTTTAGGAGAGGAGGAGCAAGTTTTGGCTCCAGATTGGCATTTCCCGGTGAGATGATAAATTAATTAATTCTTAAATAGCAATATCTCTATATAGATTACAGGTATGCTATGTGGTGGTATCACAGTGGGGGGGGGCGGCGTTCATGGTTTCCAGACCACTTTAATGGGTTAAATGTTCACTTCCGGTGCCTATCTGATATATATATATATATATATATATATATATATATAAAAGGAACCAAAGTTCTAGATTAGTGAGCTCCGGTGGCCTAGCGGTTAAGCACCCGGCACTTGGTGCCAACGGTCACAGGTTCGAACCCTGTAAGAGGTCAAAACTTTTCCAGGGATTAATTTCTTGGCTCACTACATCGTGGGTGGCTGACCACGTTAAATGGCGCTGCCGTCTCCACTGAATTATTTAAAATAAAGGGGGACGTTAAAACCCCCTGAGGACGTAAAACACTCTGGCAGTGACCACCCTCATGGTATTTCGGCTCCATCTTTCCGTACTGCTCCCCTGTGAGTGGTGGGGGAGGCGGTTTCTCAACCACTCCAACATAGAGGCTGTGCTGATTAAGCGACAGCCTGGGGATTCTCCCCGAACAGCAAAACCAAACCAAACCAGTTCTAGATCATTATGGTTCCAGTATATTGGTAACACCACATGTAAGTGTTAACATTGTAAAAATGGTAAATTAATTTCTGGATTTAATTTTTTTGTAGTAAACTCCAATTCCAAATTTCTCAATTTGAATTAATTATTTTTTTAAATAATCAATTCCAATTCCAGAATTGAATTGACCCATGTCTGGACTCTAAGATTAAACATAAGAGGGTGTTTTGACCATTTGACTATATACTGCAGGGGGTTTTGACTAAAAGGGTTTTCACCTGGATTCGAGACATATGGCCGAAGGATGACTTCCATGGGAAACATCCATAAATCCAGATAAAAGTCGTATTTGAACCTGCAAACCAGAGTTTAGCAGCACAATGCTCTAAACGCTGCCCCACTGGAGAGCCTCAATTCATACTGAAGAAAAACTGAACTGAATTTTGTGATTCTACAGAATTAAGTTGGAATGGAAACTGTGTCGTTAGAAACTGTGTAGTTAGTTTATACTAATGATCAGGGTTGTGGTGATTACGGAACCAAGATAATCGATTACAATTACTTGAGAACACTATGATTCATTCTGAATGTAATCAATTACAATTGTGATTACATTGTAAAGTAATCAAGATTATAATCACGAATACAGTGTATATTACACAAACATAATGAGACAGATGCTTGCAATATATGTATCAATTAATTACCTTTAAATAGGTTAGCAGATTTGGCATTGTCTTCCCTCTTGCAGATATAAGCATGCTACAATGTTTACATGTTGGTTTGTAAGAACCAGATGCATTTTCTGGTATTTTCTTGAAATGAAAATATACAACAGACTGTGATGCCATTGTATGACATTAATTTGTTTTTGACATTTCTGAGATCAATATTCATCATAGAGCAAAGGAGCAAGTAATGCATTTGTGGCTTTGGCTTTGTTGTTCGGGGAGAATCCCCAGGCTGTCGCTTATGTGGGGTGGTTGAGAATCTCCTCTCCCACCACTCACAGGGGAGCAGTACGGAAAGATGGAGCTGAAATACCATGAGGGTGGTCACTGCCAGAGTGTTTTACATCCTCAGGGTTTTTTTAACGTCTCACTTTATTTTAAATAATTCAGTGGAGACGGCAACGCCATTTAACATGGTTAATTTCTGGAAAAGTTTTGACCACTTATGGGGTTCGAACCTGTGACCGGGTGCTTAACTGCTAGGCCACCGGAGCTCACTAAGATGCATTTGTCATGAATGCATGGGTATTTATAGAGATAACTGCAATAGCAATGCAACATTAACTCAAGATTACCCCAAGCTTAATCCCTCGTGTCACCCGGCCAGCTATGTCGATTAGCAGTGAAACATTCAGTACTGCCTTTATTCTATTGCCTACATCATTTATTACAATCACATCATAGTATGATCACCTGGTTGTATGATGAACATACAACCAGGTGATCATACAACCAGGTGATTTACACTATCTGCTACTACTAGTTTAACAACTGCCCCCCAAAATACAATGCATTATACCACACACAATGGCGAATCCCTGCTAATTAAATCACCAAATGTCTAGTTTACAGTGGTGGTTGGTTGCCTTGACAACAAGATCACAGCTGGACTGGTTTAAGATACAGATAAACATCCAATTTTCACAAGGACATTAAAGCAATAATATTCCATTTAAATACATTATCTTACATGTAAACAGAATTGGAATTGTTTGAATATTTGGGAAATATATATTTAGTAACTTACTACATCATGAGTGGTGTGACTATAGCCAGATAAGGTGTATATAATATGTAGGATAATTGGAATGCATGTATATATAAGAAATACAGTTTATAAACTCACTTCGGGTTGGGATGGGAATGAGAATCCGGGACAATATTCCACAGGACAAAATCCCATGGTACAAAATCTACCTGGACAAAATCCCACAGTACATAATCCCACAAAGTGAAAAGAGGGACAAAAGCCCACATTCAAAAATTAAATTACATAGTAATAAGAGAATTACATTTTATGACAATAATTTGTTGCATTCAATAGAGTCCATTGACACAAATTGCATTTGCAATTTATATTTCAATGGGTTCCAATTACAGAAAAACATAATGTCATGAGCTACTATCGTACTTCGACAGAACCTATGTTACAGGAAACTATCAACCAGGTCATGGTCAGATTGGCATTCGGGTCAAGAGGATTCCTCCACTTTACCCACCAGCTGTGTGGAACGTCCACGAGGCTACCCTCGCCGGTGAGCCATGCACCAACAACCAGTGTGAGGGCTGGAACAATCGCTTCACGCACCTTATTGGATACAGCCATCCAACCATTTGGATAATGATTGAAGCCATCCAGAGGGAGGACTGCCTTGTTCGCACCCAAATCAGTGAGGACTTGATTGGGAATCCACCTACAAAGTGAGTCAGACGAAAGCAGAAGACTCTACAGGCCCGCCTACTCACCCTGTGCCAGGATCGCCAATCGTAAGACAGTCATAGAGCTTCTTCGTGGTGTTGGCTACAATATCCGATGGAAAGATTCTCTATGAACACTAAATCAGAATAGTGACATTTTTCATTTCATATCCGGTAATACATAAAGAAAAATAGTAATTTAATTGTATTGTGCAAATAAAAAATAAAGTGTTTTAAATTTTATTGTGTGGGATTTTGTCCTTTTCACTTTCTGGGATTATGTCCTGTGGTATTTTGTACCGTGGGATTATGTCCGGGTAGATTTTGTAACATGGAATTTTGTCCTGTGGGATATTGTCTGGATACCGGGAATGAAACCACATAAATGTTTTGGCATGATATAACATGGTAAATAATCAAACACCTTATGCAATCAGGAAACTAATAACTGATTACGAGTATATTCACAATGTAATCGATTACGATTACATTATATCTGGAAATGGAGATTATGAATACTTGAGATCGTGTAATCAATTACAATCAGTAATGATTACGATTAACCCATGCCCGCTAATGATCACATACAAGTTTGGGCTAGATCTATATCTGTATGTCACATTCTTATATCCGGCGAAGGAAAGAGCGATAGAATTATGGATAAACTCTAGATTAAGCCGAGTCCAGTCGGAAGTTTAAACCTGTGCCGGATTAAACCTGTGATTAAACTTGTGTTGGCTAAATATAAACTAATAAAGATAGACTGTTGAAAAAATTAATTACATGATCACTCCACTGACACAAATAGGTTTTTAAATATTTGCTGACTACAGCAAATTTTGGCGTAATTTGTGTGTGTTGTTTTCATGTGCTACTTTGCGGAATGAATGAGGCAAATAATACAAATAAGGAAATTAAAATACTAATTATTATATTCGGTATGATGATGATAATTAATATAACACTCATATATGTAAACAATGCAAGCTAGAAATAGTACTAGTAATAATTACTGTTATAAAGTATCATTATTCATGCTGTACATTATCAAGATTTTGATATGATTTAATGCAATCAGGTTCGGATTAAGCAGCATCAGATTAAACTACCCGACCAAACAGTAATAATATACTGTGAGGTGTACAGCTAAGCACCTCATCCCATATATTACTTGGGCAATGAATACTCCTGAAAGTACTTGTGAGATACCTTACAAAGAATTAATGCAGAAGTATCTAATAAAATTTGTATTACACTATGTAGCATTGTTTTGTTATATAATTGAAAGTGAAAACAATTTAAATTTGTACAGAAAATTTCAAGCGTGAAGAAAAAATATTAAAAATGCTGCATACGTAAAGCAGCTTTGAAAAATAACTAAAATTAAACTTTAATCGGTTACTTTTTCAATATATCAGCTTATTAATATTAGTGTTAGACCCATTTAATTATAGTTGGTTTGGCAGCAGCAAATAATGAGTGATTATTTGGTTGTCTGACAACAACATATGAACATGAGACATGCTTAAACATCCCATCATATAGATTACAGTGATTTGGTACTGAAACATTTAGTGCCATATTAAGAGTGGAGTTAACTATGGGGTGCTGCAACACTAGCATATTTAGCACCAACCTGTATGATAAAAAAAACAATGGAAAGTTTCCCCACTCAGTCTCCTAGCATAATCTAAGAGCGTATATATATATATATATATATATATATAGAGAGAGAGAGAGAAATATATATATATATATATATATATATATACTAATATATATATATATATATAGAGAGAGAGATATATATATATATATATATATATATAGAGAGAGAGAGAGAGAGAGATGATTCGTTGCTATTAGTGATAAATAAAACTCAGTGACCTCTCTAGACTAGATCTACTCAACGTAAAGCTAGTGTTTATGACCGATGTTCCATCTATATTCCATGGCCTGGTCTTATTAACACTGTTAACAATTCATCTCGTGACAATAATCTACACAATCATCAACTCTATGATACAGGACTGATCGTGTTTGAAGCATTTTCAATCCTGTATCCCATTCCCAGTATTGTTCGGATGATAGATCTACAAGACATAACTCAGTCTCAGAATGTTTATAACGCCTGGATTGTGTATTGATTAGAATAATACAAAATATGACACCTGTATTATCAATTATGTATATAGATCTATAAACTAACGAAGTAGACTAGTGATCGATAATATATTCTTACCAAAGACTGGCAAAGTAGATCTAGTCCCAGGTACTCATCAGTCTCATGTCGTTAATTATCTGAATCATTTCATGATATCTACCTGAACACCGAATAAATATTAAATGCAGTCTGCATTGATTGAATTAAGTTTCAAAAGTTTCGGATAATAAAAAAAATATGTAAGAGCATAGATTTACAGAACGTACTTACTTAAGTCGTAATATAACTGCCGACTGGCCAACCACAAACTGAGCTGACAATCGTGATAGGGCTATATTAATATAATGCGTATACTTTGGTATAGCACTATATTTAGTGATTAACTTCCTGGTTGAGACACAGACATCGTACTATTTGCTGTCTGAAATGGGGGGGGGTACATGTTACAATTGGCCAACGGATAGAACTGAAGCCCCCCACCCCCCCTTCTAAATATATAAATAAAGAGTCATATGTTCTCTTTATCTCTGGAACAGAACAGCCCCCCTAATACACATAGGAACGTTCACTGTTTTGGCGCAAACATTGGGTTAATATGACGTTTAGACTCCCCCGTGGTCTAGCGGTAGCGTGTTGGACTACAGATCACTACCACCCGTGTTCAAATCCCGGCGTGGGCATATCTGAAGGTTGTTTCGTCTTTGACTTCGCCTCATTACCTTTGGAGGTCGCTCGGCCCATTTAGCCTACCTTGTGCACAAAAGTGGCCGAAAAACAAAATCAATCATGATCTAGCCACTTTTTAGACAGCTTACCTTATATATATATATATATATATATATATATATATGGTAAAGACGGCTTGAACTCTTCTAGGTAATTGTTGATACAAAATCACGCGTACACCATACTCAATAGCTATTTTAATTAGTCATGACAATACTCACATAACTGTGATATCAAATTCTACCGGGTAGACAGAGAGAGAGAGGGGTGGTCTATTAAATGCTAGCTCGCAGTGTGTAAACAGATTATAAACCCAGCACGGCGATGAGTTGACTGATTTAGGACAGTCAACTTATAGATATTAAATGTCATGTCATTTATATATCGATGCGTAATGAGGTAATCAATATACTACATTTTTGAACTAAGCTTTAATTGTTTAATTAACAATATTGTCACATATATTCGAAATTAATACACCATCTCATTTTGTTGTTAGGTAATTGGCTGGGTGTATTACTGATGAAACTATATATATATATATATATATATATATATGTGTGTGTGTGTGTGTGTGTGCCAATATTAATTGTGTATTGTTGTGGCCTGCATGCATCGGGCCACATATTGATCTATTATTTAATATAATATATAATCTGTTGATCAAAATACAATTCATTTTACAGCCTGTAGGGATACTGGTAGTTCAAAATAGAGAAAAAATATCTATATATTCATTCTGAGAGCCACAAACGGTGATAACGGCCAGGTATATAGACGTGAATTACTTCCTGTTGTATATAAGTCAAAAATCTTTAGTAGTGAAGGGGAATCCCCCCCCCCCCACCTATAACATTGGTCTTGAACCCAGCTATACATCACGGTAGCCGGACAAAACCCCCCTGCGAACAAAATCCCCTGAATAAAAAGAGTTAGGGTTAGCGTTAATTGACAGTAATTAACACATACAAATGGTTGTTAGAATAAGGGTTAGGGTTAATTGACGGTAATTAACACACATACAAATGTTTGTTAGAATATGGCTACTGCAATTGAAAATATTACAAATGGCGGCTAAACCGCTATGCCGTGGTCTGAGAGTAAATAACACACATACAAATATGGTTGTTAGAATATGGCCACTGCCATTGAAAATTTGTGCTTG
Organism: Paralvinella palmiformis; assembly: GCA_025642065.1. NCBI lineage: Eukaryota > Metazoa > Annelida > Polychaeta > Terebellida > Alvinellidae > Paralvinella > Paralvinella palmiformis. The sequence continues at coordinate 476,507 of JAODUP010000205.1, forward strand.
GCCTTATACAGTTATAATTATATTTTCAAAGACTATATATTAAATTAAAATATAAACCATCTTTTTCAAAACAACCACCGACATTCAGGTATTTTTTAAATTGTAGTCTAGAATTGCATATCAGTCATCCGGGAAAATTCTTGACATTATTTCTTTAGTTTTTTAGGTGATCGGTACACGTCAACATAAATACACAGTCATTTATAATTGCAGCGCGGTTGTCATATTATGACTGGCTTATATATACACCCCCCCCCACAGCCAATAATACGGGAGCCTGCTTATGGAAATATATGTACCCTGAGGGTAATCGTTGCCAGCGCGCTTTAGGTTCTCGTCGACAGAGTTTGGTTGAAGTATGTCTCACTTAAATCCAATACCTATAGTGCCCGTTTACTGGGTCAGTACGTCACATATACGAACCGTATATATATATATATATATATATATATGCATACACGCGGCCCACGCTTAATCTTCCCCAAAGTTCTATCCCACTATGTGACTTCCAGTAGCTAATTACCAAGCAGAATATTTGTCACTTTTTAAGTCCAGTCTATCACGCATACGTACACACGTGGTTCAGGCCTGATCAACAGGTGACAAATTAAGCTGTCATTAGGGTAGTTCCCTTATACTGTTGTTCCTGCTTTGATAATTTTGACACACATCTTGTTGGCCGGTGTCAGGCGTACATTGTGCTCTTGCTTAGAATACACGTACGTAGGTAATATATGGCAGGCTTATATTGTGCCCTTGCTTAGAATACACGTATGTAGGTAATCTGTGCCAGGCGTACATTGTGCTCTTGCTTAGAATACACGTATGTAGGTAATCTTGGCGAAATTAAAGCGGCATAATCCTGTCTGTGATGTCTTATCCGACTGCCGGATTCCCATCTTCTGCTAAAACAATGCTACGTTACTCTCACTGAAGCGTATATACAAGATCATCTGGATCATAAAAGTAGTAGCTTAATTCTACACGAGTTTAACATTATATTTTAACAATTATGTCGGATCAGATTGTTAACCTTTTTTTGGCAACCTGCCTCAAAAGTTCCCCCAAGTTAAACCCAGAAAGGGGGATTTTCAGGCTAAATATAGCCACCAATCAATTGACAAAGCAGTTTACTTATCGTTTTCAATTACGTCTATACACAGTCTACATAGCAGCAGCTCAGCCTTGTGTATACGAAACAATGAGTCAATACTGTGTTGTGTATCAATTTTTTTTATTGAAATACTACAACCCGGCATAGGGTAAGCGTTGGGTCGTTGAAATGTATGTGGAAAATTCCCCCCGAAATAAAATGACCTAGCTATCCACCTGTTGCCTAATTAATTGTTATTGAATCGTTATAGTTGTCTTCCCTAGTCAATCAGTTACTGATTCCGGGTATCAATAAAATAATTTTGCGGCGAGTTACGGTTAACTTTCTATCGATAGTGTGATCGAGAATATCAGCTAGGTGAGTATATGGACAAGTTGGCACTCTGTTCTGGCATTTTTAGGTATTGACATGACGTTGCCGTTCTGAGACAGGTGTGGGTGCCGAAACCTCACCGACGTTGATTTCTAGTGGCCATTTTCCTCAAATGGTATTTAGCATGACCTTCTTGTATTTTTCTCATACCACATTGAGGAGGACTGCGGAAGCATTTCCTTCGTTCACCGAATTTTGGCTCATCAGACTTAATGTGCCTGGTTAACAGATGGTCTGTTTGTTTCCGACCATTACTGAATTAAAACTTTTTTGTTTATGATGAAATATGTATTAGCTTATGAATATTAATAACATTATACAACATTAATATACTTAACCACTTCATTTTAAAACACTTTTTGAAAGAAACATAACTATCACGTTCACTAGCCCAGAGTTCGAAGGTCAAAAATAAAGACAGGTAGGCCTATATAAGTATCCCCTTTAAATCATTTATCTAATGTCCGGGGGGGGGGGAGATCCCACAGATAGCACATTTAATAATAATTTCAAACTTCACAACGTACTTGACAAAATCCAACAAAAAATTAAAGCCCAACCATTTATTAGAATTCGGCGACGAAATAGACACTGCAAAGGTGTGATATTCTATAACTGGATGATAATCATATGTGACATTTATATAGCGCCCTATTCAGCTAGATAGCTGCTCCAATGTGCTTTACAGTATTATTATCCATGGCTCAGACCTGCTCTATAATAATTATAATACAAATTTGATAATATAACTACAGCATGGAGATAATCAACAACCAAATAGTACATTAAGGCTACACGCGTACACTAGGAAGTATGCCAAGAGAGTTTACTATCAAGCTGTAAGGGTGGGATGGCAACAATTGCTCAGGTACAAATACAATGTTAAACTTAAACAAATCTCGGTTGAAATATCTACAGAAGTAGGTTTTCTGTTGTTGCTTAAATTGCCAGGAAAGGTTTTTTTTTGTATATTTGATATTAAATTAACTAATGCAGTATTTCTGTTTGTATCTTTGCAGATGACAACTGTCATCAACTCCACGCCACTTAACCAATGATCTACAGCAACAAGCGGTAGTAATTGCTAAATTACGTGCATCACTTAAGGACGTGCTGCTGGAGCAGGTGGGTTAATCACTCAGCTTATATCAGATGTGACCACTTATGCACCTGGAGACATACATGTTGGGCTTGGCAATCATGACACTATCGAGTGTTCAATCCAGACAGGAATGTGCCGAGTACACCCCCAGTAACCCAACATCTGTTGATGGAGGCCCAATCTTCATCTATCACAAAGTGTTCATTCCTCAGATAGGATTTTCCATATGGAATATGCACACCATCACCATTTAAGGTGGTTCCAAGACCAACATCTGTGAGCTTTAGAATGAGATGCATTTTTCAAGCTGGTAGGACGTGCTCATCCCACCATCTAGATAGCCACAAGCGGTAGTAATTGCTAAATTACGTGCATCACTTAAGGACGTGCTGCTGGAGCAGGTGGGTTAATCACTCAGCTTATATCAGATGTGACCACTTATGCACCTGGAGACATACATGTTGGGCTTGGCAATCATGACACTATCGAGTGTTCAATCCAGACAGGAATGTGCCGAGTACACCCCCAGTAACCCAACATCTGTTGATGGAGGCCCAATCTTCATCTATCACAAAGTGTTCATTCCTCAGATAGGATTTTCCATATGGAATATGCACACCATCACCATTTAAGGTGGTTCCAAGACCAACATCTGTGAGCTTTAGAATGAGATGCATTTTTCAAGCTGGTAGGACGTGCTCATCCCACCATCTAGATAGCCACTGATAACACATGCAAGAATTTGGCACTGTATTGTTACATGATGAGTATGATGAACCACTGACCAAATGTGTCTAGCCCCAATTATCACGTAAATTCCAGAATAAACCTATACATTCTTTGTTATGATCATCCCGATGGCACCATGTCAGTTTCAGATATGCCGAGGGACACTGGACATTGTGCGAGTAAAAGATTGTTCTATTATTATATTTGATAAAAAAGATAGTTATGTTTAGTATGAATGATGTAGGGTTTTGTCCAAACGAGTGGGATTCTGTTCCATGTTTTGTTGTTGGGTTATGACTAGTTACCATATGACAGATAAGCATTTTCAATAATAAATGTACACCTGTATATTACCTATATTGATCTGAAGAAACGATCATCCTTAATGTTTTATCACCGAATGTAGGAGTTATTTATTGTTCACTCAATCATAACAGTAAGTAGGACTATAGCCACAAGGATTATTCTTTGTTAAAAGTGATTGTTATTGAAATTATTCACACAAATTGTTATTTTATGTTCTAGCGCTTTGAAAAACTAAACATATAAACCTGATCGTGGCCTGTAGTTAGTTAACATCGCTAGTCATATAAGTGTGTGTCAAAATAAAGGCAAACGTGTAGTTGTATGCTGCTATGATCACTTGTCAATTATCACCTACTGTGACTGCACAAGAATCATATACATGTATGTATTGACAGGAGCACATACAAATATGAAACCATGTACCCAAGCAACTTTAATATGTTTATGTTAAAGCAACAGAAAAGGGCAGAAGATGACTTCCACCATAGAACTACTATGTTGATAAGTCAAATCAAAGTCATTATACTAAAGTTCATTGCCTTATCACATTTATTTCATTGCAAAATGAGAACAAAACACAAAATATCTTGAGAAAACTAGCTATAAATGGAACAACATGGATCTGAACTGAAAGTAATATTTTACATAAATTTCAGAAATCAAAATGATACACTGTATATTCATAGGACTCAAATATTGTTCTATACTTATATACATTGGTGCACCCTTAAAGGTGTTTGACACACAGACACACACACATACTCACACACAAGAGAGAGAGAAACTACAGTAAATGGAAAGAACCTACAGATGATATTATATTGATGAAAGTATATAGAACATTAGCATAAAGTTTCCATGAGATTGTTAAACAGAATCAACTTGTATCCCCCCCCCTCCCCATACACACACACAGACGCATACAATCATATTATATCTTCACAGTGAATGTGACAGGTCTTGAGGGTGGATCATCTTTTGATGTTGTTTTGAACAAAGCTTTATGAAGCAAGTTAAGATCAACTTCAGCCACAGGTGAAGTCTCTGAAGATGGCTCACTACTAACTTTCTGTGGCCTGTAAAACATAAAAATGTATTATTATACTTAATACAAACTATCTAAATAAAAAAACTCTGGTCTCTGTTATTGTCTATATATATATATCACAATATCTGAACCGAATAAAACTAGAGCAGCCAAGGTTTGAGATATTATATATGAAGTACAGTATTATAGTCATCTCAAACTGTGACTAGTAAAGATATCGCTTAAAGCAGCTAGATGACTACTACCTCGCAGTTAGCCATCACTGCAAAGCTAGTATTGCTCAACTGATCATTTGCAATGGACTTTGACTGGCATACCTTGAGACGTCAGGATTTACTGGTTGGTTGGTTGAGCGCTCTCCAGTATTAGTGCTGCCAGATGTCAAAACAACCTTCATCGGCTGCCCTGTAAGTTACAAGTAGCATTTTACACTAAAGCCATCACTTATCTTTTTGCAGTAGGATACATTTTTAAATATTTCTCCTGATGACGTATTATTGACTAATTCAATATCAACAGAGCCAATCAACTTCCTGAATATAAATATAGTACACCTCTGCCTTCAGTATTCAACATACTAACTTACCATCTAACTCCCTGTTATTGTATTTCCTGATGGCAGCGACAGCATCGTCCTTCTTCACAAATACCACTTCTGCTGTTCCAGCACGCAAAAGGCGAACTTTCTTCAGGGCTCCAACAGCACCAAATAATTCCTATTTAGAAGAAATGACAGTAATTTCAGATGTGAATAGAGTATATACCCAAGTAAAAGAACAAAAAATGTGTACTAAAATCAAATGTTTTTTCAGATTAAATGAAATGCCAATTATAGTCACAATATATTTTGTTTTAGATGAACAAGGAATCAAATAAGGAACACAAGGAAACTGTTTCAAAAATATTTATTTTCTTACAAAATACAATACATAAAGTGATGTATGTTAAAAGTGAAATTTGTAAGCCATTATGTTTATAAACAGTTAGAATCTTATAACACCTGGTAAATTATTATTAACGCAATCATTTGTTGCATTAAACAAAGTATTTTAATTACGTAGGTTCAGTATTTGTTGTCATGCTTATTGCTATGTAGCTGCTCTGATTTTAGTTGTAGTCAACCAATCTGAACTTTTAACGTCCTTGTATTTTCTTCTGCCTATGCGACTGCCTCAATTTATTGGTGAAATATTATTTTTAAATTCAGTAATAAAATAACAAATGTCTTTCTTACTTCAACTACAGGCCTTGACATATGCATACTTCACATATTTAATAGATTCTTGTTAGCAGCATTGATTCTTTATTCATGAACTTGCATAATAATATTAAATGTATATTTATAGTGTCTAATTATACATATTATGCAGTTCAGTGAGTATATGGTTTGTTCAGGCTTTGCACTATTCACACCTGGAACATATTAGGCTGAGGTGTGACATCCTAGGGACACACACACTGTATGATATCTTTTAATGGTTACTATTAGTAAGGGAGCTTTATTAAATTTATATTATTATTAATAGTATTACTGGTCAATTCAAATATAAATATTTTAGAGTATTTTATTTCTTCTTATCTCAAAATCATGGATTAAGCAAACACTAAAGTTGGTGGAGGGGTTAAGATTCAAGTAATAAACCAATACTAATTAGCATCATTATGATTTGATAAAAATCAAGCCACACTGTTAAAGATTCACTTATTATGGTAATTGTTGGTATGCTCACTTCATCGTCAATCTTTTTGAAGTGGCATAATATAAGTACTGCAAATACATAATACAGTATGTTATATAGTTGATGTTGGCCTCATCGGTAGAGAGCGAGACTATTTACCTATGGCTATGGTCATTATGTGAGGGAGTTTGCAGGTTTGCACCTCGGCTGTGGCTCTATAATAGGAGTTTTTCATCCAGCCAGGCAACTGGCAAGGTTTTCTCCACCGAATATGCCATATATTGTAAATTCTAAATTTATTTAGAATTAGTCTCCATTGGGAAGCTATAAATAGACTGATCCAGGTGAAATGCATTGCATTGGTTACAAACTGTGGTCTTGGATTGGAAACAGCTATGGTGCGCACTGTTAATATGTGATGGCAACTTTTCACTAATGATAAATACTGGAAATCTTTCAGCAAATTATTTCATACTACATGGAAACTGAGACTAGTATTTCAGCTGAACGACTCTGTCTTTCCAAATGATTTAGCACGATACTTATCAAGATATAACCCAATAATTGAGTGGACCGATTTTTCCAGATGAACGAATCAACTAAGCCATAGTTATTCATGTTGACTCGTAGGAGATTTTTAGCATAGGTTTCAATGGATTAAATAAATGATTTTAAAATTAAAGTTTTAGCTGAATGTAAATTGATCTTAATGAAGAGTTTTTAAATATTTAATGTAGAGTTTTGGAAATATTAATTTTACTTGTACCCGGGAACCAATCATATATGCATCACCTGTATATTATTAAATACAAATATTACATTAGAGTATTAACAGCCTTGACATTTACATAAACATTGCATGAATAGCTGATTCAGAAAATAAAATAGTTAGTTCACTTTCAATCCATGATATTATGCATAAATACCAATGTTACGGTAATAGGAACCACCCATTGAATTATACTCTATGTGATCATTGATTTTATCCATTCACATCGTCATGTCAGATTTGGGTATATTAAAATGGTGTAATTATGTTTAAACCAAAAGAGACAACTGACAGATAATAGACCAATCCATGTGATCAATGATTTCATCCATTCACATCGTCATGTCAGATGGCAAAGGTTCTACAAAAAATAATTTTGAACTAGACAGGCCGGACCATGACAGCCATGTAAATCGTGCTGAACGTTACTTAGTTTAGTAGCATACATCTACTGGATGAAGTCTATGCCATTCCTATTAAATGCAAAACTATGGAGATCACATACCCTTAATGGACTATAAATAAAATTTATGACATTTATCGGCCACTATACGTGTAAATCGCCATGCAACACGCTGATTCTTAGATTTCTAACCTCAGACCGTAGTGTGAAATTCAGCCGCATGGTGGCAGCAGGAGTAATTGAATCAGTCTATTATAGATCATATGCGTCTCAATCAATTGAGGTTGCCAGTCACGATGAAAACTGCCATTTTGGCCATTATTATATCTATACTTACCAGAATATCGTCTTGTGTAACAATGTGGTGTAGGTTTGTTATTAGAACCCTATATCCCTGCAGTGGACTTATGTCTGCCACAGCACTCACAGCCTGAAAAACGAGACATTAAAACGAACAATCAGTGTTAGATAAATGGTTTAAAATGTACCGTTTCTTCAAACTTTGGAATTATTCAGACAGCTGAAATACACGATATATGCAATGCTGAAAAGTTTTCTTTCATTCTAGTAGCTTGCAATTAAAAATAGTGCTAACAAAACATGAACCAGAATTTTTTATGTGGTAATACAAACAGAAAGAATATCAATAACTTAATAACTGTTGTAAAACCGCAATTGCACAAAAGATATTGTTTAGCTAAACGTATATTCACACTAAATTGATGTATGTTAAAATAAGCTTACATTAGGATCTTCACCAAGTCGTGACTGGATCATGGACAGAGTAGATGCTGTGTGTGATAATCGTGTTGCTCTCTCTAATGGAGACCTGACAGGTGGTGTTGGCGTTGATACAACAGGTACACTTGGTTCTGGTTCTGTGTAGTAACTCTGTTGGTAGACAGGCTGTGAGACAACTTGATGTAGAACAACTGGGGGCTCTGGTTGTTTGTATGCATCATTCCGAACTTGAATGGGACTGGCATCTGGCTGCTGTGATAAAAAAGTTATGCACAAACTCTGATTAATGTACTTCCAAGCTATCTCTTTCTCTGTGTGTTTTACCCTGGAAGAATGCTGGTTTATCATAGCATAGATAAAGCTGTTACAATTTAAAAAACCCTTCCTTCACTCAGCCTACACCTTCAATCACTTTAGTCATTGTTCAACATTGGGCAGAATCAACCTTGGGAAACACGCCTTCGGATAACAACCTTGAATACCTCAAGTCAGTATACAAATGTCACAAGTGGGTAACGAAATAATGTCCTGGTGTTTACATCATGTACCAACAGAACAGAAAGATCGTTACAGAGACATAAAACAGTATACTTACCATTGAGGAGTACTGTTGATATTGCGGAATGGCAGAATCTTCATATGAGACGTCTGTATAACTTTCAAAGTTTGGCTGCATCGATGCAGCTGGCTTGCGTCTAACAACAGGAGCATCTTGTGGCGAGATCACGATATTGTTGTCAACTCTGGATGCTGGTGTATGAACATAATGCACATTCTCTACCTTTAACAAACATTGAAAAGAGGCCATTAGACTTTCTAAATCAGATCAAAATCAAACCAAAGCAGCCTGCTGATCACTGTATTGAAAAACTGCCCCATTACCCATTTTGATAACACATAGTGACAGTAAAGAAAATCAATACTAGCTATTTACAAATTCTACCATACCCTAAACATTTATTATTTAGGCTATTTCAACCCGCACTAGTTAAACAATTCACTACATGAAGAGATCTACTGAATAGTAGAGTTGCCAGACCCTAGTTTTGAAATATTTAAAAAGAAGAGAAGCTTCACAAGCAGTGATTTCCTATGCTAGAAGCTATAGAACTCATTATATTTGGTGTTTTTCGATGGCTGACTGCTGAATGCACACTCCCTTACTTACAGAAGACTCACCGTTTTTCTCACAGCTATATTTTTCTGCATTGGCGGCACATTTTGATAGCTGAACTGTGGCTGATTGTTGCACATCATTTGAAGATTTCTCATATTATCTCCTAGATGTCTCACTACACTGCCACCAGCTGCACCAATTGGATTCTGGTTGTTTCCTCGTCTTTCTGACGTTTGTCCAAGCCCTGTTATGGTCACCTTAGGATTAGACTGTCTTGTTGCCATTGGCTCTACTGATACATTCTGCTCTAGACAATGGAATGTCCTCTGAAGCTGTGATGGATTTTTCCCTCTGTTCTGTTGTTTGGTCTTTATCATCTGGCGGGCATCAACTGGCTTAGGCTGAACATTTGTTACCCTAACTTTAACAGTTTGTTTTCTGCCCTGAAAGGTAGCACCCATCTTTTTTGCTGGTGGTCCCTGCGTGCCTACCTTCATCTGTATGCGTAATCGGGCATCAGCCAGCCTCGTCTTCTGGGCAATTTTCTCCCTTGCATCTTTAACCTGGAGACTCGTCTGTTTACGGGTAAGTTTCTGCCTAGCATCAAAGTTCACCTTGACATTTCCAAGACCAACCACTTTAAACCGAGGGGCGACACTTCCTCGATTATGTGACATATTCTGTGTTGTAATCTTCAAATTAGCCTTTCCTGGACTGACTTTCTGTCCAATTCTATTGAAAAGAAAGTAATAACAACGATGAGATTTATTTAAAACATGATGCATGAAGCAAGTTTGAAAAGTATGCAGAAATTATTCCTGTCTACCTGCCCGGACAGATATGTGCAAATCTACAACAGGTAAAAATATATAATAAATTTGCCCTTAATGGATAGATTATAACAACTTCCTTTTGTTAATTACAATTGAACACATTTGTACATAAATATTATATGCTTACAGCAAATCAACCTTGAACATGACATTTAATTCAAAACAACATATACATAATTAATGGTTATAATTATAATGTCTATGACCAGATTGTTCACAGCTATTTCAAACAGAGGATATTTCATACATTAATTTGAACACGACTGCATGAATTGATGCACACTTATACCAAACAAGGTTATAACAAATTCACAGATATAACATACCATATATAAGAGGGGTATAACTATAAGTCACACTTTTTATACTCCGAAATTGAGCGTGACATATACTAAGTGAGACTAAAAGGGAAGGTATATTTGGTATCATTTAGGGGAAAATACAATAATATTGTTTTTCAACCTTAATAATGAAAATATGAAAAATAAAGAAATTTATTAGGTGTGTTTTCACTGTTGTTTTTCCTCCATCGTAATAACCACAAGATGATTTAATCTGATGCACTAGTTAGTGACATGATCACAAAGAGGTGTCATTACTATCAAAATATGTGAGCGTATGTAATTGAAAAGAATGGTAAATGAGGCCACTCAAAGAATGACCATAGAATTAAAAGCTACATCAAATGAAAATGATTACAGCAAAGACTGTTAATTATTTCCGTAGATAGCACATGGGAACTACTTATATGAACGTACTCACTCTTCAAACAGCATTACAGAAACGTAATACTATAAACGAAATATTATTTTTCATAACTCCATATACTTGTTATATTCACCTAACTACCATGTCTGGAAATCTAAAATCAAAGTGATGTGCATATGACAGATTTTAACTGAAAGTTATGCAGTATGCTGACAATTATAATAACAACAGGCAGACTGAGTTCAATGTTTCAGAGAAGCAAGTGCAAGACTGGCAAAAAGCCATGCTTGACTTACTCGAGATGATATGAGCAAAAAGGCATGGAGAGGGGGGAGGGGGAAAGCTGTCATTTCTCTAAGAAGAATGAGAACTGAAAGACTGGATATGCAACTACAGACAACAAGGTTGTGTTGTTGTTACCCATGGCCCTAACAGATGATCAACAAAGAATCGTTCCATGCATCAGCTGGGTGGTGCACACGCTTCATGCACCATAATAAACTAGTACTACACCAGAAAACCAAGATCTGCCAATGCCTTCCTGCTGACCTTGAAGAGAAAATTACTTCCTTCCAATGCTTCCTGATATACCACAGACTAAGACATTTGTATTGGCTATCCCAGATTGGGAATATGGATGAGATGCCCGTTTCTTTACTTGCCGTCATATAGAACTGTGGATTGTGTAGGTTTGAAGACAGTTACCAATGGTGTTTTCTCATGGTCTGTGGTACGAATGGTAATACCATTCGTACCACAGACCATGACAAAACACAATTCACTAGTCTTCATGTGTATAACTGATGGAACAAAACTGTTACTGATTTGAGTGATTACTAAATCATACTATGAAATAGCAACTGAGTCTCGTCACGTAGCTGGTGGTTATTGGCATCGTTGCAGTAAAGCATGCTAAGAACTCAGGGCTAGAAAAATATTTCTATATCTCACTAGCCCCATGGCTAATAAAATTTTAATCCACTAGCCCAACAAATTTCTTACTACAACAAACATTTACTAGCTATTAAAACCATATTTTTTTACTAGTGAGAATAATACTGTGCTGGAATCCATGCAGAACACCAGATTGTAAATTTGTGTATGATTGATTTTTTACAGCCACTTTTGTGCACATGGTAGTCCAAATGGGTAATGAAGCTACTTCAAAGATGAAAATCAGCTATGCCCATGCTGAGATTCGAAATTCAGGTGGTAGTGATCTGTGGTTCAATGTGCTACCAATTAGACCACGAAGGCAATAAAGACAATAATTGTGCTTGTGGTTTTATTGATCCACACTCTAATACAATACAAGTATATAATAATAAACATTTCATAGTTCATCCAGTAATAAATTATTGGTCATGTCCACAATTTGACCAGACATTTTCTTCTTGTGGCTGTTGAGGTGATAAGGGAACCCCACTGTTGTTTAAATATAAAATAAAGCACAAAACAGCAAAGAAAGATATTAATAATTCATAATAATATAATATGTGATATTTATATAGCACCCTATTCAGCTAGAAAATGCTCTAAGGCACTTTACAATATTATTATCCAGAGCGCCTCCGTGGTCTAGCGGTAGCGTGCTGGACCACAGATCACTACCACCCATGTTCGAATCCCGGCGTGGGCATATCTGAAGGTTGTTTCGTCTTTCACTTTGTCTCATTACCTTTGGAAGTCGCTCGGCCCATTTAGCCTACCTTGTGCACAAAAGTGGCCATAAAACATCAATCATCATCACAATATTATTATCCCTGACTCAGACCTGTTTCCACCCAGCCACATCTGTTTCCACATCTCAACTCCCGAGGGAGCTCACAACACATGCTGCCATTATAGGCGCAAAGCGTTACTCAAACACATAGCCATCGCGTCCTGTCAGGTACTCATTTCATTGTGGATGAGTGAACCTGTCGCCACAGTATTGCAGCTCACAGAGCCTTGAACCTGCGACCGTTCGGCTACTAGTCCTATGCTCTAACTAACGGCTCATACACAGAGGTTCAAGAAAAAAACAGTTAAGTTACCAAAACTGCACGTAATTCCTTGAGCTAAGTATGAAAACAGTTAATATGATATATGGAATCCATATTTTATATCAAAACATTAACATAAAATGGAAAAAACAGTGATCAAAGAAATAAACAGGAAAGGGACAGAAATCCACCATATAAACAAGACCATGTGCTTTTACTTACTGTAAACAAAGAGAACTGGCCAATCAGGAAAGAGTATTTGAGTCACGTGACCATCATAAGGCAAATGGATGTTTACCAGCGAAGATCACCAAACTCTCTCACTAATCTCAGTGTTCAAGCAACGTTCTTATATTCAGTAAATTTTTATAAATATGACATCTGAAATGGTTACAACAGTAGATTTTAGCATTATTTTAGATCTGGAAACTATCGGCTGATAAATATTTGTTGTTTATCATGACCCATTTTCTGCTGAAAATCAGTCCAAAATCCAGCCTACAATCAGGAACAGTGCTTTTTAGTGACTGTTGGTGAAGGTATTTTAAACTATGATCCTTTTTACCATGAAGAGCTACAAAACAGTGGAAAATTATTCTATGGAAAACATATTTTCGATGTTCAAAAATACAACTTGACACAGCGGTCAATCAAGTATGTGGTTTTATTTATCCGATTACATAGTTTGGTTGTCCCGGACAGGTGTACAACTGTTAATGTCGAGCCCTGAACGGTTATATTCAAATAGAAGACCATGCCGAAAAAGGAGTTCCCCACTGGTGTCATCGTTTATGTTCACCCAAAAGGGTGGATGGACATGGACAGGATGATAACCTGGTTACAAAAAGCTTGGGGCTGATGTTCAGGTGGTGGACTTGTAAACACTAAAGTCTAATTGTCTGGAACCAATTACACCCTCATCTCACAGACAAAGTGAAACAATTCTACAGCTGCTTGATGTGTCCATCAAACATCTATTCGAGTGCAAACTTTGTGAGCTGTGCTCAGCATGGATGTCATCTGGCCAGGGTTAGAAGGTTTATGGCAGGGTGGTTTTTACCGGTATAAATTGCTGTAAAGTTTTATATTAAAAATGCCTTAAAGTATGACATAAGTATTAATAACTCCCTTCTCAATTGTTACATATGTGCTAGAGATGTAAGAAATAGATTTATGGCAATTTAGGGCATAGAAAGGCCTCAAACATATTTGGCCAATGGAGCAACAGCAAGATGTGAGCACATGGCTTGCTAACTGTGACCCTGGCTTCATCACAAGTTTCATCAGCTCCCAAGCCAAGGCTGCTCCCTTCCCTGGCAGATACATCTCCAGAGAAGTGATCGGCATCTCCACACACACCTGGTGACAAGGTGCTGCAGTATGTGGTGTTGCTCCAGCCTTTGCTGACCTAGCACAAAGACTGACCACATCACCAGCATCAATTGACAAGGTGTTCGGTACATTCAGTTTCATACACAACAAGATCAAGTATCGACTGGGTGTCCAAAAAGCAGATGATCTTACTATTTCAAATGAACAGGCAACCTTAAGCAGCCATCGTTACCAGTTGTCGCACAATGGATGAAGATGGCCTGGGATTCTATTGACCCTTAACGTCAAGCCCTGTTTATTTATACATAAATATTAGACACACTCATGATACTGAGCATTCAAGACATTAGACTACCTGGGACAGACCAGGATTTGACATTAACTGTTGTCCCCTGTCCGGGACAACCAAACTATGTAATTGGACAAGTAAAACCACTTATTTATCTGCTGTGTCATGTCATATTTCTATGGTTCTTAGCATGTTTTACTGCGTCAATGCCAATAATCGCGGTTACATCATGAGGTGCAGTTCCTATTTCATAGCACAATTTATTAATCACTCAAATGTTTTGTGGACTGTGATTGGCTGAGGGATATCAACCAGAAATGATTTAAGATGTTGTTGTCAAAGTTCGGGTTGATAATTCCAGAAAGAAAACTGCAAAGGGACGTTCTGTATTGCAAAAGGAGTACGAAGTGAAGAGGAAACAAAATTTTACTGCTATGTTGTTGTCAAAGTTTGGGTTGATAATTCCAGAAAGAAAACTGCAAAGGGACGTTCTGTATCGCAAAAGGAGTACGAAGTGAAGAGGAAACTAAATTTTATTGCTAAGTTTTTTCTTCGGATAAGCAAAAATGAATGTACAGCCCTGCAGACTAGCAGCCAGTTCGATGTGTGATTAGCTAATAGACTATTACTAGTTCAAGATTAGTCTAATGTAGTTTAAGAATAGATATAGCAGTTTTCGGACACTTAACACATAATTAACCACAACATTTTGTTTTCGTTTTAGAAAAGTAGAATCCATTTCAAAACATTTATCCAACTTCAAGCTTCCCATTAATTTTCTGAAAGTGAAGCATGGGTCGCCAGGCAGAATTAGGACACTTCCAGCAGAATTCGAACACTTCAGTATTTTCTTTACTAAATTGCAAATTCGAGAAAACAACCAGAGGAACTATTAATAAATGTCATATACTATTTAAATAAAAAGCAGACATTAAGTCCCCACAACTAGAAATTAGAATGACACTAATCACAATTTAGTACTTGTTCATCTTTCTGATGATAGTTTTTGGATGTTCTGAATATAATAAAGTGAATTTGTTAATTATCAAATAATATCTTGTGTCTACGCATACAATTTATTGTGTTATTCATTATTTCTTTAATTAATTTCATGTCATTGAACTCCATTTGACTTTATTGTGAAGATGATATTTGACTTTAGTGTGGTGTCCGAACACTGAAAGGTACCTTTAATTCGCATTTCAGTATTCGGACACCTCCAACGAATCAAATCGCACTTGAGATTATATTCAAAATGGCAGCATTTGAATAAATCGTACCGTAGTCAATATGTTTTGGCCAAAAACACACGAAATACAAGTAATAAGAGACTGTGAGATGGTTCAAATGAAGCCTAGCTTCTTACTACTACCATGTAAGAGCAAGAAACGTCTCTTACACTGAACACTGGAGGAGTAATTGAAATTGTTTTATACCTTAATAGAGTTTTACACGAACATGTTTTAATTTTCATGTCAAGAGGAGTCTTGTGTGTTGAATGTCAGTACTTTATGTGAATATGTCACTGATTTGTGTGCGCCCCCCAAGGCCAAACGAATTTGTAACGAAGTCGAAGTGTCCGAATTCTGGCAGTGTCAGAAAATACCAATCCAATCTATGTCTATAAAATATAAGTCTTATTTTATAATAATAATCTAGATCTAGACTTATCACACAACTTGGTGAATGATTATGATCAATGAATGAATGATTGAATGACCATGAAAATTAAATTGAAATGATCCATGATCGTGATGATGTCTTTAAATTGGGGAGTTGGTTATTTGGTGAGAGACCATCTAACTAGCAATCAAATGATATTTACAAGTAACTTACCTTTTGTTAAACTGTACATTTGGAATCTTTTTTGTGATGTATTCGTCCAAACTTAGATCTGCCATGTTAACGTACACGAATAAAACACGGCAAAATTATAAACGACAAGATCTACCAAACGCCGGAAATAAGTTCTTGTCCAGCTGTTATGATCGTGTTTTTATTAATAATATTTAGTTTTATAAACGTTATAAATAGCATTTATGGACATTTAGATAATTAGTTTTATGGATTAGATTAACGTGTTTTAAGAATTTTGAAAATTATTTGAATATTATATTTATATATTTACGATAATAAATTTTGTTTGTGCCAATTATCTGAATATGTGCAGCGTTATGACGAGACAAATGGTCCACCATATTTGAATGTTACTGAAGATCCAATGCCAAACATCAACAAGGAAGATCACTTAACTTTTCATATAAACCATATTTCACTAATTATGAAGGAAATTATCATGTAAAACACATTGGAATGATGTCTGCTTGCTAGGACATTTGATAAAATTGATATTGCTATTTAAATTACCTTTGTTGTCACATATTTAATATATGGCTTTGAAGTCTTGGCTAATATTATCAGAAAAAAACACATTATACGGTGATACCGGATGTACGGAATATAAAGGCATTGCTTGATTGTTTATTCCGGTCTTGACTGGTACTCTTTATTTAAATCAGAACGATCAAGGTAAATTGTACTGCTCCGCAAACCAAAACTTTTCCAACCTAGACTTAAAACTATTTAGTGATGGGCTTTCGATCACTTCAGCCCGGAGCGAGTTCCAGTCCTTTACGACTCTCTGGCTAAACATTAACTGCCTAATTCCAAATCTAGCATGTGTTTTTTTACTAGCTTCTGGTTGTATCCTCGAGTGGATGAACCAGAACTTAGCTCAAAGAATATCTTTCTATCTACTCTGTCAATTCCATTTATGATCTTGTATGTCTGAATCACATCCTCTTCTCCTACGGTGCTGCAGTGAGGGTAATCTTAGAGCTCTTAGCTGCTTATCGTATGGGAGATGCTACAGCTCTGGTATTAGTTTGGTGGCTCGTCCCTGATTTTTTTCTATCTCTACCTTATCACGTTTAAATCTTGGGGCCAGATTACATTTCCATTCCACATTCTAAGTGTGGTCGTACTATATAGTGGTGAACAATCTAGGCACGGTGACAGTATACAGACATGTGTACGTGGCCCTTATTAAGCCTAACAAGCGTGATGCTTTTTCTATACTGCCTTGGAGACATGGGCATGAAATTTTAGTTCCTCGTCAATAAATATTCCCACGTCCTTCACAATTCCGGTGTCGCATAATATCTCAGTTTCCATCTGGTATTTTAATCTCTGATTCGAGCTGCCTAGATTGAGGATGCTGCATTTGGCTTCATTGAAACCTAGCTGCCACCTGTGTGACAATTTCACGAGGTTGTCTAAGTCTTGTCTAAGTTGTTTTAAATACTTTTTTGGTGGTTTATTAAAACTATATATATCGGTGTACTTATATTTTATAAGTTTACGCATTCATAAAATATAACCACGCGGACGCATGCATATGCACACTCCTGGCATGACTTGTAGTTTATTGCGATATTTTGCCCATTTTTAATGCAAGAGAACTATACAACTTTACGCTGTTATGTTGAAACGAATTGATAGATTTCATATGAAGGATGGATAAACTTTATATAAGTTATGAACGTTAGTTAGGATATGGCCTGGTAATGACAGTTTCAGATATAATTATATACTGTATTAACATTTCAATCTTCTGGATACCAAGGAGTCCTGCTTGTCATATAGGCCTATATCACTGCCATTTAGTTACAGTATGTCCCATTGTATTTTTGACTAAATATTTCCGCTTAGTAGTTTATCATAGTCTTAAGTTATCAGTTTCGCAGTTTATGTGCTCAGCTATGACCGTACACTGTATTGACCCTTTTCCTGATTACAACTACTTGCCACCATCAAATCGTTGCTGCATCCATAGGCGTATTAAGCGAGGTATGTCGATCGTAAATCCTATAGTCATTCTCTGTCCTTTGTTCTAGATACTGTCAGTGGAAGCTAAATCATGATTTCCTCCCTGGGAGTTAACAATTATAACCACCGTACGTTCAGTATAGTTAGTACACCGACATCCAACCTGTGTGTAGTACGTACACAACAGGAGTTTCATAGACAGAATTAGGTGTCAAGGGTTTCAGTGGGTGTAATACATCATACAACGAAACAGAAATGAAGGCAATTAATTTACAATTTTTCATTTGACGATGCATATGGTTACTTATCCTGATCAAGATCTATAAGCACTGACTTAATTTAGGGTTAATGTTTTCCGTTTAAAATAATTCACAATTTTTTCAGTATTGCTTCCGATGTTCCGTTCAGGTCACCAAAAAAAAGCTTCCTCCGGGCGTCTATTCTAAACGATGTAATTCACAAACACCTACGATTGATTGGAACCAGAACAGAACATTTGTCCATATACATAATATATGATTGTTCAAGAAATCATAATTTCCTGAAATACCTGTTTTTCATCGATCGTCAGCCAGAAACATAAATATGCAGCTTTATTTATCATATTGACTTTCACAGGGATTGATGCCTTGCTATTATATAATAATATAATCATTTGCTGAGGCGTTGTCTGGTTTTCAGATTACGTGTTAAAATGCAGTAAAATCCCAAAGATACATATGATTCTGTTGCGTTAAGAAGTCGGCGATTGTAACACTGTGATTGATATTTTGAATATTAGTCATAAAAATGCATGCAAAATTTAAATAAAAATTTTAACACTCAACAAATAAGACTGATTGGAGTTTAGAACTAGCTTACGTGAGCTCCGGTGATCTAGCGGTTAAGCGCTTTGTGGCAATGGTCACAGGTACGATCCCATCAAGAGGTCGAAACCTTTCCAGGGATTAATTTCTCGGCTCACAACATTGTGGGTGGTTGACCATATCAGTAAATATAGAGAGGCGTTACTCTTACCGCGCCATGTTGCATTTTGAACCAGTGGCGCCTCCAGCGACCGGAGGTATTTCTCAGATAAACAAAAGCTCTCTGGTTGTCCACATGTCATCGTGTACATGTGTGCGCAAAGGTTGAAATGAATTGCCAATACTAGTACTATATGTTACATGATCACATACTCTTTTATTAATTAACACTTTAATTGTGCACACCTGATATCGAAGAAAACGAAGCTCTGAAACTGTAAATAAATAATTAATTGATTTCACAGCCCAGTCACTTAATTCATTCATAGCCTACAATTTGCGATCACTTGACAGCTGATCAGAAAATAATTGAACGTGGTTTAGGTTATTTCACAGCTTTGTGTGTGGAAGGCGTAAGTTTTTTTAATGAAAACAATTAGCTATATATGTGAGGTAAATGCATAGAAACATACCTTCATCATCTCAGTTTATCATAGTCCATAAATTTTTATTTATTTGGATATATACACATAAAATATATACAACTAGTATAACGCAACCATAACACAATTCACCATATATTCATCATGTCCGTTTATCATATATTAACTAAAAAATTATAAGTTCATTTAAAGTCTACACCTGAATAATATAGCTAGACCATGCAATATAGGCCTGCCCAGCTGAGAACAAAGAATATACATGGAATATTAACAATGTTTATGTTTGCGTTAACATGTTAGAGATAGAGAAATTAGTACTTTCATACAATAAGCGGCATCAAATCTCTTGTGCCACGGGTTCATCTATAGTTACAATCAGTCATTTGTTATCAAATGGACAGAATAACCCAAATTGCTTCCAGCTCTAAACAACCACTACTACAAAAATATGACATTTAATCCAGATCAGTGAACTGTTTAAAGTTAGACAGAATATACCCAGAGATGTAATAGACACATGCATTGACTACTGTAACAGATAACACCAGTAAATCTGTAACCAAGAGATTGGCCTGTTTACATGGTATCTCATCATCATAGAACTTCAAGGACTGAAACAGAACAATACCTTGTAAAATAATGACTTGAACCAAGTGCATACACAATGTGTAAACACAAGTTTTCCTTTTTTCAAGTTGGTTAAAGAATTTGATTTCATATGCATTTAAGTTATGAAGAGAAGTATACCAATTAAAGCACATGAGCTGAACATTCAAGTACTAATTCAGGTGCTGGTAATACTTTTTTTGTATTATGATATGAAATTGACTGACAAAATTTCATGGGTTTGATGCCTTGTTTCTTATTTAATTAATTTTATAATACCAATTTTCACCATTAATATTTATAAATATTAATTACCATCACAGCTGGCCCTGTCTCCTGTATAGGTCTCCTATATGTTAATACCTTCCTCTTTGATTTCAGTGGATGCATGCGGTGGATTAGGTACATCAAAAATAGTTGTTCTAGATAAGTTGTCTGGTTCATGAATTCCGTTTCAGTGAAATGCATATCATACATTCTACAATTAGTATTCAAGTAATTTAAATCTTTCCTCATCATATATCTGAAGGACAACAATTAATAACCCATATTTTACTTCTGTCAATAGCAAAAATAACAAAATGAATGTTTCTACCACTAGTTGAGGTATTTAATAATTAATTTCATAACATTTAAATTATAAATAGAAGTCCATATATATTAATAAGTACCAATTGCTTACGTTTAAAAATAAATATAGATGCAGGTGATCATGTAAATACTCGGCTACTTATAATTATTGTAATTAGGGGAAAATTATCTGATTACAGTAATGTAATTTTAGAACTCCAATTATATTATTAAAGTAAAATATACCTCCCGCCCATAACATCTTCAGTGGCTCCAGTACATGTAACTGTAATCTTATGTATATCTTACATATCCATTTTGTGATTAATAGGTTGATGTTGTTCAATAAAATTTAATCAGATTTTGTCTGAAACAAATATAGATCTAGATAGATCTTGCTTGGGCCTACTGCTTGGGTCATGTCAAGTAGGGGCGTGTCTACTTCAAATTGTTATGCTTATTTTATTTAAAAAAAGGCAGATCATATCAAATTTTTACACTAGCTGTCATTTCCTTTCGGGGATGTCTTTATTTGTGCATACTTTTTCTGTTAGGGCAGCCGAAAGCGGCGCAGAATGAACCAGTGACATTAGGCGCCATGTTAACGAAGGGAGCTGTCCGTGACAATCTACCTCCGGTCGCTAGAGCCCTGGCGCTCCATGAATTTAAAATGGTGTCCCATGTTGAAACGCGAAGTAACACGTCTTGTTATATATAGTCTTTGACCAAATTAAATGGCGCTGCCGTCGCCATTAAAAATGGGAGGCGTTAAGACCCCCTGAGGACGTAATACATTCTGGCAGTGATCACCCTCGGGATAGTTCGACTCCATGCATCTTTCCGTACTGCTCCCCGGTGAGAGGTGGGGTAGCAGATATATAAACGCCATTCAATAAAAGGGACCACACTGGAAATAAGTGCTTTCACTTTCGTTTGCTGTCCCAGCTGTTTCGTGATCATAAACCATGAAACAAAGAAAAATCAATCAATCAACTACTAATTAATTTCCAGTACATTACCATATGTGAAAGATCAGCATGATTATATATATATATATATATATATATATATATACACACACTGGAATAGTGACGTCACGAATTACATTTCATACCATTTCTAAAAAAATCGTATTAATATGTTTGATGATGATGCTGATTGATGTTTTACGGCCACTTTTGTACACAAGGTAGGCTAAATGGGCCGAGCGACCTCCAAAGGTAATGAGGCGAAGTCAAAGACGAAACAACCTTCACATATGCCCACCCCGAGATTCGAACACGGGTGGTAGTGATCTGTAGTCCAGCACGCTACCGCTAGACCACGGAGGCGCCCTATTAATATGTTTGACACCATAGTCATAAACACGGAACAGAATGCCCATTTACCGTGTGTATTTCCACATTATAAAATGTTACCCATAAAATGAAAGTTCAAGTGTGATTTTAGAGGACATTTAAGTTAGTGCATCTTTTCTAAATACATTTTACCGTACAAACATTAGCATAATTCGCGATGCTTCCGGCATTGCTACCAGGCAACATATGGACATTATATTAATGTCAATTAATACCGCTAGAGTGCATTTTCTTTTAGCCAAAGCAGGAGAAAGTTGTATGTGATTCGCATAGACACCTGGATCCTTGTTTGCCCTCAACCGAGATGAATCAATGTGTAGCTGGTTTTGACATAGCTGGCTATATCACTATATCATTAATATCATGCTAACAAAGCGGACAAAGTACTCTGTCTACCGGTCGACTCTTATGGGTCACGTAGGGGGCGCCTCCGTGGTCTAGCGGTAGCCTGTTGGACCACAGATCACTACGACGCGTGTTCGAATCTAGGCGTGGGCATATCTGAAGGTTGTTTCATCTTTGACTTCGCTTCATTATCTTTGGGGGTCGTTCGGCCCATTTAGCCTACCATGTGCACAAAAGTAGCCGTAAAACACCAATCATCATCATCATCATCATCTTATGGATCACGTGACACACCCGGGTCATCCGCAACTTAGTGTTCTTCCGGTTTAATGAGAAAGGACAGTTTGTGGGGAAGACGACGATCACGAGGGGTCATGGAGTTATCTTGTTTAAAATGCTAGGATTTATTGAGGGATACGTGCCATGTTGGTACCTAGATCTGTGATCCAGATGACTTTTACATCTAACTGTTAAAGAAGGTATCAGTACAAGTACCTCTGGAGTAAATAAACAGAATAAACTAAACTATATACTGGTATATAACATCGCGTACCATATAGTTTCATAGTTGTAATACACCACTCCCAGAACCAGCTAGTTGTAGACCTCTTGTGTGTAATAGATAACATACACCTCAGTTGCTATAAATGTCCATAGATCACTGACAATTAAAGCGTATAGATCTCAAAATGGTATATATTTTGATGCCATGTTAAATCGTCCCTGGTGAATCGACGTTCAAGCTGTCGAATTATCGAAACAAGTTAGATGGGAACAAACTACTGCGTGATGCTAGTCAACGTCTAAAAGTCAATCTGAAGGCAAGTCGTCATCTTCCAAAATCTTTAAGATGATGTTTTATGTTGTATCGGTCAGTCATCGTCTAGAGCAAGATGTCATTCAAGAGAGTCGACATATGTAGAGTCTGCGTGTACTGGATTGGGAAGAGTAGACATGATCGTAGCCGCCAGATAACTCTGGGGGTTCAACGTACCAAGAACAGAACCGATACCTATACGTTTGCCATCTTTCTGGGTCTATCTGAGATATTCGAAGCAGTCGAACCATCGAAAAACAAGAACGTAGCCAAGTTTGGCGAAGGTTGATCACGATCAGTCGCCAGTTTCACATTAGCAAAATAGCAAGTGTTTCAGGTGACAGAAACATGGCTCTGACTGGTAGGGCGGTTAGTCACAGATATATAATACCTGGGTTCAAACCCCGGCCGGGGCTAGCTGTGTCAGAAGGGTGTTTTATAATCTTTCAGTTCGCCTCATTACCCTTGGAGATCGCTCGACCCATCTAGCCTACACATTGTTCACAGAAGTGGCGGTAAAAGGGGAATATTTCAGATGACAGAAGGTTATCTGAAGACTTTCCTTGTAACCAATGGGACTCTAAACTATAACTGATATACACACTATTTTCTTCAGTTTTTATGCATTTTCACCATAAATATATAATTCCAACTGTGCTGAAATTTATAACAGCACATGAAGTTAGGCCTATACTCTATTACTCAATTGGTAATATAAATTTCTCGTTATTACACGGTAGATAATATCAAATATGATATTCATTATTATAAAAGTTTTAATTTAGCCAGTAATTAACATACGTAGTTGTAATATTTTACGTCAATAATTATTACTACGTAGTTTTTCTAAAGGACTATATTTGGCACAATAGAAGTGTACGTGTATATGTAGTATTGAGATACCGTTGCATATACTTACCATATATATATATATATATATATATGCTCATTACACTATTAAGTAAGTATTATTTAAATTGTTTGTGTTCATGAAAATGAGATTGAGAGTTATAAGTACCATAAAGTAAGTACTACCACGTACCTAGCTGGCGAATGTATTTCTTCTTGTTTTTGCGAAAACTCACATTCGATCGCTTATATATATATATATATATATATATATATATTTATAAATTTATATATATGAAAGGGAGAGGCTGTGGTTTAGCGTTGCACGTTGTGCTAAAGGGTGGATTTGCTCTTGCCGCCAAGGATCACAGGTTCGATCCCATCAAAAGGTGGAAACTTTTCAGGGAATTAATTTCTCGGCTCACAATATATCATGAGTTAAATGGCGCTGGCGTCTTCACTGGACGTTTTTTAACATCCGCTGAGAACGCAATGGACAGTGACCACCCTCGGGGTATTTCGACTCCATCTTTCCGTACTGCTCCCCTGTGGGTGATGGCGGGGGAGGAGTTTGAACAACCACTCAATAAAAGGGACTACACTGGATATAAGTGCTCCCACTTTCGTGTGCTATCCCTGTTTCACGATCATAGATCATGAAACGAAATTTAAAAAATCACGTACACACATAATATATATATATATATATATATATATGGATATGTGGAGATCACAGATTTAATCAATTTTGACAAGATATATATTAAACAACTTTATTTGTTTGCAGTCATTATAGATAACATATATTAAATGAAATATTTAATATTTGAGATGCCAACTGTCAAATAAATGCAGAGCGAAGTATGTATGGGGCGAAGTTGCGGGTATGGCGAAGTATCCACAGGCAGAAGTAACTTTTAGCTGTTCGACTTGAATATATATAATATTTTCCGAAACATATGGGATACAAGCACATTCGTATGACTTTGACATACTGTGTTTTTAAAGAATTCGTGTGACCCATGTAACAGGGATATTGTCAAACAAAGTTGTACATTCAGAATGGGGAAAAAGCGAAAGGTATTGTATGCTTACTTAATATCGCCCACATACACATGGATACATTTCATCCCCGAAGTGGCCGTTTTACAGTCTAGATGTAGTCAACCCACCGTTATTTTGTTTAATTGCCCCAGTTCTGGTGAACTGAGTAATAATTAAAGTGTTCAAGTCAAGTGTTACTGAAAAGTATCACAGTGATAGTTTATTAAATATTTCTAGATCTAAGACTAAGATCAGTCATGGCAACAGACTAGATCTACAGTAGTCAGAATAGACTATGACTTTTCAGTAGTCCTTAGTAGTCCTTTAGCCTGACTTCCTTTGGACCCATTATGATAGGAAAGGTGGTAATTTTTTTTAAATGGTCATAGAGCTTCAATTTGATTGGATAGGTCTTGTCATAACTAAGAAGAAAATATATAGTTTAATCATAATGGCCAAAATGGGGCTATCTTTTATCATTATTGAGTAATCGACTAAAATATGCCCCAAATATCGCCACTTATTTGACAGGTCACAAAAGTCCAATTCCAGAAATGTACCATTGTCAGGGAGAAGGTTTATGAATGTCATAAATCACAAAATAATTGAATCACTGAGCTGTTTTCATCATTTGTGTAACGTAATATTTATTTATAACACATAAAAAGAAATAAATATGTATCAAGTTATAATATTTTTCAGAAATAAGACTGCAAAATTGGCCCCAAACACCAATCAGCAAATTTAGACTGTTTATTTCAGAGCAGTACAAAGTGCGAAATGGTGAAATTTTTCAAATTAGTCATTAAACATCCATTTTTGTTTCATTAGATAGGTCTTGAAGAGGCTAATAAGTAAATATATAATTTGACATGATTTTCTTACATTATTTAGAAAATATATACCTCAATAGCGTAGAAAATGACCATTGTAATGTCCAATGCATATATTTTTAATCCACATGCATAAAAAAAATTAAAATCGACATACAATGAAAAAGAAGTTGTGTTGTTATATATTTTATAAAGAAAGCAACTCCAATAGAATATGTTTTATGATTAGAATGTAGTTATATATACATATTATATGCATTTAAATCATATTACGGTGACAAATGTGATGATTATTTTTCAAGCAAGACGGACAAATCCAATGGAAAAGACGACGTTGCATTGATGCAATTTTAATGTTGGACATGATCCATGGTCTCATTAAATCATGCATCAATTGCTTTATGTACATCTAACAAATTGAAATGCAAATAATCACCAACACAATGCAACTTTATCCCCAAAAATTGCCTTTCAGTGTTTTATTTTAGGCTGGCAAACTTGAACCAATCAACTTTTTTTAAACAAATGTTTAATTCTCTAGTACATCTTAAATATTCACAATATGCATGAAATATAGTCAAATATAATATCTATGTATATTATGAATGCATATATCATACACAAAATAGGATGGATGGGTTAAATTAGGCGTAGATTTGATCGGATTGTATAACAACCTAAACATGTTGAGCTGATGCTGCGAAAATTTACGAGATTTTACGCTCGGGGGACCTCTGGGTTTTTCCCATTGTGCAGCATGGATAGTTTCGCATCAAAACCAAAAATTATACCATTAAATAGAAAACATTCTCAGCTTTATCACAGCTCAATTATTAATAGATGTATTATTGTGGTTTAGATTTAAAAGTGATCACAAACTAGGTTAGTTTCGTATTTTCATAGGAAACCAGCATATTTAGAAAGAATGGAATATTGGCAACAACATGGCTAGCTTTGTTTATTAATAGGTATTGCCAAGGCCATGTGCAAAGAGGGTAAACAGACCCCCTATCGCGGACTATTTTGTCAAAATATTGTTTGCACTTTGTTTCTGGCCTGTTTTTGACGTAACATCATTTAACAATTATATCCCCGATTTCAAAACAAATTAAATAGGGGATAGAGCTATATGCATTTTGTTTAATATATAGTTATTACGTGAAATATTAGGGCAACCACAAGCAAAACAAAAAACAACTTTCATTTCACGGGTCATTTTCCTTACGCCCATTTAAAAGGACTTGTCAAATAATGATGTCCCTAATTATGATTATCATTATGATGATGATTATGATTAAAGTCTGCTGATTACAATTGTCACAGTTTTCTTAATATATGCCATCTTTGTTTTTTTGGAGTGTCACCACCAAGTCCTTTCTAATGTTAACACTATTTCATCCCCCAAAAAGGCATAAGTGAAGAGCTTTGAATGTTTTGACACATACCTACTTGACTTCTAAATCCATCCCTTTTCTGCTATACACCCTATAGTATAGCTGAAGGATCCATATAAATAGCTGTAATACTAATCTTTAAGCTTGTTATCATTAGGTAATTTTAATGGTCTGCATATAGTAGGTAAGTACATATAAACAGCTCTTATGTTCTGGATTGTAGACGTAGCCTGCACTGCAGGGATCAGCATTTGTTTGGGATCATTTCAGGGGGTACCCCCTTTTATGAATATTCATGATGCACATCCAGGTATTCTTATTGGTTTGACTGGTGGATGACGTCAGGGCTTTTCCATACTTTAGCCTTGTTTTTTAATTTTAATGATCGGCCAAGATTGAATTAATGGTGCGTTGATAAATTTTCATGTTGACAAAAGACATCTAAATTAGCTTGAACAAATCTTTTAAAATAAATACAAACATATATGAAATGTAGATACTGTTCTAAAGTTTAATTTGCTGAAAGTTTCATAGTCGTATGTACATTCAGATGTCTGTAGCACCCTGCGGAAACATGTACATGGTCACATACTGGCAAACAGGCGAAACATATGACAGTGTAGTAGACATTTGTTAGTTAGTTAGATATCAGTTTGTTATCTAGCCATCAGATACTTATTTAAATATTTAGTCATTTACTTTTTTAGACATCTATTATTTTTTTAGACATCTATTAATTATTTAGACATTAGTTATTTATTTAGATATCATGCAATTACTTGTTTAGCCATCAGTTAGCTATTTAGACACCAGCTACTTAATTAAATATTAAATTTTTTAGACATCAATTAGTTTTTTAGACATCAATTAGTTTTTTAGACATTAGTTAGTTATTTAGATATCAGTTATTTATTTATGCTTTTAAGCATCAGTTAGTTATTTAGACATCATGATGCAGTTACTTATTTGATTATTTAGACATCATTTAGTTTTTTAGACATCAATTAGTTATTTAGACAAACTATTTCATTGAATATTAAGAGTTATGAAGATTTTTATGAAAATTGGATTTGGGGTCACGGACCTTCCCATTTATTTCAATGTTAAGTAAGTAGCCATAAATCTGACATTCTTGAAGAAGTAAAAACATCCTTAATATTTGAGCTATAATCATGAAACAGATACCACTGGAATGTTTAATTCTTGTTGTTTAATTCTTGTTCTTCAATGAGTATTACAAATCAGTGCTCTATCTTTAATTAATTTTGTTTCCACATACCTACTGCTATGTACACACTTCCCATGTTGAAATAACAAAACAAACTTAATTTGATTGGTAATTCTTTATTGTCTTCATGCTGATAAACATGGCCCATATATCCCAGAGGCCTTGCTATACAGTTACAGAGGGCCACGCCGCCCTGCCCCTCCTACTGTCTCCTTGCCCCGCAGAATCCTCACCCTGCCCCACAAACCCCTCATTGATATACCGCCCCGGTCATAAACCAATGTTGATTCTAGGATTGATAGGAAGTGGGCCCCATGTGTCATGTCTGTTGATGAAGTCAGCCTGAAATAGCGAGCGTCAAAAGCGGGAAGTTATTTGTTTCCCCGTGATTGTTGACGGTTGTCATGACGATACTTGTAAAAACTTAGAAGACGCGCCCTCATTGGCCAATTTTCAACGTCTCAGCCAATCAAACAGCACGTAACAATGCACAATAATAGATTTTATATATGCAGCATACAGTATCAGACATGCAATTTGTGTAATTCCATATGAATGTGTGTTCCCATGCATTTTCAGTCTCTCATGCAAAGAAAAAAAACGAAGATATGTGGGGGGGGGTTCAGTTACTCCCCCAAAACAGATTTACGCATTATAAATTAACAAAAATACAGTTTGCTGTATCCGCATTGATATGCAGCCGCAGGACAAATCATATGTCGCATGCAGACATATGGAAGCACTCTTGTCTGTTTACATGCAATTCCGTTTTTGCCGTATGTGCATGCAGCATCTCGCATATATGGATTCTTAGCTTAAGTAATTTCAGTAAGTCATTCATTACTCGAAATATTTAGTCAGTATATCATATAACAGATGGAGATTTGATGATAGATTGCAGCTGGTGGAAATTTTCTGTGGCACTTCAGGCTCAGTTCCTTTATTTTTTTAAGTGGTTGCGTAGTCGTGTTTGCTGGTGCTAAAGGTCCAAGCAGTCAATGCCCATGCGTTGGCTCCCGATAGTGGTGAGCACTTGTGCATGCGCTCGCTCCCAAATCTATTATCTCTATATTTTTTTCAAATATAGCAGCTGAGCATAACACAGTATTATTTAGTCTAAACTTGGGTTGATGCTTTCAACATCTTTGAAGATGTTCAAACAAGAATAAAATATCGATGTGATTGTAAGATGTTGACTCGGATCTTTATATCCGAGTACGAGCATCCAAAACAAGCCAAAATAGACTCATGCGCACTTTGTGCTTGTCTCTTTATTACTAGCATACATACAGCTTGCGGCTCCATATCAGAGTACCAGAAATACACATGTTTGGCACATGCTCTTTGAGTGCTCTGGCCTTTCACGTCAGCGAACATGGTTCTGATGCTCGACTAGCCAACAAAATCCTAATTTTTGGCGTCCCTCGTCTAAATTTTGTGGGAATCCCATAAAAACACATCCTAGAATCAGCTCTGATAAAATTACTGCCGGTAATTTATGGGAGTTGACATATTGTGTATAACTACACAAAACTGCTCCAGATAATGTCTGTTGTTGATTTATAGCCACTTTAGATAATACAAAATGATCAGATCTATCATTATAAATTTCCTTTGTGCATAAATACCACTAAATCGGAAAACACAGGTATATACTGAATTATAAACCACGGATTGCACAACAAGCTCACATATTGTATTTGTACATAATACATATAAAATAATGTATCCTTGATGTGCAACTTTACTGATCGAGTGCTATTCATGTGATCTTCAAATGGTGTTTATCTCTAACATGGTACACTAAACCTTTGTGTCGATTGTTTTCATTGGTCAGTTGCATTGAAGAGCCACTGTCATAACAACAACAACAAAAAAACTTTTAGCATAAAAAGTACCACACCAGTATATGGGTTTTATTTTTGGTAGTTCTCGTCGCTAGTTGGGGAGTGGGTGAAATGGGTGGAATGGCTGAAGCAACTGGACATAGCACAACAGCCAGGTATATCTCCATTACAGATTCTCAGGAAGCTTCAACTGGATAGAACGTAGGATAGTTCAAAGAACCTGTATTTGCTGAACCCAAAACTGACATATATGTATAGTGTTGCTGTTTCACTGTCACTATCCTCAGCAGAAGTTGGAAGACTCTTCAGTCATTTAAAGCTGACAAAATCAGATTGACTTGCCAGCCTTGGAAATAAAAGACTGAACCAATTGCTAAACATTAAACTGAACATGGAGGAAGAAATATGGGAGTCAATTAAATATGAGGCAAAAGTCAAGTGGGCCAAATTGATACAGAGGAGACTGACACTCTTGTTTCAGTGGCTAGTTTAAAGTAAACAGGGCCAAATGATTATTAGTACAATGTTATTGTAACTTATAGTGCACAGTGACAATTTACCTCAGAAGTAGGGTACTTACACACACACACACACACACACACACACACTGTAATATACCTTAAGAATTGGCATGTTCTTATTCACTTGTTACAGTAAAATACAAATAATTCAATTGCATATGTAGATGTTCTTTACTTTGTCATTATTGTATACATGTCATGTTATTACATTTGTAGACTAATTTTCACATGAATGTGTTAAAATTTAATCCTCCATCAAATAAGTATAATACCACAGAATAAGACTGATAAAGATACATAATTATGTTTAGTTATTGTTTAAAGAGAATTAACAGAGACAGAGAAATCCACCATATAGACATGTGCTTTTATTTACTGTAAACAAAGACAACTGGCCAATCAGGAGAGAGTATTTGGCTCATATGGCTATCATAATGCAAAATGGACGTTTACCAGCCAAGATCAGCAGCTCACCAAAATCTCTCTCATCCTTTAAGCATGGTTCTTATATTCAGTAAATATTTATGTAATAATATACAAAATTTATATAGTGCCATATATATAACCTGTAAGAAGGTTACTCTAAGGGCACTTGACAATAACTAATTCTATGGATGTAACAGATTTACATCTTTAAAACACATAATTCTTTCCAGCCAAATACATAATATGTTCAGCTAGGAAAAATTAAACAAAACTGATTGTTTTTATCTTCTTTTTGAAGGTATCAATGGTCTTGCACTTTCTGATGGTTACTGGAAGATTATTCCATAAGGTTGCAGCAGCCTTTCTGAAACATCTATTACCATATGTCACTCCACGTGTTGTTTCTACGGTTAAGAATGCTTCAGACTCAGACTGTAGAGACCTTGTCGGCTGATATGGAATGACAAGTTCCTCTAAGTACTGAGGGGCAGTCCCTTGAAGGGTCTTAAAAGTGTACACCAAAATCTTGTACTGCAACCTATATAACCGGAAGCCAATGCAGGGGTTCAAGACTGGTGTTATATATTCTCTTTTATGAGTGCGAGTGACTAACCTGGCAGAAGAATTCTGTACTTTCTGTAGCAGTGTCATCAGTGTGTGCCAGTGTTTTGCAAGCATCCAATGTGATGTACTGCGTGATATGAATTTGGTAATAACAGGCTTTGGATATTGCATTTACTTGCCTCTCCATGGTCAGGGATGTATCAAAATATACTCCTAAGTTCTTCACTGACGGTGCTACGGAAACAGTATTCTTACCTACCTGAAGCCATAATTCCTCATTTATCTCAACCTGATGTTTTGGGTTAAAGATAATAAGCCCCGCCTTTTCCTCATTTAACTTAAGCATGTTTGCACTCATCCAAGTACTGGTATCAGCCAAGCAAGCTTCCAATTTCTTTTAAGAGCACACATGGGGCCAATTCAATTTTGGAATTGATGCTTATTTAAAAAAAAATGGAATTGAGAAATTTGGAAATGAAGTTTGCTATAAAAAAATTAAATCCACAATTTAATTTACCATTTAATTGTTTAATTCAGAAATATTTCTTCCAGGACAATCCTATATATATATATATATATATATATATAAACTGTTTGGAGTACTTCCTCTTGGTAAAAAGTAGTAGGTAAAAATTGGAATTGATAAATTTTATGTGGAATTGGAATTGACAAAATGGAATTGGAATTGACAAAATGGAATTGATCCCATATCTGGTTTGGAGTAGGTCTCCATAATTTATATCAAGCTCATTTCTTCAGAAATTGTCTTTGGAAAATGTGTTTCTCATGCACACATAAAATCAGCAATATATGAATATCTAATTTTGAGTTCAGTCAGAGAACCAACAATGACTGATATGTTTAAATCCATGGTTGTAGTGCTGAAGTCATGTTTAAAACTGTTATTTATTCTCTGGTCTCAGAGTACCAGATCCAGATTGGTCTTGATCCAGAAAAACAAATGTGTTGTTAGACAACATTCATCCATCCATCCAGAAAAATCTCCTTGTAGTTATCAAGCTGCCAGAGAATTGTCAGTGATTTTAACTCTATTTATCTGGCTGCTGGAGAATTAAAACTGGCTTAGAAATATTGTTAAAAGATATAGAAATAATGCATATTCCCTAACAAATATTTGTGTGAATTTTTTGTATATTCACTTGGCTGATAATAAAGTCTCTCAAGCATCAAGCCAATCCACTAAACCAAAATTGCTGGGACAGAAGTGGCTTACACATTACACCTATTCCAGAAAGATAATTAAAATCTGTGAATATGAAAGAAAAAAATATTTGCATATTTTTATATTCATGAATATGAGGGTATTAACTATTATGATTTGTATGGTATTTGGATGACAATGTAATCTGGCAAATCATTTGATTCACGTATTGTTTATGTCTTTCGTGGTAGTTTATTAACTCTTATGTTAATTGACAACAGTATTCTAAGATTCTTATCAGAAATACATAATGAGTTGTGAAATTGTTACTTGGAAATAGATAAACTAGAGAAGACTGGCCCCCCAAAAAAAACAGCTTTAAAATCAATTGTTGTTATTGTCATTGATGTACATAAACAGTTCTGGTGCTGATTAAAATATTCTCAGAATCATATTGAACCTTCGGTGATAAATTTAATTTTCATATACAGGGAAAGCTTGCTAAGACTGCAAGAAAAGGAGCTGTAGTAGAAAATGAGGAAGAATATAAGAAGTATCCACATTCCTTTGTATTCCACAGAGGGAACATTGGAAAAAACATCGGTAGTTTAGTTAAAGACATGAGACAAGTGATGGAGCCATATACTGCTTCAAACTTGAAGGTTTGGTCATAAATAATGTGATTGACGGTATTGTTAATTAGTCTTAAAGTTTTTAATTCATTATGTTCCTCTCTTTCTCTGTGTGTGTGTGTTTAAATGATTGGATTATCATTTCCAAGAGTAGTATATGTCGTGAGAATATTTCATTCAGTTTTGATTAAATGCCTGTCATTTTTATCAAATTTAAATATACGCAAACCTTTTTGAATGACTTCTGCTGCTGTTCTTTTTTCTAGGTGATGAAAAACAACACCCTGAAAGACTTTGTCAGTGTTGCTGGACCAATGAACATTACCCATTTCATTGTCTTTACAAAAACAAAAGTTAGTAGTTACATGCGTGTGTTGCGTCTTCCTCATGGGCCGACCCTGACCTTTAAGATCAGCAGCTACTCTCTCTGCAAGGATGTCGTGTCGTCGTTGAAGCGTCCGAGCATGGAACCAAAGCAGTTTCGTTATCACCCGCTGCTAGTCATGAACGGATTTAGTGGAGAGGGGATGCATCTGAAATTGATGACCACGATGTTCCAGAATTTGTTTCCTTCAATCAATGTTAATAAGGTACAGATAAGCGTGAAAGTGCATTATGGGTATTTTCATTCTTTCAGATGTTCATTTCATAAACGGTTGTATTTAGAAATTTATACACTTCATTACAATAATAATTATGTTCATTCTACTTTATATTGACAGAATTCATTGTACTCCCTACAGGTCAATTTGTCTGATGTACGTCGATGTGTCTTGTTAAATTACAACGACAAAGAGAACGTGATTGAATTTAGACAGTAGTAAGTTTTCTAGATTTGAGCAAGTTCGTTGACACTGCACAACGAGACTGATAATTAAGTTCAATTATTTCGCCCTGCATGATCATTCGACCTTTCATTGCAGCAATATCAAGGCAGTTCCAGTCGGGATTAGCAAAGGCGTGCGCAAGCTAATCAAGGCAAAGGTGCCAGACATGGGAAAATATGAAGATCTCAGTGAATTAATGCTCAGGTAGAAGTATAGTACATATGTTAGATTAAGCGTTCAGTTACCTAATTATAGCACACTGTTAATCAAGGAGTATTACTTGGTTAAAAATGTCCATGAATTTAAACAATTTACATAAGATTATTTATATTTTGAAAATATATCAAAATAGTTATCCTAGTTGTTTTTATGGATTCTCCTATTCATTATAGATAGTGATGCAGGATGAGATTACTGATTGTATTTCAGATTTGCAGTTAGGTACTATGATAATAATAATAATAATATACAAAATTTATATAGCGCCGTATATAACCTGTAAGAAGGTTACTCTAAGGCACTTGACAATAAATAATCCTCTGGATGTAACAGATTTACATCTTTAAATATACATAATTCTTTCAATTAACAGTAGATTGTCTCAGATAAATGATGGATGTATACAAATTAAAATAATAATGTTGATGTTTATCTTGGCTTAATAGGCGGTTATTTTTAAACATCCCTGCTTAAGGGGAATTGTGTATGTGTGTGTGTGTGTGATTAATGTTAGTTATTCCATGTTATGTTTAAGGAGAAGGATTCACACACAAACACTGTGTGTGTGTTTGCTTTAGAGTTATTAGATAATTTCTCTTAACATTCTTATGTTCATACAGAGGTGGAGATCTGTCTGGAAGTGAGGCAGAGTTAGATGGACCACACAATGAAGTTGTCTTACCACAAAATTTATCTTCTAGAGGAAACATCAAGTCAGCAAAAAGTGCAATTAGGTATTAAATATTGACAATATATGCCATTTTTATGCGTGTTTTATGGCCATTTTGTTCACATAATAAGTTAAATTTGTCAAGAGATTCTTCAGATATAGGAAGGTCAGGCCTCGGATACAGAAAATAGAGATCCATGGCCAACCATGCTATCAGTCAGCTATATGTATGAATTTATTTTATATATGTGTGTGTTTCATTTTATATACACTATGCCCCCATTGTACCGTGATCTGCTAAAACACCAAATCAGATATAACACGGTCAGACCTTGGACCCCAATTCATGGAATTCACAACAGAGCATTGTTACACGAAATGGCATGAAATCAACAACTGACCGATCAAATTTTTCAAAATAATTTGAATGCATTTTCACCGTTTCTAATGGACCATTTCCCAGTTGGGTAATTTTCCCAGCTGCTCGCTAGGTACAGCACCATTTTCACCATATCTGATTAGGTTGGCCAACGAGAGACTTTGAAAACAACATACAAATCCTACCATTTTTTCACCAGACTGGTTCCACGTATAAATGATATAGCAAATAACATGAGTCTGAAAACCAGAGTTTTTTTGGCGTTTACTAACAATTCACAACCATAACATAAAGGACAACTCACCCTTGTTTTGGACCTTCAAACCACCAACAATGTATTGAATATCAAAAATAAATAATTTGTGAACCTTTCTAAATCAATATTTATGATTAAATAAAAATTTGTGTGACCAGATATCGTCCGGGATCCCCCCCCCATCAGGCGTATCTCTGCTAATGATAGTTAGCTTTCTTTCAACCATCTTGTGGTGAATATGATAATGTGTGGCAGTGGAACCGTTTGAAGTGAATAATGCGGACCACAAAATATGTTGCATGTGATAAAAAAAATTGTTTTATTCAAGGTCATTCAGTACAATAAGGTTAGTGTTCTAAGCATTACATATTTTAAAAAAAAATTCTGAGGGTGGACTGTCCCTTTAAGTTTAACTAAATCAATATAGATTGTTAAGTTAGTAAACCCTGGTAGCACAATATTTGGTATAACTTGTGGTATTTTTAGTACTTCATAGTATTTTGATACCTGGCACGCACTCCCTCCCCCTCGCCTGACCAAAAAGCTGAGATTCCATATACACAGTATGCTTGAATCGGATGATTGAATCCAGAATTTTACGACTCCAGGTCGTAAACTTCTGGATTCAACAGTCCGATTTGCACCAATCACTACATGGAGTGATCCATTTGGTGACAGATTGCACATGTGGAATCATGTTCTTATGTTTAAATGTGTTCCATTTTTTGTTGGATTCGCATAACTCATACCCTGTATATGGAATATCGGCTTTAAGCTTAAAATATGTGGAACAATTTGCAACTGGCCCTATGTTTTCAATGAATTTTCTGTAAAACAACAATGTGCAGACACAGGCTTGTTATGTAACAGTGCAGTGCAGTCCTCCGCATTGAATGTGGTATTGCCGGGCGGGATGGTTGTGGTCCTCTTTAATATGGGGTGGAGCAGTGGCAGGCCAGAAATATTAGTCCCCGCATGGCTCTGATATGTACCTAGTTTAGATCATGGATATGAAAGTTGGCAGTATTGGCCATGAAGCGACCACATAGATTTTTTTATTTAACTAGATGTGTGAATCGGTTGGTTAGCGACCTTTCTGGTTTGTACAAATCTTTATTGGTGTACAGACTAGTAGAGGAAGTCGACTGAATCGGTAGTTGCGTCTCAGCTAAGTTAACCTTGTTGGTAGTAGTTATGAGTAATTGTCATAGCATATCATCAATTTTTATATAGTTGTCACCATATTTATTTCCAGCACCATATATATTGTTGATTTTTACTCAATCACTACTGAATTGGGTGCTTGAAATAAAGGAGTTGTGTTAATTCTGTAAGTTATTGTGGCAGGTATTATGATTTTAGATTTATGTGCAGTTTAGTAAACAGAAGCATTTATAGCAAGGACAAATTGCTCAGGTCTCATAGTTACTGTTGACAGACAGGTATAGAACATACAGAGTTAATGGGTTTTTATAAATATTCAGGTAACAAAGATTGATGTATATATGTTTTACAGACTGACAGAAATTGGGCCTCGCATCACTTTACAGTTATTTAAGATAGAAGATGGAATATGCCAAGGCGATGTGCTTTATCACAGACTGATTGAGAAAACAGACAAAGAAAAGAAGTTACTAGAAATGAGACGTGTTAAGAAGAGGTAACAGTCCTAGAAACATTGCATGTTATTATTTGTTGAGTCTTTCAAGAAGGGATGACACACAGTTAATTAGAGCTTAGGATACATAATTGAAGGGCTGTGGGTTTGAGGCTCCAGAGTTGCTATGCTATCATCCAGTGATTGGTTCACTCAGCCAGAAGTGAGAACCTGACAGGATGTAATGACTGTATTTCTTAGCAATGGTATATGCCTATTAACGTTAGCATGTGTTGTGTGGTCCCTTTGGAGTTTCAGTGTGTGCTGGATTGAAGCAGGTCTGAGTCAAGGATAATAATATTGAACCGCACCTTAGATTAGGATTGCCTGGTTTTGGCACTATATAAACATGACTTATTATTATTGTTTTTTGTTGTTATAATGTCAGAGCTGTCTAATCTCATTTTGAAGTGTCTGGTTCATGAAGTGATGTGTTTGTTTATTTTGTTCCATACAGAAAGATGAAGGAGCAGAGGAAAAGAGTCCAGGAAGAGAATGTTCGTAAGAAAGAGAAGATGAAAGAAGAATTGAAAACAAAGTGTTTGAAGGGCATGAAGGTCGAGAATAAAGATTCTGGATTTGAGGAAGTTGGAAAAGGTGAGCAGGGTGTGTACACTGCACAAACTAGTGATACACTCTTATACACTTTATGACATAAATAAAACAGATGTTGAATACAAATGGTACTTTTGATTGTTTAAATGTGTTTATTTCTATTTTCTGATCTACTATAATGTCTTTACAAAATAATCATTACCTTAATGGATGTACCAAATATTACTGAGAGAACAAAATTATGTTTAAATTTATAAAGGACCAAATGAGGTGTGGATTATGTTAATAAAATATCTCTCTGCAGGATATGGACATCAAAGTAATATGGATAATGATGATGATGATGATGATGACGACATCACATATTTCAAACAGGAGGTTGGAGAAGATCCAGATCCAGGTATATCAAAGTGTGGGTGTGTGTGTGCTAAAAATATCTGTAGCATAAACAGGGAGGGAGCGAGTCACGGAGAGTGATTGGAAAATGTAAGAAAGAACATTCACTATTAAGCTGTAGTATATAATCTGACAGATGCCAGATAGTAACCTGCCAGAATACTGTATTTTCAGAGATGTTTCCAAGGAAGGCAAGGGATTCATATAAACGAAAGCATCATGAATCCAAGCCAGGATATCAGAACAAGCGTCTGAAGAGTACAGACTCCAGAGGAAGAAATGTGCCGGAAAGGGACGATGGAAAAAAGAAAAAGAAGAATGCTCCTCTAACCGAGATGGACTTAATACTGAGAAGAAAACTGAAGAAGAAGAAGCAGCTCATGAAAAAATCTGGGAAAAAGAAAAAGGGCGTTCACAATACGATTAGAACAAGAAAACGTAAACAGTAGATGTAGTCTGGATTAATCCTTTAATCGTGAATTGTACTCAACTAACTGCGTAGACCGTTTAGATATAATATGGATGAAATCAGCGTGGCGTCAGCCAGAACTTTATCATTACGGTTCGGTTTGTCAATGTGAACCACTTTCTAATAAACTCCTGATAATGTGCTTTATTGAATGTGTACATTGCGTTCGAACTGAAAATAAATAGCTGTTTTAAGTCGACTACAAACTTCCCAATGTTTTCGTAGAAGATATTTATCCTGATCTTAGACAGTTTTAAATTTGTCACCAGTTGATTGACGTGCATCAAGTAATGAATGACTCATCCGAGCAAATAATAAACATATTCTGCATAATACAGAAAAACTGGATGCAACACCTTTTTTAAATATTCATTCCAGTGTTTTCAGAGAGATGAGTTGGTATATTCCGTTGGTATCTTTTAACATTGCATACTTCTTGTGGTATACACAATGCTGAATCCTGTATAGACGCTTCCATTAGTGGTCAGTGTTATTAAAGAACGTCTTTTGTATTAGATAATACATATATCGCATATCTTACCTACCATTCTCTAGTAGGTAATTTTCATATTTCTTGTTTGGTAATGGATGCATATTACACATAGAATACTCCAGCTTATGGGTTATGAATCTGCATTTGTGGGATGTTTCCCCGGAGAGAGTAGCCCTTCAGCCATGTGTCTCGGGTTTGATCAGTGCTGATACTAAACAGATCAACTCCACAATTTCCTTTATTTTTATAAACATCTTGTCTAATCTTGGCTGATTAAGGAGCTTTTTTCTTTTTAAGGTACTGCGTCATCGGATGAGTCATGAAAAGAGAACTGAATATTTTTGTAAGCGTGTGTAATTGAGTGAAACAGTCTAATTAAGATTGGAATTATTTCTTGATGTTGGTTTTCATATATTGCTGAAATACAAAAGATTTCCAATCATCACAATGATAATATAATTTCTGTGTTGGTGCTCTAACCACACACATGCTGCTTATTGGATAATCTAGAACTTCAGTCTGCAGTGGTTTACAGCTCAATTAAGTACTTGCTGTTCATCATGGCTATGGTATTTAAGAAAAAAATCCTCATGAGACTTTTAAGAATGTTGTTTGGAGACAGTGATTAAATTTTCGTGATTTATTAGCAGAATTAGCTATCCATTGCCAAACAATTGTCATTATTGTACAGAACTGGTTGAGATCTAAATTAGTCTAGAAACTTGAGGATACTAGATCAGCAATATACAGCAATGTATGGAGAGAAATCTTTCCGAGTATCAGTTTCCAGGCTGTAGAATAAGTTGGCTAATCAAATTAAACTTGGTGCAAGTAAAGAAATATTTTCTTAGGTTATTAAAATCCTCTTAATTAAATTAGTCTGTGATATCTATCCACCAGCAAGCATGTTTACGTATAAAAGGTGTCTGCATTGTGAGCCAGAACATTTTTTAATTCGAACAACTAGTTTATTAAGGCAATATATAAAATACTGTTATATATATATATATATATATATATATTATTATTAATATCATTGACTTCTCAATCTTAAAGTAATGAATAAGCAACAGTTGTCTAAAAAGGTGTTTTCTTATTAAATTGTTTATAAAACATATTATGTGATACTTCTTCACATTTCATGAAAAACATCACCTTTACCCATGTTTATCCCATCAAGTGACTGTATGGTCAATCACTGGTCTACTTACAGATTCTAGGACACACAGAAAAGAAGAGGCAAAATGTAATTTTTTTTAACCAAAGCAATTTTACTTATTCCAACTTTCAAAATGACTGAACGAGTTATTATTTCAGGCCAAACATGGAGTATTCAAATGAAGTATTCATATTTGAATACGCATGTATTGGAGTGTATCTTTATAGATGTAACAATAATGGTAGGTAACATCTGTATAATGCTGTATTCATTGTGATTGAAATTATAGTAATTACATGCTAGTTTAAAAGGTATGTTTTAAGAAGTTTATTGGTCTTTCTGAGAGCATTATGGCAGGAACATTGCAAATCTCGGTTCATCTCTAGGTAACCATGTTTGTGGGATTTTTTCCTAAAGAGCCCCTCCTCTGTCATATGTCCCAGGTATGGTCAGAACTAATTCTAAACAAACTATGGACTCACTTTAAGAAGTTTCCAAAAAGTTAAAATTGTCTTTGTTGCTTAGATATTCTCGGGTAAAGATCATACCATTTTGCAGATGCTTATTTATGGAAAGATTTTTCATCGTAGATTGCAATTCTTGTACTGGGAATGGTCATCTATGAAGTAATCTGGTGCTAGTTAGTACCTGCCTAATTATTCTTCTGGGTAGGCTGGGATGGTTCCAGTTTAGTGTGATACAGATTTAAAGCATTGTTTCCTATAGTGAGCTGTATGATACAGTTAACCATTGCGGGCAGTATAATAATAGCAGCACAATTCTGTATATGTTGTAGATGACCAGTAAGTGTGTGTGTGGTGTGCCATACAATGATGCATTTCAATAGGTTAGACGAGATGTTACCAACCTTCGGCCCAGGATTTTGCATAGTGATCTATAGACAGATTTGATCGATGTTCCGAATACGGTAGCAACTCTTAGCTTGATGTAAGATTTACCTAGCTTTCCATCTTAAGTGTATTATCCAGGTATACTTAGAGATTCTTTACTATTGGCTAATTTAATATTGTGCAGTTTTTTCATGATATATAGCAGTGATGGAAACCAGCATGATTTCAATGTTTGTAGTAGTCTTGATGAGCATGATCATTCAAATGAACTACAACAGGAGGAACGTAATACATCAAAATGTGACGAAACTGCAGTTGCCAGTGAAGGAGATTAATTCTTTGACGTAGTGTCATCAGATTCTGATAAAGATAATGTTTTAGAAGATTGATGAACGAGAACATCTTGGCAGAAGTATCCATTATTGGGCGACTAAATATTCTTGTTTGAGGTCAGAATTGAATGAATTGCTAGAGATTCTAAGACAGAATGGACACAGACTGGCCAAGGATGCAAAGACTTTACTGAAAACTCCGAGTAATGTGCCATCAATAGATAAACGTGGTGGTCATTATATCTATTTCAGCATTACATCTGGTATTCTTCTAGATATAGCCCTCTGGTGCCTCTGTGGTATAACTGGTAGCGCATTGGATCACATATTACTACTACCTGTGTTCGAGCCTCGGCGTGGGCATATCTGAAGGGTGTTTCATTACCTTTGGAGGTCCCTTAGCCCATTTAGCCTACCATGTGCACAAAAATGGCCCATAAAACATAACTTATCATCGAAATATAGCCCTAAAGCAACCTGTTGATGGAAATATTGGATTAAGCTTCAACATCAATGGTATCCCACTGTTCAAATCCACAACTCGTCTGGTTCTGGCCAGTACTATGTTCAATGAATGGGTGTGGCTTTATTCTGTGGTACATACAAATCGACAACATTGGGAGATTTTTATAGAAGACTTTATTGGAGAGGCGCAGCAACTCATAAGGCGTTCGTTATAGCAATACACGATTGTATGTACCGGTATCAATCACTAGCTTCATATGTGATGCACCAGCCAGGGCATTACTGAAATGTATTAAACTTTAAAGCACACAATGCCTACCACTCATGTGTGTATGAAAGATGTGTTATTAAAGGTACATGGAATGGTCGTGTGGTTTTTAATACAGCTGAATCACATATAACCCTCATACAAAAGAACTTGACAACACGCAATACAAGATGCATCAGGTTGGTAGGACCCCGACTTATTGATGTTGGAACCGACTGCGTTCACCGTTTTGCCCTGGACTAGATGCATCTTGTGTGTTTTGGGGGAAGTGATAAAACTTTGTTATCCTTCCTTTGTGGGGACAGAAAGAATGTCGTTTATATCATCACCTGAAAACTCAAATATCTGACAAATAGATATCGTATCTGAAGGTTGTTTCATCTTTCACTTCGTCTCATTACCTTTGGAAGTCGCTCGGCCTATTTAGCCTACCTTGTGCACAAAACTGGCCGTAAAACATCAATCATCATCATCATCATCATGATTGTATAACGGATTAATGCCAAGTGAATTTACACGCCAACTGAAGTGTTTGTCGGAAGTAGACAGATGGAAGGATAATGGAATTCAGACAATTCCTATTCTATACACGACCTACTTGTTGTCCTACGTTGAATATTAGATGATGACCTGTATAAACACTTCTTGGCATTGTGTGTTGTCATATTGCTGGATTCTAATGAAGAGAAACCTCATGCATATATAGGCTATGCTAAGGAGCTGTTGCAGTATTTTGTTGAACAGGCACACAAGATTTATGGAATCGATACTTTCAATCTGTACAATGTTCATAATTTGTGTCATATTCATGATGATGTCAGGTATTACAATACATCCTTGAATGATATCTGTGCGTTCCCATTTGAGAAACATCTACAAACTATCAAAAAGCTTGTTAAAGAGTCAGAAAATCCTATCCCACAAATAACGAAACATTTAGCTGAAGCTGAACACCCCCAGAGCTGACAAATGAAGAAAAATAAACAATACATTTCAACAAAGAGTAAAGATCACTGCTTCATGCTGAACAAAGAGAACGTAGCTTTTTCAAGAGAGAAAGGAACTAATGGTGATTTTATC
This sequence comes from Paralvinella palmiformis, assembly GCA_025642065.1. Lineage (NCBI taxonomy): Eukaryota > Metazoa > Annelida > Polychaeta > Terebellida > Alvinellidae > Paralvinella > Paralvinella palmiformis. Next base: position 520,542 of record JAODUP010000205.1, read on the forward strand.
TTATATGTGATGTGCTCAATCAAAACAAACTGAGTAAATTCTTTGATCCGCTCGGTTCATCCAAGCTGATAAACATTGAACTTATTTGAGATGTCGTGATACACGAGAAGAAGAGTCAAATGCAAGTGCTAATGGTAGTCTGTTTACCATACCGGGATGGGAAAGTAATTTTCTCTCTCTCATGCAACACTGAACAACGCTGAATATCATTGTGAGTGCACATAAACTGAATTCAGCTTTCAGATGTTTAAAAAATATGTCGATGATAATTAGCTGATCTTGTTATCTCCCAAATACAATTTCACAGATGTCGGTACCGCATGTTAATTATTATAATGCAATTTGGTCGAGTTTATAGTCAAGATGTGGTGGAGGGCTGTATGGATTAAGGGTGGTGAAGGGATGGAGGGCCTCATCTCCTCGTGTTGGGTAGATAAGGATCGGGATCATCTCCACTGGCCAGCTGATAAAGAGTCCACTGCCATGAGGCCTCAGACAGGGTCACAGAAGGGTTGGCTGTACTTTGATCTGGTTAAGATAAAAATACAATCCGGTATGGAGTTATTAGCAGCAATATGAATAGTATTCATGTAGTATTCTGAATTTAGTAATTCATCAGTGTCACATGTTTTTACAACAAAACAAATGTGAGTCAACAAGGCAGAACAAATCATGTCCCTTTGCCATCATCTAATCATCCTTTGTGTAATCATTACAGGCTAACACAATCAAACTGTACTTGGTTATCAATTACGTTGAGGAGTATTGATTCAAATCTCATCATAGAGAGGAAGAGTAATTATGTATGTGTTTATAAGAGGAAAAGTCCTGTTAAATTATAAATACTTGTAGCTGAGGAGAAACCTCTTGACTTCCTGCACGTTGACTGTACATAGTAAACAAGAAACCCTGGTTGTTCAAATGAGATATTTTTTATTTACAAGTTAATTATCATATCTATTCAGGGTCATCTGTGAAACAGAAGGAGAGCAAGAAGACGAATACATGTTTCTGCTAGTGAGTGAGAAATGAGTTAAACTTTATACACGTTCAAAACATCGTGTTGTGCGTGATAGTCACCTCTAGCATAGATATAACGTGATTTGTTCCTAATTAATAATATATTTCTAAATCTATGAGCCCACAGCTCAAACTATGCGAATTGAGTACAATACGTAGTTAAGTTTACTGCTGATTAGTTTAGAAAATATGTCTGAATGCAATATATCCACCCAAGGAGAATTTCAGATCACAACCTACTTGTAGACCAACTGCAACATCCCACGTTCCCCGGAAAATCTTCAAAAGGTATGTTTTAAATTAACAACATCTGATAATAATAATAATTTGTGATATTTATATAGCGCCCTATTCAGCTAGAAGCTGCTCTAAGGTGCTTTACAATATTATTTACAATATTATTATCCCCGACTCAGACCTGTTTCCACCCAGCACATATCTCAACTCCAAAAGGAGAATACATCGCATGCTGCCATTATAGGCACAAAGCGATATTCAAACAAATAGTCATAACGTCCTATCAGGTACTCATTTTTATGGATGAGTGAACCAGTCGCCACGTGACAGTATTGCAGCTCACGGAGCCTCGGCTACGAGACCTACGCTCTAACTAACTGCGCTATCACGGCTCGACCTGATCAGATCAGAATGAAACAAAGTGTTTTACTACCACGATTGGTTGAGATACTACAAATCAGTGTCAGTCACGCCTCTCCTGCCGGAGACACTCTCGTGAAAACTACAGCGGGCAATTACATATATGAACATATTTGTTACTAAGTTTACACCAAACATTAAAATGAGTTAGTGTTCTATTCGTCAATGATGTTACGGGTAAAGCTATCTTGATTTTTGACACATGGGGTTTGTGACCGGGCTATATGTCACACAATTTGCATTATTTTAAAACTCGTAGATATTTATGGTTATAGCTAAGCATCTACATTTTGTATTGTTTAAATGAAAGATTTCTGCCCCAAATAAAAGCTTAGTCCATTTTTATATACAAAGTGTCTGGTCTGGCACTTATAGGTTTGTTTTCAGGTTACAGAGCCATATTTTCCTGGTTAATGCTTCATCTAGTGTATTTATTATCCATTTTAGAAAATTAATAATAATCACCAATGGTATATTTGCAATTATTTAACATTTTATCATGTTTAGAATTTTCAAATTGTCAACACTTCACCTGATATAAACAATGACCAGAATTATACAAATGGCTAGCGTGGTTGTTTTTTTTTTTGTATGTGAGAGATGGGCCATCTGAGGGAATACACCTGGTCAGCAATAAACTGGTCTAGTTTTAAAATGTATTTGAATTGGATTTATTTAACTTATTTCCTAAAAGGATGCATCCAGTCAAAAAAATAAGTTACCATACTTTCAAATTAATTTCCCTGGAGATGATAATCAATCCAATTAATGTTGATAATTTGTTATCTATTGAACACCCACCAGTGACACCTACCAGGGTCTAGCTATGTGTAATATTTATTATGTAATCTTTTGTATTGTATACGCATTTATATGTATAAGTTTTATCTAATAAATCAAACCAAATAAAAATCCACTAATTATCAATGTTTCTCATTGATGTGTGTATAGATTCATATGATTATCAGATCAAATTACCAATAGTACAAGTTTCAATTAATTGGAAATCACATATTGATACTTTAAATGTTGACTCCTTATGACACAGGAGACTTGTTTGGAAAATAAACACTTTCCTGTGATAATATGTTTGTCAAATCATATGAGGAACGATGCCAGATCATTTATAAAATTGTCAAGAGAATTCCTAAGAAAATCCCCAAGGAAATCTTCCAATGGTATATTCCACCCTGTTTATACTAATAACAATTAAAATAAATTTTTTTATCTTCAATAGAAACTATTCCATACGATTAACAAAGTACGTAGTGCCATAGTTTTGCATTGGAAAATAAATATGTTGATGTATTCTCAAATGAAATCTTTGTCATTGAATTAAAGAACACATTGATTTATCGATCTTATTCTACATGTATCATAGGAATTCAGTGAAGCTCTCAACTGCCAAAGCCAAACAATGTCTGTCTGATAGATGAACTCCAAACTTTCCATGACATAGGTATGTAGATATTTGGTGTGCCAAGTGCTATGATGCAACTAATACATGTGTGTGTGCATGTCATTACCTGACTTGTTTATTTTTGCTTACATCTCAGCCTTTATTGCACTTGCCAGAATTGATTTTGCTATCTAATACTAGGCCGTTTTTCATCCTCAATTCTTCACATGGTGTATTTATTTGGGGCCCCTCCTGTGGTCTAGTTGGTAGCGCTTTGGACCACAGATCACTATCACCTGAGTTCAAATCTCCGCATGGGCATATCGGAAGGTTGTTTCATCTTTGACTTCGCTTCATTACCTTTGGAGGTCACTCAGCCCATTTAGTCTACCATGTGCACAAAAGTGGCCATAAAACAACAATTATCATCAAATTCACATGGCATATTTATCAAACATCTACATATTTTCAAAAACCTGGGATACACAGAATTGGCAACCAACTTTTCTGATATCAAATACAGTTAGTTAAGTTGCACAAGTTTTCAACAAATAAAGATCCGAATACGTGCGAGTACATTGATTGTAAATTGTACATATATTTTAATATGCAATCATATGTTATAACGGTGACAATACATTTATCTTGGCTCCTTTCCATCAATAAATGTTAGAGGGTTGACATGGAACCATTTTAAAATTACACAGGAGGTTCATTTCAATTTTAATTGCAAAAAGGACACTACAATGACAGTAACATTATAATATTTAAGCGAAAACTATAGTCCTGATCATTTAATGATTATGTTTCTCATTAACAGCTTTAAATGAAAGCACTAATTCTTCTCTGTTTGAGTACATGATGGGTACCCATAAGTAAAATTCTTTGGTAATGAATGTTGAAATGATTTTGCCTGGTGTAATATAATAGCATAGTTTATTATATATCGTTTAAAATGATCTGTATTGTCAGTTACATGTTTGATATGTTTCGATGTGTTAGCTGCAACAAAATAGAAAACCCCAGTAATAATGAGCAAGAGAATTTTGGGTGGTAAAAGACACTCACCTGTCACAACCAGACCACATACACATTTGGCCCAGAAACCAGATTTATCAACCAAGAATAAGTCAGCAACATCTCAAAATTATCCTTTAATTGTATGTTCGTTACCTGTAGGTTATTCAATATTTTCTTAGTAGCATTTTTAATATTTTGTAACAAGAGTTAAAATGAGTTAATATGTTAAGACTGTCATTTATTTTGTACTTAGGCTTTCCTGATATGCTCTGTAATATGCATACAGATGATATGATCAAAAGGACTTTGTCCACAGGATCATTGACCTTTGAAACATATTTATCATCAGCCACTGAATAATCACTAATTTAAAGCATGTTTTCACAAATTTATTACTTTCCATTGAAGTCCTTGTAAATTTGATACAATGTTTGATTTTTTTCAGAATTTCAGAAGTGAATATTGGACATATTGGACATAGGGGACATGTTGAGGCAACTAGGGGTGCACTATGAGTCTGTCAGCTCACAGTTTCATATCAAACAACTGATCACTTTGGAGGAGCTGGTAGCATTGGGAGAAATATTAAGCATTCGAGACGAGGCTGAAAAACTGGTGGGTTAGTTATAACAGATATAGGTTCTATATTTTGGAGAGAATAGAAAAATCATCTAGTGGTGACATTTAGCTTGTCACGTGATAGTGAAAAGCTGAAATGACTTTTAGTACTTGTATTACGATGATGATGATGATGACTGATGTTTTACGGCAACTTTTGTGCAGATGGTAGGCTAAACAGGCCGATACTTGTATTACATACATAGATATGTGTGTAATAATACCAAAGCAATTATATTGCCATACACTATATATTTTAACAAAAAAATAAAATTCAATTGGCAACATTAGCAAGTAGCTTTTCCTGTGAACGTAATATCCTTTTCAGTTATCAAGGCTGTCCTGTGTTATCATGTTGCTAGTATTGTACCCCCCTCCTCCATTACTATGGTTTAGCAACATGCCACATCTGCAGACACTTTCTTGTAAACAAAATTCAAGTCGCGGCTGCTGACTATGATTGGACCATGACTATGATATATACCAGGTCACACTTTGATTACTTTTAATTAGCCTTGGTAAACAATTTCCAAGATAACGTGACTGCATGGTTCCAGTTTTGTCAGAACAGCAAACTTAAACCCCAATTCTCCTTTCCCAGTTGTTTAGTTTTATAGTATAAATTAAACTTCTTTTAATACACGATTTCTCTTTTTGTTTTACAGGTGCAGTTATGAAATGCCTTAAAAGTATTGAGGCAGAAATTTATCAGGCAACTGCCAAATATCTGCGTTTTGCACCCAAGAGAGCAGCTACTGACAGCAGAAAAACAATTGGATATTAAAGTCTTTCTAATATATGTAGCTAATTATGTTGATTCATTCCTATTTTTATTAAATAATTTTTTGGTGAATTTGTGTAGGGTTTTCCGGTGTTTATAAGATTCTTTGAGGGAGCACGTCATAAAGTACTCCTGAGATATAAATGGTAATCGGTTAACATTTATTTTGGACTCCCCTCTCGTCATGTTTATTGGGCTGCGGGTAAAACCAAATATTAGCCAATTATATCACCAAATATTAAAATATAACATAAATGACAGGGTGTAATGAATTTCATAACTATTTATTAAACAGACAATTTCAGTTAAACATACAGAAAATGGGATACACATAAAACTATATTAAAGACTTTGTGTGTATATTTATCCTTTTAGTGAAGAGCCCATATCATTAGGTCATCCCCACAGACAGAGAGCTCTTTGATGTCATAAAAAATCGCGCTTTAATTAAGACGTTGGCAATTGTTGTCGGGTCTTTGACCGCCCCCCCTCTCCCTAATCACTTAATAACATGTTCCCTCACGAGTTTGGAGTTCCTATGTGGACATTTATGAACATGTGAAAATTTTATTTCTCATAAATGGCTTTAATAACATGAATATTTCTGATTTTGTAGATATATAGTAAATATTGTGAAATACTAAAACTTATCTCGTCAATATTCTAAGTATATTTGTATACGACTAATATGTATGTTTATATCTTGTGTAACTGTATCAATTTTAGTTAAATTCTCCATCCATGTAGATTAGATGTAGTCATCTTAACACTGTTGATAACAAGATTTTTTTTAAAATTGTGATTCATTGCGACATTTTTTAAAATTATTGTATGAATGTTATGAGGATATTATAATGCAGTTTCAATGTAAATTTTATCACATGGATTTTACCTGGAAATATATCATAATTTCTATGTGGATATCTACATAATTTCTACTTAGAAATTTTGACGTAGTTTTCGCCTGGAAATAATTACGTAGATTCAACTAATAGTCTACAAAAAAAAAAAAAAATAACGTTTATGATTTATGCTGAATCTACGTGTATAATATGTAATGTGCCTGCTGGGGAAATGCTTAGACGTGAAAATGTTAATATTTATCTTGTCGTCCAATTGCTGATGTCAGAGAAACAGGATTCCATAATGGATCATATGTACGACTAGTCATGGATTGGTTTTATGATCATATAAGTAATGCATACATGACTAGAAAACAGAAAATCCACTAGTTCACCTAGCTGTTCAGTATCAATCACAGTGAGTCGTATGAGTTCTGTAGGTGCATGTTTGACCAGAGTTTGTTGGATATCCTGATACTCCTGCTGGACAGATTCAAGCATCAATAATCTTGAGTAACAGCGTACGTGTCTCATGTGACTGCTTTAATTGGCTTCACTAATTTTGTTAAGTATGCCGGCCTGAAATTTATATCCAGCCGGCACTAAAATTTATGCGGGGGTCCCCAACCGCACTACAAACAGTATGTTTATCCCCCCCCCCCCATCGCAAGATTTGTCATTATTTTGGCCCACCCCATTCAGAGGTATACCGTGTATGTAGTATCATGCCTATGACGATGATTTGTTGCAAATCAGAACATTCCTGGATTTTTTCTTCCAGATATGACTTAATTCAGACCAAGACGTTGTCAAAGATGTTATCTGAATAATAAAGAGCAGTCTTAAGGAGATTATTATTTTATATCACATCAAATGCATCATGCGCCAGGCATTTTGATCCAGTAATTCTACAATAGAGTTGTAGACCCGAAGTAATGTCGTCACAGTTGAGTTTCCTGGAATTTGCTATAATCATGTAACTGGACAGGTGTATCTCTAATTTTCTGTCAACCATCAACTGGGTGTAACAATTAAGCGACTCAGACAGCATATTATTTGTAATGGCTGAAATTATTGATAATAGTTGTTTGGTGCATTTTTTCTGTGATAGGGGTATATACCTCTTTAGATAGTTGCCCTAGAACATGATGTCAACATCCATGATGGGTATTATTTGTTTTACTGGTATATCCGGTAGTGATGTTGTCCCAATTTCTGATAATTTTGATCGCGAAGAACGTAATGAAATAATTTGTTAAGTTAATTCTTATCTGAAGGTGATGTTGGAAAAGGCTTCCGCTTGTTCGCGCCCATACTATTCCGCTCATTTCCGAGTGAGCTCAAAAAGTCTCGTACGGTCGATACTTCATATTCAGCTGTTTAGTGGAGTAATAGTTTTGCTTTGTCTTAATAAATAATTTATTCGCTACAATGAATTGTTAGTTGTAAAGTTTGAGGTGGAGATTTTTTCAGTCGCCTTGGTGCAGTTTCACTCAACCTTCCTCCGTTCACATTTTCCTGCTTAATTTGATCAGGATACCATATGGATCATTTGGCTTGATTAAAGCAATTCTTTAGTGGCCAATACTTTTTCGAATAATTATAATAAGAAATATTTCTTGGCATTATTAGTAACTTAGTACTTATATCTTGAAAGTTATATACGTGTTTTTGTGGGTAGAAACGTAGTGACAAGTCTCTGTTTACATGGATCACTTTGGGCTTGTCACCATGTGGTTAATTAATTATACAACAAAATATGCACTCATCCTCGGGTTGGAACACGGAGGGTAATATGGCGTTCCTCACATAACCGAGTAGAACTATATCAAAACACGCATATCTTGATGACGTCAGTACCCAACTATGTCGGCTGAACTTGGCGAGTGAAGACGGATAGAATCAAAAATTAATGAGGATACCGTATATGGCACGCGATTGCTGCTCAGAAAATCAATTTTTGCGTTCGCGCGAATAAATATCCTCGTAATATTATCTCTTTTAATATAGCGTTTAATAAAATTACAGTTTCATACATGTTAAGTTTCGGAAATGCCAAGACAGTGGATTTATACGTAAATATGAGGGTTTCAGAAAATCAAGCTTTTATTCGTAAATCGGAATATTCTAATAATTACTATGGTAACAGAAAAGAAAATACTCCTTAGATCATAACAATCAAGTTTTATTATTATCAACCAATTACCTTCCACCAGATGAAATATCTAATGCACTAAATAAAACATGATAAAGTGTGTGTCAATTAATGCAGATCTTGCAAAATCAAATTTTATAAAAAAAACCTGTTAAAGACTTGCATGTAAAGACAGACTGTGTTGTTTTTACATATACCTCATTTCAGGTACTATTATAAAACAGGTATATTCGTCGTACCGGTCGTGATTACGTGCCAAACTAGAACACGTGAGCTTTAGCAGATACAATTTGGACAGTTTCTATTGACCCAGGAAAAAAAAAACACGCGAGACATTCCTTGGCTAAAAATAAAAGAAATTATTGATATTAAAATTGATAAAGTCAGATATTTGTTTGTTTGGGTTTCGATCGGGAGAAGTAGCTCATAATCGGGAGGCTCCAGTCGAAACCGGGAGACTTAACATGTCTGCAGTGTTGATAAACTTAATAATAATAATTAATACATATATACTGACTAGATTTAATCTTATCTACAGTTTAAATTTAAAACAATTGGGGGTAGGAGGAGAATGAAAATTCACAGAGAATTGCTTTAAACGTCATCACTTTTGTGCGCAAGGTGGTGTGGTTTTCCATTAGTACCAAGTTATCAGTATTATAGCCTTCAACAAAATCGTCGAGTTTCAATGAACCCGTAAGTAACATTGAGCTGCTAAACAGCCTAGGTACGAGGACCGTATGAGAACATGGCATTTTTTAGTTCATTTTGTTTTCATGCATGTTTTGGCATATAAAGCACACTCTAGAGAAAAGCCATTCCCCGTCGCCCCCTATCGTCCAATTTGGCAAGCCATGTGTACTGAAATTCATAGTTAGATGGAACCAAGTAGTTGATAACGTGTTCATGTCTCTGTTCGTGCAAGCACGTTGATATCGCATCCGATCGACGTAGTTTTGTTATTGGCACAGTCAACGTCAGGGAAACATACAGTCAATGTTGTCGCTCGGCCCATTTAGCTTAACATGTGTACAAAAGTGACCGTAAATCATCAATCATCATCATCATCATCTTTGTCTTCTACTAGATTTTAGTCCTCTTTGATTTTACCCTACTCACATTTACTACATGTATATGTACCGTAATGAGTACTTGTTTATTACTTACTATACTCACAATAAGACTTAGATTCAATAGGAATAATCGGGTCTCAGATGTCATTCTTCACTGAACAATATGATTTTTGATAATCTGAGATGTATCGGTACTCAGCTTCCAGAATGTTGTTGACATTTTGTGACTATTCAAATACACTGTTCTAACTTCAAGTTGATCATGAACTCTCATAAATAACACAAATTACGTTTTATTTTCCTGAGAGTAGCCATTTCATATTGTGTCCACTGTATTCCTGTTTATCTAAATATTTATTTCATTGAGTACATTTGACTATGCCACCGTTTCTCCTAATAGACTATTACACTATGGCGAGGCACAACAGGTCCAGCTGAGTTCAAATCTCGGCGTGGCATGTTTCATCTTTCAGTTCCTCATTACCTTTGGATGTCGCTCGGGCCATTTAGCCTACCTTGTGCACAAAAGTGGCCGTAAAACATCAAACATCCTAACATCCAAGGCACAACAGATGAACCTTTTATAATCAGAGTAAGTTGTATTAGTGACTTGAACATCTACCACATCAGCGTTTACTAGCATGCTATAATAAGACCATCACACAAAGCAATAGTTTCGGCGTCACATGCATTCAATAATCCAGGATCGAATCAAAAGCCAACCAATGACAGGACCGTATTATCCTTAAAGCTGACTTGGCTGAAGCCCGTCAATATTTCTGTTACCAGAGCTCTAGGGCACCAATAGTTAAGGGTTAAGGGTACTTTGTACTCTGCTCTGTAGTGATACATGTACATATATATTTATCCAATACATATGTATTTATCCATATATATATATATATATATATATATATATATATATATATATATATATATATATATTTCTCTTAGATTATGCTAGGAGACTGAGTGGGGGAACTTTCCATTGTTTCTTATCATAAAGGTTGGTGCTAAATATGCTAGTGTTGCAGCATCCCATAGTTAACTCCACTCTATTGACATAATATGGCAATAAATGTTTCAGTACCAAACCAATTTTTTTTAAATCAAATCTTCGGAAGACCCAGAAATAGATGTATAACTATGTATTGCGGCCTACCGTACCATGGTCAGGGTGTCAGGTGTAGTGGGGTGAAATATTGAAGTACCAGAGGGCAGCCCGTAGTACCTAAAAGCTTAGGGACCCGGCCATCAGTTAATCAGGCCATGGACCTTGACCTCTACAGATATTTCAGCCGTTCAATATAATCTGTGTTTCATGATGACATTCTGTCAACATATGTCACGCGCCATTCACCGCTTTTTCTACATATAACAGAAGACGATGGTGTCATTCTTTCAATTATCATACATGAATGCTTTACTGAAAGAGAATTATGCTAACCAAGCATCTAACATGAAAACATTTAGTGATCTATCTTCTGATCTCTCCTTGATAAGATCTAATTAATCTCCATTTTGCCATATAATCACAAAACTTGGTATGCTAAATTAGAGATCTGTACTGTCTTTGCGTTACATAGATGTCTATGTAATGACTGTGACGAATCCTAAATCACTGGGGCTCTTCCGTTGTCTAACTGGTAGCGCGTTGGATCACATATCACTACCATTTGAGTTCGAATCTCGGCGTGGGCATATCTGGAGGGTGTTTCATTACTTTTGGAGGTCGCTCGGCCCATTCAGCTTACAATGTGCACAAAAGTGGCCGTAAAACATCAATCAACCAATTTTAAATCTTTGTTGAATCCAGAGATACTTAGACTATTAGAAATTAACTATATCGGCATCATGTAATGTCTGTAAGGGTTTATGGCAACTGTTGAACAAACTAACCATTAGCTGAAAACAACAAATTGTACCTTCATTGAAAATGTAATTAGAGCTAAAATTTTAGTTTTATTTGGCAGACATAATTAATTAATATATATATATATATATATATATATATATATATATAATAATAAATTTTCTTAATTTTATAATCCAAACATGTCCCCTGCTAGTAAAACAGATACGATTAACAACAGCTACGATTAACAACAGATACGATTAACAACATATACGATTAAAACAGATATGACCATTGACCTAAAAGAAAACTAGACCGAACACGGCCGCCGATTTGATGGCAAACAGATCCCAACTTCCGGTCGAGGAAATAGGAACGCAGACGGGAAAAAATCAGGTTTATAAACGTGGTGAATTATTGTTATATCGCTGGTTGCATAAGCCGTGTGCGTGGAAGTAATACAAACGGGATGTCTTTTTAATTGGTAAGTATAAGGAACACATTTAAAACAACTGTTAAAGCGGGATTTTTTGGCGGGAAATTAACCTTAACCGTTATTCTGTTTAGCCTGTATGACAACCCTCGGCCTATCTCTGGCGTTTGATTCCAATTAAATTAGATCTACGGACTTGCATAAACCGACATTTACATATTTCATGGCCTATAATAGGAGAGGAATAATACAGATTGTCTGCACACACAAAATTATAATGCACACATCACAATAAATGTCCGTATTCGTAGGTTCAAAACTCGAAGCGCAGCTGCTTCAACGCTGCTTTTTCCCTTGCCGGAAGTCGGAGCTGTTTGGCCATGGCGGCCAATTCAAACGCTACTGACTGCTCGGTCTAGTTTTATATTTAGGTCAATGGATACGACTAACAACAGATATGATGGGTTAAAACAAGATATGATTAACAACAGTTACGATTAACAATAGATACAATTAAAACAGATACGATTAACAAACAGTTGTCAAGTTTGTCGCTTGAACCATGTGCATTAGTTCAGCTGTTAAAGTCACCGAACTGTTAGTGTAACCGACTCTTCGGGATTTCGCGGTACTTCTGAAGATATCGGTCCGAACTATAACAATTTTAACAAGACTTAATAAGCTGCCGTCGTTTAAGTCTTATTCCGTAACTCATAGCCATCTCCTCCATAAAACTGGTGTCGGCGTCAGAACAAGACAAGTAGGCGACTAATTATAGATATAATGTTATACAAGGTCACATAAGAAGCTATAGGTATATATCATCATTATCCTTAACCCAAAACATCTGGTTAGGATGAATGAGGAATTACGGCTTCAGGTAGGTAATAAGGTATCCAGACATTTAGCCAACGGACATTTAGCCAATATTTGCAGTGGGGACATTTAGCCAACATTCAAAATTTTCATCTTACATCTACATGTATATTGTTATATTTTTGAGTGTGTGTATGCTCTGTCAATATTATGTTCTCTTTATGGATGTTGCAAATATAGGCCTATCTTTAGATAAGATGTTAGTAACATAATAATTATTGCTGCTTTTTGTACAATTTGTATATTTATATTAATGTATACTGTTTTCTCCGGTATTATACATAAATATAAATAATGATATGTCCGGGTTGTGAGTTTTTTTACACAAACGTTATTAACACCGTTAACTACTTAACTATATCTGGTATGTCGGTTATTACTACTTGTATATACGGCAGATAATCTACTAGTCTCAGAATAATCCTCTATCCAATGTTGACACATACATGTATTGTAATGTTGTTAAGATTTGACTGCATAACCCAGGTGATATATCATAGTTTTAAAATGTGACTTCATTTTACCTCAGTATAGAAAGCCAGTCTGAATTTAATTTGAAACAGTGTTACACTTTCTCATGATCATAGTGTTATATCACATTGATACATGTCTGCATGTTGGCTTAAATTATTGAACTAATACTGTGATTATTATTTGATATCTAGCCTTTAATACTGTATAAAAGTGGAAGACTAGAGAATTCCAATTGGGAAAATTTTTTACATGTTGCCGTTGGAAATAAGAAATGTGCAAAGTGCAAAAAGTGTGATCATCAGCAAGCTAATAATAGTCCACTACACAAAATGTTCAATGGATTCAGTTTCATCAGAATCAAGTGAGCGAATATTTTCAAACTTTGTAAATATTCACACTAAAGTGCACAATCTTTTATGCAACAGTAAAGCTTTTAAGGTGGTATTCTGCTATAGGATTCTCAGAGGCAGTGCTGAATTAGAGTATTTAACTGTTCATTTAGACAAATTTCACTTTGTGTGCAGAAGAATAATAACTGTCATTATTTTGTTATATTCCTATTATTCATGTAGACATTCATGTGTCAAATATTAGGGTCTAGGACAGTTGCTCACCCTGACAGTTGCTCACCAAACAAAATGAAAAAGTGGACACTTGCTCACCAGTGAATTTTCAATGAGGACAAATTAAAAAAATTAAATGATTTTTAATTCAGAAATATATTTCTTAGTATCATATTACCTATATAATTATTGGGATGAATATTACCAATTATTAAGGAATTAAAGTTCGAGCAACTGTCCGTGCTCCAAATATTAAGTAGTGTGCTAATAAAAACGCATGTATGTGAAAGACACTATCAAATAAATGGGTCACCTAGTGCAAATAGATCTGGCTTTGTTTATAGTGCTTCTGTTTGGTGTACCTTCAAGTTGACCAGACCATCCCCAATGACACTAAACTTCTTTCACCTGGAACCAGTGGTTTCTATAGGCTAGTAGGGTAAAAGGGCCCCAAGGTCAATTAGATCTGGCTAACTTTACAGTGATTCTGTTTTATGTACAGTCAGAATTTGTTGATCCGACATACTCGACATACTCGTGTCATTATTTGAGTGATAAATTTAAATGAGATTATTATGGCTCGCTAGGTTTTTTCTTTCTGTTCTTAAATGACTCAATATTTTATTCAAGTATATTTATACTTAGCGCCAAGTTAAGAAATATAAAATATGGAAACAATATAGATAACACAAACAAATATATTAAAAGTATACGATGTAGACTTAATAATAGGAATATTGACAATGTACACCTATAGACAACATGTCAGAAATAAAGAATGTATTATATGCAATGTTTGTGTTTTCAAATTTTAGAGTATGAGACATTTATTTGTGATCATTACATTCGTACAATGAATTGAATAAAATTCAATTACATACACTTTGACGATTGAATATAACAGCTGTGGACTATATGTAACATCCGTGTTTGAAGTTTTAGAATATGAGACATCACTTTGTGTTTGTTACATTTGTACAATTAATTACAAAAATACAGTTACATACAATGTTTTGTATTTATTGAAACAACTATATTTATGAAAACTCACATAAACATAATAAAAAAATTTGAATGTTGGCTAAATGTCCCCCCTGCAAATATTGGCTAAATGTCCGTTGGCTAAATGTCCATTGGCTAAATGTCCCGGATTCAGGTAATAACACTGTTTCTGTAGCATCGTCAGTGAAGAACTTAGGAGTATATCTTGATACATCCCTGACCATGGAGAGGCAAGTAAATGCAATATCCAAAGCCTGTTATTACCAAATTCGTAATATTGGTCACATCAGGCGGTACATCACATTGGATGCTTGCAAAACACTGGCACACGCCCTGATAACACCTCGGCTAGATTACGCCAACGCTCTCCTGTATGGTCTCCCAAGCACACTGATGACACGGCTACAGAAAGTACAGAATTATTCTGCCAGGTTAGTCACTCGCACTCATAAAAGAGAACATATAACACCAGTCTTGAACTCCCTGCATTGGCTTCCGGTTATATACAGGTTGCAGTACAAGATTTTGGTGTACACTTTTAAGACACTTCAAGGGACTGCTCCTCAGTACTCAGTTCCGTATCAGCCGACAAGGTCTCTACGGTCTGAGGCTGCTGCAACCTTATGGAATAATCTTCCAGTAACCATCAGAAAGTGCAAGAACCTTGATACCTTCAAAAAGAAGATAAAAACTAATCTTTTTATTTCAGCTTTTCCTAGATGAATATATTATGTATTTAGCTGGAAAGAATTATGTATTTTTAAAGATGTAAATCTGTTACATCCATATGAATTATATATTGTCAAACGCCTTAAAGTAACCTTCTTACAGGTTATATAGCGCGCTATATACATTTTGTATATTATTATTATTATTATTAATGTTCAATACGGGGAAGCCGAACGTCTACTCTAGTAGATTGAATACCACTCCCTGGTGCCCGAGGAGAACAAGGGCCATACATTAGCCACTATTGTATTATCTCTGAGCTATATACTTTCTGGCGGGAGCTATAGGAAATTTAAACTTGATAGATGTCGCATAATTCGAGAAATTTGTGAATATTAGTATTAAATGACATTACATAACACACACGCATGCACACACACACACACACACACACACACACACATATATATACGAATATATGGTGTGATTTTGCAGCGTCACATTCTTGTAAAAAGCAAAATGGTAGAAGCTCAAGACGAAGGGGTATTTCATCGGCAGCTCATCTGATAGAAATGCTGCACATGAAAATACCACAAATTTGTGATCTGTATAAGGCATTCAGCCAGAACTATATATATATATATATATATATATATATATGTGTGTGTGTGTGTGTGTGTGTTTAATATTGTTGTCTTATATACCTTTTCGTTATAGTATAGATAATAACGTTATGGTTATCCATGAAAAGTGTCCACTGAAAACAACTTTTACAATCATAACGTTCTTCATAGTTTTAACACCCAGTGTGTGTTCCATTATACGACAGTTAGATATTTAGACAAAATTTGGAAAGCTAATTTTGACGTGGATGAACGTTCAGTAAGAAACGAACGTAAACTTGGTAGCATTAACAGTAAACTTTAAGTATATAATAGATTCGTGTATATATAAATGTTTCAGTGTATATCACGCGAAAATAAAAAAAAAAACACTGGTGCATGGATCTTGCGTTTCAACTATGATAATCATATCATACGAAATAGTTTCGTGAATAACAAAACGGCCTGGAATATTCAAAGATCTGCTGTAATTCAAGAACCTGGCAAATTCCTTCCGAATTCTTTCGAATTAAAAACAAAACAAGCCAAAGCGTTCAGGCGGCAAGCCGAGTTTTACCCAAAATGTCGCTAAGAATGCCCTTGTTTGGATAATGTATACTGCATACCTATAACTGCACGACTCGAACCCATAGAAACGTTTTTGGCTGAATCATCCTGCAGGATCATTGAAAAGATCATTCTCCGTCTACTCTCTCCCACTCTACCACTTTTTAGGCATACTAAAAGCTTTATCGTCGTCGAAAACCTCTCTTCCCACTCTGATGGCAGAAAATGATACATGCACTTCTAAAACGGCCAGCATATATACACCTATACATATGTGGCTAGCATTAGGTTTACGCCGCCTTCATTACTTAACCTATCTACAGTAGTTCTTGGGGGGGGGGTCCTATATTTACCAGCGATGGAAATCGGTAAATGTCAAGGGATACGGTGTGTCACCTTCAAATGACACATCTCGTCACGTTAGAATCATCTTCACGCCGACACTGATCGGGCATATTAATATGTACAGGAATGAATTATAGTTAAGTTTTAATAATTAAATACCTATCTATATAACAAACAGGCACCTCATTAAATATTTTCCGAAATTAATTGTTCCTGAAAACTTGAATTACGGAAAATAAAATCTGTACAAGACTTTCATATCGGGAGATATTTCTCCATCGATCTGTCTATTTGTAGGTTCCATCATCCTAGTGGCCATTAACGCCAACAAAACAATATGTACTGAGCTGATAGAAACATCTACGAGTAACACATTCTATTTGATCATGTTCCACTACGTAATGGAAGTGTTGGCTTCCCCCTTCCGTCACCAGTAATAACCCCTCCACTCAGCGCGGCCATGTTTATGACGTCACACGTTTTATTGCTATGTTCGCCATCGGCTACGAGACACGTGATGGCCGTCCGTACCGTCTGTCCGTCCGTCTGTCTGTCTGTCCGATTGGAGAATAGCCGGGATGATACGAATCGACTTCGTCAGCTTCACCTGTGGGTGGTGGTCGCTTAAGAAAGGTGGTCGGGATCAAGACGTCCGGCTTCGATTGTTCATTGAACGGATCACTTCCAAGTCATGGATCGCGTTGTTTTAGCCATTTATCCCCAGGAGTCCATCATGGATCGCGGCAATCATCTGTTTATCAACATCAGCCTGATGTTGGTTATTCTACATAAAGGTATGTGTACTTATTTATGTGTTGTTTGTTTGTTTGTTTACTTGTTTGTTGTTTGTTTGTTATGAGTGGGTGGATTTATCCAAAGAATAATACGGTTACGTTAAATTACCTTTAATTTAGTGCTTCCGATAATAGAGGCCAAGAAAAGATAATATTTCTGCGGAGATGTTTATGTGATGAGAGTAATTACCGACATAAAAATTGACGAACATTGACAACACACCTTTTTTTATAATGTCGTTATAAAGCTTTCTTAAAATAAGACCAGTTTTATTTGTTCCCTGAAATATCCAATAATTATCGAAAGATTCTACGATTATTGAATAATATTATTGATTGTATATATTTTATGAAATCACCTGAAATGCCACCGGAAGGCCCTTTCACGGTTGTGTGGATTTACAATAACAACAACAAGATTAATAATAATAGTAATAGTAATAATAACAATAATAATAATAATAATGTAAGTATTAATAGCAATAGTAGAAGCGATAATATTAGTTGCTACGGCAGCAACAACATTAGTAGTGCTAGTAGTAATAGTAGTAACAGTAGCAGTAGTAATAGTAGCAGTAGTAGTAGTAATAGTAGCAGTAGTAGTAATAATAGCAGCAGTAGTAGTAGTAATAGTAACAGTAGTAGTAGTAGTAATAGTAGCAGTAGTAGTAGTAATAGTAGCAGTAGTAGTAGTAATAGTAACAGTAATAGTAGTAATAGTAGCAGTAGTAATAGTAGCAGTAGTAGTAGTAATAGTAGCAGTAGTAGTAATAATAGCAGCAGTAGTAGTAGTAATAGTAACAGTAGTAGTAATAATAGCAGCAGTAGTAGTAGTAATAGTAACAGTAGTAGTAGTAATAGTAGCAGTAGTAGTAGTAATAGTAGCAGTAGTAGTAGTAATAGTAACAGTAATAGTAGTAATAGTAGCAGTAGTAATAGTAGCAGTAGTAGTAGTAATAGTAGCAGTAGTAGTAATAATAGCAGCAGTAGTAGTAGTAATAGTAACAGTAGTAGTAATAATAGCAGCAGTAGTAGTAGTAATAGTAACAGTAGTAGTAGTAATAGTAGCAGTAGTAATAGTAGCAGTAGTAGTAGTAATAGTAGGCAGTAGAAGTAGTAATAGTAGCAGTAGTAGTAGTAATAGTAGCAGTAGTAGTAGTAATAGTAGCAGTAGTAGTAGTAATAGTAGCAGTAGTAGTAGTAATAGTAGCAGTAGTAATAGTAATAGCAGGATAATCTCTTTGTAATATTGTCTATCTGTTAAGTATAGAACGTCAAAGATATTATTGTTATTACTAATATATTAATAATCGTGTACGGAGCAGACTATATTAGATTACTCTTGCTATCTCATCGCAAAACTGTCGCATTATTAAATGACAAGTGTAACGTATGATTAGTCTATTTTCTAGTGAAATGTGAGATAATGCCAGACGAGATTTTACACACGGTGAGGCCAACTCGGTACGAATATAGGTTAATACCGTCCACACCTGTATCCGTGTCAAGGACAAACAGATGACAACTGTTGCGCATCAAATGTAAAACGAAACAAATACGAGATGAATAACGATGACTTTTTATCATCTCTCGTCATTTTGGAGTCAGTCTCGGTGGCTGTATATCACGATGAGGCGGTGACCTTGACGACCATTTCGGTATCCTACGGCTAAAGGACAGCTATTGGTAATGGGATGACGTTTGTTTATCACTTCGGAAACCAGTAGCACGTCATCCCCCTCCCTCCTCCCAGCATAACACGGCTTCGCTCCAGTATCTATCTGGACACGTTCCGTTATTGCCCGGTGTGTATGGTTTCCAGTCTCGCTTCGGGCGCGTTCCTTCGCCGGATTACAACTCGACGACGAGCCGGTAACGCGATATCCCTGTCAGCTAGAAGTCGTTTATCATGACAACCATTATCCGGGAGACAATGTAGACCGGAGCACATGTCGGCTGGCTTCAACAATATGAGGTCACTAAGTCAGCGTCTAGCCAATCCGAGATAACCTTATCAGTAGCTTATTGGATATTTTTGTTGCTGTTTTCGGGCTGGCTGGCGAGGGGAGGGACGGATTGTCTTCTCTCCTCCCCCCTCTTCTTCTTCCTCATCCTTTATTTTTGTTGTTCCGTCGACAAAACTGGGCTATGGAATATGTTCCACTATGATGACTATGCCATGTGAAGGATTGGCAAATCATCCGCTGATTTCACATCTATTCTCCAGCAGAAGTTCAATTATAAAAAGACGAAGCTCGGAGAGTACCATTTCTCGATGGCGATCACAAAAGGCTTAGGACATTGATTGGCCCTTGGAGATGGTCCCCTTTACGGTTTAACGCCCTTGGATTAGCCAGGGGTAGGAGGAGTTAGTTGTTTGTATGTCTTGTCTTCTCGGGTGTTTGAGGAATATGTTAATATTGATAACGTCATACTTATTAGTGTTGTGTTCTCAACAACATACCCGGATCTAATGACAAACAATACACCTAACGTGGTCATCAATCTATACCTGAATATCATCATTAACGACCGAAAGACAAGAAGTAGTTATAAGGATGCTAACAGTGTGCACGGTAGGTAGTTAACTGCAGCAGTAATTATGGCAGTAACCCCACACAAGCAGCGGCAGTGGAGCTGCTACTAGTGTGAACCAAAATGAGAAACGATGTGCAGAATTTAGAAGATTAATCGGTGAATCTGTTAACTTGTTAGCAGTCCTGATTGAATATGGGTAAAATATTACAAAAAAAATTTTTGTGTGGATTATCCTATTCAACATAGATACTGATGCAGGATGAGATTACTGATTGTCTTTCAGATTTGCAGTTGGGTATTATGAGTTATCAATTAACAGTAGATTGTTTCAGATAAGTGATGGATTATTAGAATTAAAAACTTGATGTTTATATTGGCTTAACACTGCTTAAGGGGAATTGTGTGTGTGTTTGTGTGTTATATATATATATATATATATATATATATATATATGTATGTATGTGTGTGCGTGCGTGAGAGAGAGAGAGAGGGGGGAATGAGAGAGAGAGAGAGAGAGATGTGATAGTTGGGTAACACGCGCGTACACACACACACACACACACACACACATACACGAACATTTTGATGATGATCTTCTTCCTAGCTATCTCTTCATTATATTTACAGGTGTGGCTGTTTGGTGTTCACAGTGTGACACCGATATAGACAATTGGACATGTGTCAGCCGTCCACCCCCACCAACATCATGTACAATATGTCTCATACGCAATACAACAAATGATAGATGTATACGCCACGTAACATACAATTATTGTATGATAGTTACTACGTATGATAAAAACAGTAAGTGATATCATTCGTTACAGAGAACGGTAAATGTTCATTTAATTTATAATAAATTTACTATCCACAAATAATCTTTAATTTACGAACCCCGGGATCTGTACCAAAGAGAACGATCTTACGAGATCCCTCAAGTCCCATCGTCTCGCTGATTCTTCTACAATTAAAAACCATAACTAGATCATATTGATCAAAGATGGAAATCCAAATTTTGTTTAAAGATCAAAATCCCAACTGTTAATGACAATTCTTAAATATTCTCTTTAAAGGTGACGAGAAAATAAATTTCACATTTCGAAGTAAATATAATATAAAATTAACAAACAATTACTTTATTCCCTATCAGATGCACTATCACAGTCAAAACAATTCTAACCACCAGCTATCCTATTTCCATTAAAATGTTCCCTAAAGCCTTAACTCTCAAAACTTTCACGACCCATTGCTGCTAGTGTATACTACACTCGCTAGGGATTATCGTGTGACGTCATCTTTGACAAACATCATGTAGTGCCATGGCTTTGTTTACAAGCGTCCTGACCAGTTGACTGACAAAATGTCAGATTCCGACGAATGTTTTGACCTTCTTTGGGATAACAAGCCTTACGCCTTTGAACTACTCGCGAATAAGGTCACAGACAGTATTAATTATGAAGAATTAGCTGCAGCAAGTGCAGACGTAGACCCAGAGCACACACCTGTGCTGCCGACACCTGACCCCTCGGTCCACGACAAGAGTTAGATTGGTGTGTACCTTGTTGAACCCTGTTTTCGGCCTCTTACGGCATAAAAGAAGATCGTGACAGTTATTATTCAGTTATTATCTTATTTTGTGGCATTAATTTGTTTTATATCCGTTGAAAACGAATATAAAGCAAAAAATAAAAATATCGATAATTGATTATCGGTAATTGAAAACCGAGGCATAACAACACAACAAGATCACATGATATAACACGCAAAGCCTCATCCCTATTTTTGGCCTACGCAATAAAATATAGTTCCTACGTCGGTATGACGAGCCGCTTGTTTCAATTTAATAATAATAATAATAATATAGTGATATTTGTCGGTACACGGTATATGTGGCCTATACAGGAATGCGCCGCCCTCGGTGGAACATCTACTATTTTAACATTTTAATAGTGTCTACAATACACAACCATAAGAAGCTTTGAGTAAGTAAATTATTTGTTTTTGTGAATACGTGAAATTTTACTTATTCACAAATGTGTGAACTGGGGAATGTTCAATAGTTTTCTCCCAAGATTACCCTATTATCGCTCATACATACCCATTTTCTATTCAATTTCTCCATCAAACTGCTGATTCGTTTGGGCTTAGCATCACGCTATTTGACAAATATGGTTGGAACGGCATCTTCTGTTATCCTGACACTATTCATGTCATATCCAATTGATAGTGAAAAAGACAGTGAAATAACAAACATACGTTCCTCAAAGTGTTTCCCGTAGAGCTTGCTGTAACAAGTTGGTTTCCACTGCACTCCGTTCATGTTTCGCAGCCAATCACGCAAACGAATCTTTTTTTTTTGGGAACGAATGCATACCCCACCCAATGACAGATCCATTTGCACAATTATAAGCGCCGCAACACCATTTTACACAATTAACAAAGACAATATAGGATACGTAACACAGGTTAAACGAGTGTTTGTCGGCTATGTTTTCCGAAGATTCTCGATTAAAGCTGCGGCTTATTTGTCCACGTGAGATTCTAGCAAAGCAAGTTTTAAAATTACTGCAACTTTATTTTAAAAAAAACCAAATTAAAATAAATCTTGAAATAAATTTTTAATTAATCACTGACATTTTTACTAATTTGGGAAACCTTTTCCTGTGACCTTCGAGGAAAAAATGTCTGTCTACATTTCAAAACAAAATCAACGCTGATTAGTGGTTCATCTGTGCAGAGAACTAGAGCGTCAATTTATTTAATGTATACTCTATGTACTCCGAGCTTTCTTGTTGTGTGTTCGAAACTGGCACCTACCTGATTTTTGAGGGATTGGTTTCCCTAGAGAATCGCCCCTCGGCTATATCTCTTGGGAGGGGGGGGGAGTATTGGTGACAAACGTCGAGGCTAAATAGCCTCATAACATTTCATATATCCATTAATCTGTCACAACCTTATTGTTCTATATCTATTTTCTATCCACAGACACGTTGATCAGCTTCACGAGAGCTTGTAGTCCATTGAGTGGTGCGGATGCATGTAACACTGGATTTTATAAAGACGACAACAGGAAGCTAGTGAGACAGTGCCATAGTTATTGCGATCAAGATGGCTGCAACGCATGCACGCCGACATTGCAATCATATCACGTGATCATAATTTCTGCGCTCTTTGCGCGAGACGTCATCAGTTATTGGGTTGGTTAGCAATTGCCGTATCGTGTACTGAGCTAGCCGTGAGAGCTGTCGTGCTGTTATATAATGTCATGTCATCGTGTGTGAATGTAGCCATCTAAACCTTAATAAGTATGCATTTAACGACATACCAGGAAAATTATGAATGAAAACATTTGAAAATATTTTATTGTGGATATATTGCACTATATGTGTTTGTGTGTGTGTGTGTGCGTGCGCGCGCGCGCTACCATTAAAAGGTGATTTTACAGTATACCTTGATTCGCCTTCAATGCTTACTGTAAATTAAATAATGAAGTTCGTCCAAAAACATGGATTTTATTGTAACTGACAGTAAAATGTAGAAACTCAGTCTACTCCAAACATTATGACGTTCGAAGAGCCCAAATATCATAACGTCATTAACCCTCAACCACATCAATGATCTAAACCCTCTCTAGGGTATAAGTTGCAGTTCACAACTAACAGGTTATTTGTTCCTGGAAAATAAAATATAAATTTAAGTATCCCAGGGTTTGTTGTTTATTGTGTGACAAAATTGTACGCAGTCAAACCTCGCATAACCAGTCAACATGAATTCTCGTGGTGAATATGTTAATCAGGTGAAGAAAATAGAACAATTTTAAGTTATGCAAGAAGAAGAAAAAATCAGTTTTGTAAGATAAGAAATACATAAACAATAGAATGGCGAATAAAAATCAGTTATCTTTTGAAAGGGTTAGTCAAAAAAGGAGAAACAGTAGGAATGAACAACTTCTTAACTTGCTGCTGATATGTCTTTTTAAGTTGAGTTGAGGTGAAAAAGAACACCGAACTCAAAAGGTTTAACGGCAATAAACGAAGAGAGTGTACACTTTTATAATCATTGCATCATCACAATGTCTTAAAAGTGTTCCCCTCTCCGGTACAATGTTCGATCTGGCCGTACTGACCATAAATGACGTCACAATGTCGTCATTGGCGTTTGAAGTGTGCCTCTATCAGATATGACAGATGTGGATGATTATGATCTATTTATCCGTATTTAGGTCAGTATAGCAGTGATTCAAATAATGATTCACTGAAGTCGAAGCACAGAAGAAAAAAAGAAGAAAAAAACAACAACAACAATGCACTAAATAAGACAAGGTGAAAATACCGTCCTATATCACTTAGACAAATTATGAATATGATAATTTATGAATATAATCATTTTAGACCTATTAGTAAACATTAAATAAATAAACAAACAAGGGCGAGTTATTTTTATTATGAAGTAATTCGTCTCATCTATTAATTTATCGTCTGTGTTTATTGTCAGTATTTCGGTCGTTCTAGTACAATAGATAGAGTTACATAAATGTTTCCATATTCAGAATTGGAATAAATCTATTACTGGTTACATTTGTGTTATGATTCTAGTTTAGAAATACTTTTGGTGAGTTTGACAACTGTTCGGTCAGAAACAGTTTCGTTCACTAGCCCTCTGTAGGGAGATATAACTGTCAGATGGCGGTTTAGAAATAGTTCGCTTCTTTTACTCGCAGACTAAACGGATTGATTTCCTACGGATTATTTACGCCCTTCAATCGATCATACGATATTATTAAATTTGCCCGTTGTTTAAAAAAAAACTAAATTTTGCCCCAGCAGGTGTTCACAAAATCGAAATTCAATCCCATGGCGCATTTCGCGAATGGCAGCCAATAACAACGTTCATTTTCTATTGACTTTTTCTCGGCACGATTACAAACTACCGCCGACTGGGGAGGAAAATGGCTGCTTGCAGGATTCTTTGTTGTTATATTATTATATAGTGATATTGCTGACTCCGGTAATGTGGGTATCCAGGACAACGACAACAAAAAGAAGAAAGAAAGAAAAGAAAAAAACACTGGAAGTTAAACAAAATATATCTGGGCTACTCTCTCTCTAGTAACTGTCTCACCAATACTGGCGTTTTTTGTTAGACTTTCTGGATTACAGGAACAATGTTACTGATAAAATATTCTGATTTGATAAACTGATTAAGAGTAATAAATACTGTGATCACATAATGAAAGCTATTGAGTATGGACTGTTCCACAAAATAATCCCGACGATGATGATGGTGATGCTTATGATGATGATGATGATGATGGTAATAATAACAACAACAATAAGACTAAGATGACAATGCAGCAGTTGTCGATGATATGCATGTATCAAGGCTTTCGAAAAAAAGTAATGCTGCTTTTTAAACGTAACTTATACGTGGGAAATATGAAACATAAGCTTCAGTTATAACGGGTTAATCAATTAGAGGTGATCACTTATTTACAGATGATTACACAATTACGTCAATGGAACGCTAATAGGTCAAAATTGGCAGTAAATAAAGGATTATGCGACTTCTTCTTTTTCATTGCTTCATTCTAATATATTGAATTATATTTGAAAGAATCCACGCTTTTAGGCCACGAATTTCCAAACAAATTTACACTGATATTCTATCAACTGGTTCCGGTTCGCCGATGTCTTGTTTGTGTTCATAAACAAATTATTATTATGGGGGAATCTCTCGGCTATGACGTCAGTTTCGTAAGTCGCAAAAGTGCGAAATCTGTAACAGTTGATGTCGAAGAGCGTCCCATAAATAGTGTCAGTAGTTCGACAAATAGGCCTATTGTGTTTGTAGATGTTCACGAATTTGCGAGGTGATTTGATACTTCAAAGTGTGAACGCTATCAAACATTGACACAAACACACACACACGCGCAGTTACAATATCCATGTTAAATTAAATAGTATCATAGTTCATATTAGTTCTATGAGTCAAATGACGAAATTTATTCATATCTGCGGCATGGTGTAATAATCCAAAACATCCATTTAAGAAACATATATATATATATATATATATATATATATATATATATATATTAGATTAGATTAGCGGTAGTAGTAGTACATGTCTGAAAGCGGACACAGTAGTCCCAGATGTATAACATTAATGGGATGAATATGATTCATTAACTGTTTCAAGGACGACGTGATGTATCCGGAACTAAAACTAACCTCGCCTAAAAGCCGGATTGATTAGTTACTTGATACCAAAATAATGTTAATCAGGATACACGTGATGCTCGGTTCGACTATGATATATTCATTTACTGATCTAGTCAATGATATTATTGTAAGGATAAATATTTATTTACTCGTTCACGAGTCAGTTAGACGGATATAGATCTCTCTGGTGCTGAACAAAAAATCTAAAACACTCTAATTAAATAGGAATAATATATAGAAAACAATTGTTCAACTTTGGCATTCAGAGACGGAAACAAATAACTGCTCCGGCTAAGTCGAAATCCAGTTACGATAATTCGGATCGAACAATATTCGAGAAGCGAGACATCAGACGTTATCAGAATATCTAGATGTCTAGTAAATGTATTTATCTTATGAACTGACTATTCAGATATCGAATCTGCCCAACGAAAGAACATTTGTTTACAGAAGGTTAACAAGTACTGTCTGCTCCAGGATGATCAAGTATCCAGAAGGAGCGAATGGTAATAGAGCTGCGCCGCCACGTAGGGCCCACAACCTCCCCACGATTGTCTATATAAACTCATCTTCTAATACAGAAAACTTCTATAGCGTCAATATCCTCGAAAAGAATCAAGCTCAGTGGCGCGCCTAGTGGAAATTCATAGTCCGGGTACGATGCAAAGTTCACCCTTCCATTTCTTCCTGCTGTCATCTGGTGGTGACCTTTGGAAACAATCGCTCGGGTAACACAACAAATCAGTGGTCTCTCTTTTTCTCTCTCTCCTAGTAGGGTATATTATTCCCATGCATATACTACTTGTTATCGATGTATTTATGCAAAATATTTCGGGGGGGGGGGGGATATCGAGGAAATATATGTAACCATATTGCATACATTAAAGATTATTTATAGTTTTTGTTAGTATAATAACGATATAAATGTGCAACTTTGTCATCAAGTACCGTCATCTATTCCGAAGTAAGGTTGACCACGTCGAGATGGTCAAAACGGCTTGTCGTGTTTATGTTAGTTGATGTATGCAAGCAAAATCTGTTGAGATGAAAACTACCGGTTCAGATTATTTCAAAGATATAACAAAAGCCTTGATTTATCGGCGACAAAGCGCAGAAAATGGCAATTAACCTTCGGCATTGTTGTCAAGATTTATCCCAATTCGCACGAATCGCGGCCATGCTGTGAACCCAACATGTGCGATAGCTTTGTTGCGGCTGACGGATAAACACCAGGGGGCCATGTTTATGCCTGAAAATAAAGGCTATATTCGAATAAACGAAAGAAAAACCTCTAAAGTGAGATATAAAGACATGTTTATTAGTTTGTCTACAAATCATTGTACCATATTGAATTAATTCGTGTGAACTTTGATATGTTATAAAAAAGTTAATCAACGGGAGTTTAGTTTGTCTTATCCGGATGTGAGTGTTAGGAACCTTTATGTACGACGGCTAAATCAAAATTTTCTCCAAATCTTATTGTACAAATCCTTCTTGTAAAACTGCACCGAAACCAATAAATTTGTCTGGAGACAGTTTGTCAAAACTAATGAACACGTAAAATAACCAAATAGCATGGACCTGTCTTAGAAAATTGGCTCCAATTTCAGCTCCGTGTTTCTCGAGTGTGTTCTCTGGCGCACAGAAGGCGTGTTCCGGATATGTAATTTTTCTCACCCGAGACCGGAGTCTCGTTCTGAGTTATCGTCGTCTGGAAGGGGCTATTGTATTGTTTATTTTTGTTGCGGTTTACCCCATGTATGTACTTAGGCCTCAGACGTTATAAAACCAGCTCAGTTCAGTTAACACTAGATCATGCATGGCCGGATGTAGGTCTATAGTCGAGAGACGATTAATGTTTTAAGGACGTTCTCGAGGCAGACATTTGTTGTCGGCTTCACGTGTTGGAGATCACCTGACGGAGGTCTGTCTGTCTGTCTGTCTCGTAGTTTTGTCTATCCGAAGACCTGCCCATCTTTATACACAGACAGCTTACAATACCCAAATTCTTCTTCCCCCCCAATCATTGCCAGACAACTAAAAAGAGCCACCCCCACTCGGAGCGACAGACCGCGAAGTGATGCTACCTTCCAGCGTCCCCCCCTCGCAGCACCTCGGCTCAGCTCACCGGGGAGCCTACATCAGCTCTTTGAGTTAAGGATCAGTTACAAGGCCAGCCAAAGCCAGAGATAATGACTTGAGCAGAAGGTGTGTCGAGTGCCGACGACGACTAGACGGTAAGCTGAGACAGACAGATAGAGAGAGAGATAGAGAGAGACTCACACACTCAGCTTTGTCATCATTCTACCTAACCGCCTACAACTGGCCTCACTAAATGAGGTTTGTAGTACGGCGGCCCGAGGTTGGCTCGGTGATGGACAGCTGGTGAGAGGCGGACGTTTGTTGTTTGGGTGGGTGGATATTGGGTGGTGGTGACGGGTTATGGACTAGCGTGATGCTACTGTATTAGAAGGCGGTATTTACTCGTGACCGGGATCTAGCGAGGAGCCACTCTTTGTGACCGGACAAGAGACAGGTCGTGATATTTGGAGAAGATGTTCTCTCGGTTAGTGGCTGTTGTTGTTGTCGTCGTAGGTGTATTAATGGTGATCAGGGGGATGCCTGGAGCCGAAGCTAGGAGATATAAGGTATGTGAGTGCGATCCGAAAACGGTCAAATCCGGAACGAACCCGCATATCACACACCTGCCGGAATAATGATCCGTGCACACACCAATGGTCCAATGACACACACACACACACACACACACATACGCCCGCGCACAGAGAGCCACTCTATATGTTTAGTTTTTCAATGATAATTATCTTGAGCTTGACAACCATGAAAATTATGCTTTCAAATTGGTAATATCCTGTGACGACGAGTTATTTGTATAACGATGACTATTATAACACACACGCGCCACAAGAACATTATAATTTATATAAACGCATAAGTGATTCAACACTAGAGACACCTACCGAATAAACTGATTATAAAAGATATGATAATTTTAAGAACGTCCATAAATTGCTTGTGCGGTTAGTGCAGTGTTCTTCTGGGTCATCCCTCCCCCGGGTGGTTAAAAAGCGTTTCCAGACTAACTTCACTAAATATAAACTACATCAACAGTATCAGCCGTCTAGACAGAAGTCAGTCGGTGTGAGAGATATAATACACACAGCTCAGACTGGTGTGTGTGCTTGTTTACCTGCTGAACACAAACTAGTTCAGTTATATGACGGAACAACGCTAACTGTTGCCGTCAGTCTGTTAATTTCTTGTAGCTAACTCATAACGTTAGCCTTAAAATTATTGTCAGATCTCGATTATCCGATCCTCGATTAAGCGGAATTTCGACAAATCAGCTATGGCTCAAATATTGCTTTAAAGCAAATCCATTCGTTGGAGTTTAGTCCCAACATTTCAGACCATTCTAATAGTAATGATTTTTATTGCTATGATTATTCATTTTATCTTAAAAAGGTTTTGTGGATAGAAACGTCATAAAAATATGGCTTTAAACAAATGAACTTTA
The DNA here is from genome assembly GCA_025642065.1 of Paralvinella palmiformis. Lineage (NCBI taxonomy): Eukaryota > Metazoa > Annelida > Polychaeta > Terebellida > Alvinellidae > Paralvinella > Paralvinella palmiformis. The sequence continues at coordinate 550,584 of JAODUP010000205.1, forward strand.
GCTGGTTGACTTGTGGCTGTCAGCAGAAAATGCAACCAAGCTGACTGTTGGCACACAGAGAGTGGTGACGTTAAACACACAGCCAAGAAAAAGGTCGGATTTAGATTCATGGGTGACTATGCCAAAACACGCACGCACACATATATTGATCACGTCAGTACACAAATCCGCCTAACTGTAAGAAAGGCGGAGATAATCGAATATCCATAAGGATGTCTTATATATGATTTCTGATTATTGCCAATGGCCTAAAGATATGCTTATGTTCATTCAAAATATCATTGTATCGTAATGTTATTAAGGTTTGAAAATGTCACAGTTGTAATAAACTGAAAATATACAATGGCTGGCAGTAACCTTATGTATACTTTTAATAAGGAATTTTATATTTCAGTTTAAGATGAAAATAGCGACAGAATTGCAATTGACAAAAGTTAAACTATTCATCCTAGCAGAGTGGTTATTTGTTAGTTAACTATAGTGTGATTTCAGCGTTCTTGCATTATTTCGTTAGCAGGTCAACAGCACCGGCGGCGCAATATCCAGTATAACAAGCGATCCGGATGATGCTATATATACGTCATGGAGCACGTGGTCGCCTTGTTACGTCAGATGTTTACAGAGGCGTTCCCGGAAGTGCGTCAATCGGGATAAATGCAAAGACAAGATACAAAAACAATCACGTGACTGTAACTTCGGCCGATGTCGGGACAGACACGCCCCGAGAAAGATGCGTCACGGTCTGACCAGGAAGCTCCAGGATATGGTCTTCAATCTGCTCTATAACGAGTGGTCTTCCTGGTCGATGTGCACTCGGTCGTGTAAACAGCGCCGCTTCCGGACATGCGCAATGAAGAACTGGTGCAAGAACGTACTGCTGATGGAGGAGGCTAACTGCTACCACAAAGGAACCAACTGTGAGGCGGTCTGGCTGGCATCAAACACGCTAGATAACGAAGATTTGGATGATATAGATAAAGGTATGTTTTTCTGGTACACATGTTGTACCAATGCTCGTCGTTTTATTTATAACCGCCGAGACATCGTTCTTCCCTGATGCTACAACAACCCACCATTTCTCCGAGGTTTTTTCCTCCGCTGAACCGAATACAGAAAATCGTCAATTTTATTCCAGAACTGGCAGGCGCCGCTGCCGACAGGAAGAAGAAGAAGCCGAACCATCCCGATCCAGTAAGCGAGCAGGCTCTGGCGCCAGATCCCGATAGGTGTGGCGTAAGATCGGCGTCTTTATCACCGAGGATCATCGGTGGATACGAGGTTCGGAAAGGAAGTTGGCCATGGCAGGTAATTTGAAACTATTATATAATAAATGACATAAAACGTCATTAACTAATATTTATAAGTAACACACACACACACACACACACACACACACACACACACACAGCACACACACACACAGAGGCGGGCACGCACGCATACATATGGCAAACAGAAAACAGTCGCGGGAACAAATCTATGCCATATGTACATTATAAACAATTATCGTCGTTAATCAAGATGATAACGTGTTTAGACCGGATCAGGTTAAAGGTTAAAGGACCTGTGTTTAACATATGATTTCTGCTGCAATAACTGTGACAATTAAAATAATATCACGAATGTTCTTGAGTACAATCCATGGGGGAACTTCCACTTTTCTAGCCTATATCAGCTCAAAACTACCTTTAGAGATATGTGCATCCGTAAATGTATTTACATCTTGGTACATAACATTTCCACGTGTTTTTTATTTAGCTCGAATCTAATGTAGATTATATATTGGACAGAACAATGCGCAAAATAATTCTATCTAATTGGAACCGAGTCCAGTCTGTTAGTTAATTTCATAGCCGTTGTATTTGTTTCGCTAGGTGGCCATAACAACCCGTAAAGGGGACCAGTTCTGCGGTGGTGTGCTGGTGGCGCCCCAGTGGGTCCTCACGGCAGCCCATTGCATACGAAAGAATGGCCGAAAGCGGCGTATTGTGGTGCGCGTCGGAGAATATAACTTGATGGTGGATGATGGAACAGAAGTTGACATGAAGGTCAGCACCGACTATCCTCATCCCGAATTCAACATGGACACGATAGATGGTGACATCGCGCTGGTTAAGCTAGCCCAGCCGGTTCCAAAGCGGGAAGACATCGGCTTCGCGTGTATCCCTCGGCTCGATGATACTGTCGTCGTACACACGCTGTGCTATGCCGTCGGCTGGGGCAAGGTAAAAGTGACACACAGGTTTGGCACGGACATCCTCCGAGAGGCCCCAGTACCGCTCGTCAATCGCGAGAAATGCCAGAGTGCGTTCGATTATGAAATCACAGACAGTCAGATGTGTGCCGGCTACAAACGCGGTGGTATTGATACCTGTGCCGGTGACAGCGGCGGCCCTTTGATGTGTCAGCTGACCAGGAATGGCGTGTCCAGGTGGTACGTCTATGGGATCACTAGTTTTGGCGAGGGATGCGGCTACCAGGGAAAATTCGGCATATACACAAAGGTGTCGATGTTCAACGACTGGATCAAGAACATCACACAATCCAACCTTTGACGAACATGGACACTTAAATAAAAAAGATGCGGAAAATATCAGTTACCTATAGTATTATAATAATAATAATTATTATTATTATTATTATTGTTATTAGTTTTCTACAGCACAAATAGCTGGTTGACAACAAGCACTCAAGTTATATAATATCGCTACTCACTCAAACCCGACACGAGTAAAGAGAGACGTGTTTGTTATGTAAATATGACTTCATTTCTATAATGTAACATATCGGTTTGTTTGTTGTTGTTGTTGAAATGAACGAGACATTTAGTTCTGGCGTTACTTTCACTGTTTACATTTGGGTAATAAATTGTATTTTTTGTCTTTTGTACTTTCTCTAGTTATTTTCCACGGGATAGTCATACATTTGAATTGGTAATTTAAACGACGAATGCAAAACTGCAGTCGAGGTTTCTAGTTTTCCTAAAAGTCGAGTGGATGCAAAAACGAGAATGCATCAACCTACATCCATCTCAGATGTTTCTCTATCATTAGACGAGATGAAGGAAACAAAAAAGTCCAAATATCCTCATATATAATATGACGTCATTGCTTGTTGCTGTCACTTAGATAGTGTCACTCGTAGAAGTCTATCACACAGGTGGCCAAAATACCATATGTTCCTTCACATTTTGAGAATCATCGCGTTTGGATCCGAAGCTTAGATCTATTGATTCAATTTAATGAATTTATTTCGGAATATAAAATTCCATATACATATGAATTAGGATACAGTGAGGTGTATAATAAAAGTCGGAGGTAAGCAGAAAGGATATTTTGCTGAACTTCTTTAACGATGCATCATAAAGTACACAGGGAACGGCCAAAAAGATATACCGTTGTTCGAGAAAAAGACGTCTATTCTAGTCTAGAAGGATGGATGACCATTAATACAGATAAGAAACTTCTATATTTGATTTCTGCTGAAATTCTGGCGGACAAGTAAGTTTGGCATTTTCTTTATGATGAGAATATCAGTCATGTCCGATTTTATAATATCTAATTCCCAGATAATACCAGCAACATCGCTATAAATATGGATATTATATTTTGTCGCAATATGCTCGATATGTTGGGTCCAGCTTCCGCTGGTGAGATAACGATGAAAGTTCTCTGAAAAAGTCACCTGATTTAGAATCATGGCTACATGATTTGAGACGAAATGTGTGGATCAACTTCTGTAACTGATAACAGACATTATATATATATATATATATATATATATTACAGTGAGAATCCGTTAATACGGACATCGTTTATCCAGCAAATCCAACTTCCGACGTATTAGTGTCTGTGACGGATTTAGCTCCACTATAAATGACTCTTTAATCCAGCAAACTCCGACATTTCAATGTAAAATGGCTTCGATAATCAGACAACACGAAAATGTTGCCAAAATATTTCCGCTGGTTCAGTCATCCATGACACACCGACATGTTCTCCGACATTTACTTTTATCCGACATATTATCATGTGACAAACCTTGTCTGAATAACGGATTTTCTCTCTCTCTCCCCCCCTCTCTCTCTCTCTCTACTATATATATATATATATATATACAAGGTCCCCCTTGCAAATATTGGCTAAATGTCCGTTGGCTAAGTGTCCGTTGGCTAAATGGCTGTTGGCTAAATGTCCCGGATTCATATATATATATATATATATATATCAGTGATGACTCTGTGTTTTAAACGAGTCATCATAATTCCATTACTAAAAATATCTAGGACGCTTGAATAAGAAAGATATGAAGATGATCGTCCAATATTTAGCATCAAGGTGTATAGAAGAACACTTGATTACATTACTGAGATAGTTGATGAAGGATCTCTGGTTGATTGCTATTGATGGTTGATTTATTTACAGCCTTTGATGTAACAAATGACGCGATATTACTGAAATATTTTGGATTGCAATATCACAAGGACTCGGTTCAGGACCAATTAATTATTGTGTGTATACTGAACTATCTAGGAAATCGTGAAACGACGTAAAGGTAAACATCAGTGATGATGATGATGATGATGATGATGATGATGATGCACATTGATACTTAAGTGTACATCAATTCAAAGTCAGGTAATAGTCGGAATAATATATCATCTTTAGGTTTATAATGCAGGCATTAGAGTCTGGATTAACAACGAGAAGCTGAAAGTCAACGATAATAAGACGGAATTGTTTGTGTTCTGATCCAAGGAAATTGATAAACTTCGTATTTAGGCAGCATCCAGTTATATAAATTATTCCATGCATTTAATCTTATATTAGATAATACTTTTCTAAAATGTGAGCAGTTAAGCTCTATATATAAGTTCAGCCATTATCAAATAAATAATAATCAGATCGCTTGGAAACGTTAGCTACAGTGATGTTGTTTCCGGAATCAGTAGTTTGGATCTATGAAATAGAATCTTGTATAACTTACAAGAGGTCAGTGTAACAGGAACAAAACTGGTGTTATACACTGATGGCCAAATGTTAAGCATCACGGAAGAAGATCTTCATATAATTTGCAAATTTGTATCCAATATTCATCCATATTTTAAAATTCATCGGCCTCTGAGCGCCATCTAGATAATATACAATGCGGATGTCAAATGTTTTACGCATTTGTCTGCATGGTGGCATTATGACATACCAAAGTTTGTAATATTTCAGGATATTGCGGTATTATGATGAAAATCATCAAGCTTTTTTTATCCGGTTCCTTGGAAGATTTAAAACAAATCACGTATAAGATAGGTTCCAGAACACTTCTCTGGTCTACATTAAGGGCATCGGTCAACACGTGGACAGATTGGCGTTCAACACTGTTCCCAGTGTTCCGATCTTGATGTCGCAGGCTTCCGGTCTCTTGTGTAGTCTATGTAGCGCAGTGTCAAATGCTTTTAAAACTCCAAATATATTCCATTTACGTTATAACCGTTGTCTAGTCGTTTGAACCATAACTTGGCTGTTGTCATCAGCTGAGTCATACATGATGGATATGTGTTGAGTTGAATTATTTAGCCTCGGCGCTGGTCGCACCTGAGATATATGGTCGAGGTGTGACATATCCCACAAACACAGGCATGAGTCGGATTCGAACACGCGACCTGGAAATTTGCCATCGCAATACTCAAATGTATTATGGATCGGTAAAACGGTGCATCATGTGTTTGATGAAATCATCTTTAATGATCGACTCCATTATCTGGCATATAGGTTTCTTTGATAACCTTCTTCCTCTTACGATGGGGGGATGTTTTAATAATCATTTTCATGATTTAAATAATATAAGGTAGATATTTAAAACAAAGATACTGTCCGAAAAGATTAATGGGATGACCAACATGGCCCTCCCCCCATGGAGGTGTGTCATGTGGAAATAGCCACCACCATATGAAAAGTAGCCGCCTTTTGTTTAGGGAAATAGCCGTCAAATGATGGCTGAATGGCTAATCAGTTAACACAGTGACACTTTATGTAGGTATCTCTCCCCATTAACCTTTTGAATATGATATTCAGAGGCAGATTAACAGATTGTGCTATACCATTGATATTCCTAGCCTGGAAGCCATCTGGATCCGGCGACATGTTGATTGTCAACCGATCACAATCATCGGGCGATCCAGTATTGAGGACGATGTGGCTGCTTAAAGATTTCGGAAATTTATAACAAAGAAATGTTCCAAATAAATTATGTCAAAAGAATAATTAAAGTAAGAGAAAATCAACGAATATGGTTTATATTTATATAAACAAATGCTACAAATTAATAAATATTCGATAGCAACAAGTATCAATACTCGACAAGGAAAGTATATAGGAGAATCAATGAATAATTAAATCTCACTTAGATTGTGAAGGCGACAAATTATATTTATTATTACAACAATTTTTTTATTTCTTTCAAATTTTTAACACAACTTCTTATTATTTATACTACTAGTACTACTACTACTACTACTACTACTACTACTACTACTACTACTACTTCTACTACTACTACTAATAATAATAAGGTGTTACTTTATATAGCACCACATTCAACTGTGTTGTTCTAGGATGTTTTACATAAAAATTGAGTAGACTAGATAAGATGACTAGATGTACCGTTAAAATATACATAGACATTACATAATTTAAGAATATGCAATATTTAATGAATGACAATGTCTGAGAGTTGATTCCATAATGTGGATGCTGCATAATGGAATGACCGACGACCAAACGTGTTGACTCTAACCCGCGGTGTCAACATGAAGCGTAATCCTGCGGACCTCAGTGTCCTTGTTGGGTGCTATATCTGTAGCACGTTGCGGATATACGGTGGACATAGTTTATGCCATGGTTTATAAGAAGAACGGTGATCTTAAAATCTATCCTATATCTCACTGGAAACCAATGCAGGGCCTTAAGTACAGGGATGATATGTTCATATCGGCCTGTCTTTGACACAAAGCGCGCTGCTGAGTTTTGTAATTGTTGAAGCTTTTGGATAGCAGCATCGGGAATTCCGACCAGGATGGAATTACAATAATCAAGGCGATCAGTCACAAAGGCATGCAATAGTCTCTCAGGGGACTCGGGTGACAAAACATTTTGGACAGTTCGAATGGTGTTCAGCTGAAAACACGAAACTTGGCACACTCACGCCAAGATTTCTAACTTGTCCATTAGGTTGATGAGATTCGGCACCTTTTAAGTCTATTTCTCAACATCCAAATCCTGATATCATCAATATAACACTCTAAAGACTTCATTGCTTTATTTACGCTAAACAATTTCCTGTGGTTGAATGAAATACACAGTTGTCTATCATCTATATAGCTGTGAATTGATACCCCATGCTGTCGAGCAATGTCACCCAAGGGGAGGACATACAAAACAAATAGCAGATGACCCAAAACCGACCTTTGGTGTACTCCGAATGAGTTCTGCGAGTACAGACATTGCATCCATAATGGTGACAGTTTATGTGTGGGTACGTAGCTAAGAGTTCAACCACTGAATGACGACTCCTTTAATACCCAGTCTACGGGGCGAGTGGTTCAACCAAAATATCACAATAAACAGTGTCAAATGCAGCATTTAGATCCAGAAGCATAATAATCGCACCCTGGTCTTGATCAATACAGGAACGAATGTCACTGACTACTTTCAAATGGGCAGTCTCCATACTATGCTTCTTTCTGTATGCTGAATGTAGTTCACAATCAAGGTTATTAGCGGGAAGGTATGATTTCGGTTAGTTAGCCACGACCCTTTCGATAACCTTGGACACAAATCCGAGATTGGAAACCGGCCTATAATTCTTGTATTCCGATGGATCAAATGATCACTTCTTTATCAATGGCTTTACCGATGCATTTTTCATGGATTTGGGAAATTTATCGGATGATAATGAACGATTAACAATATCTGTGATGGGAGGTATATTTGCATTGTTTTAGTATCCCAGTATGAATTGTATCCTGATAATACGATACACCAGATGCTGATGATACAATATTTTCCATATCCAGAACAGACACAGGGGAGAATGAGGCGAAACTACTAGCATGAGTACCTGAGTAATATCAATCGCACGATATTTCCGATATGTGACCCTTTTCTTAGGCAGTCCAGGTTTATTGGTGGCTAATTTAATGTCTACAATTGCAGGATTGAATATCATGTTAGTAACAGTGACGTTACAAACGAAATCTTCATCCTCACGACTGATCACCAAGTCGGGTCCATTATCCATACTTGATTACATATGTTAGTTTCGTTTCTGGTTATACAATAGCTCCAACAGCTCAACACCTAAAGAACTGTTACAAATCTTCAGGCTGGGGGTTAGAATCAAATTCATACCGGTATTTATGGCATGATTCCCAGTGAGTTCGAGGAACGGTTAGTAAATGCTAGCCCGGTTTCCCATATATGGGCATTACCTCAAGGTCACGGTCGTATTCACAACGAGGTTTGACCCAATTTTGTGTAAGGGGGGAAAATTACTTTGTAAGTTTAACTACATTGGGTAATACCTCGTTATAGTATCATTAAAGAACAATAATCTACACATGATTTTAAACTAGAATTTTACGAAGAATAATACCAATAACATCGATACCTCTTGCAGGCCCATATCACAGATATAAACAAATATTTATCCTTTGCAGTATAAAACTATCATTAGATTAGTTAATGGATAAATCCTATTTTGAACAATGAAAAATTTAAATGTTACTCAACAGTACTCAACCAAGTGTCTGGTCTAAGACTAATGGGTAGTGAAACTACAGTCAAAGGCAGCTATATCACTGAAGTCTGTGATATTGTACACTAAATTATTTATGACTCTCTCTCTCTCTCTCTCTCTCTCTCTCTCTCTCTCTCTCTTATATATATATATATATATATATATATATATATATATATATATATATATATATATATATACTAAAAACACAGAGGACTTATAATCTGGATTATCATAAATGATAATGGAACTAGCCTTATGTTTTGACATGGATTATATGTAGCCTTTCTTAATATATTTTTCGTGTCATTTTGTAAAATAAATTGCATATAGGCATATATGAAGTTGTATAGACTTGTAATACATATTTTGTATCGTCCTTTAACACAGTGAACAATGAAACACGTGCTTTAGTTACTCTTATTCCAAGATGGCCTCTAATATTTTAGGCCTGTATTTTAGGCTACATTTCGTAAATACAAGGCCAAAACAGGCAAATTAATCACTAGATGTGCGAAACTTTAATTAAATCCAAAATACAGTAAAACCTGGTTAATCCGACATCATTGGTCGAGCGATATGATGCCGAATTACATAATATGTCTGAACGTTAAATCAGATCATTTATTTCACATAGAAAACCGAGTAATTGGTTTAATATATAAAATGATGTGGATATCAGTTTATTTAATTCTGCTTTATTCGCACAACAAATACATACACCGGCAACTTTTCCCTTGTTATTTCTTCAGTGATGTCTACTCTAGCTGACACATGATTAATAACACAATCAGCTAACCGTTAGTGATATAGCAATGATACTTGTCTTTAGCAAAGAATTCAGTGAAGCGGATGAAGGCGGAGTTTAGATCCACCGATACAAATCTGAGTGTTTGCCAAAATAACTTGCGTTTGGTTGTTTACAATTTCACTAGCATGCAGTTAGATCACAGAAAGATCCACCCAGGTTGATTAATGTGTAGTTATGGATTGTCAGATTAAACAGCAATAAATACATGGAAAAGTCATGTTTGAAAGTTATGAGAGAACAGTGTCGGAGTCGGAAGCTCAGGTTTCCGGATAAAACAAATGTTTATATTGAAACGTAATCCGTTCCAGACAAATTCTTGTCGGATCCCCAGATTGTCGGAGCAAACATGTCCATATTACACAAACATCTCTGTATTAGCGAATTGCGCAAATACATGAACGGATGCGAACATAAATAATTTAGTATACTAAAACACCATTTTACCGTCACTTCCATTTGGTGTTTACCAACAAACTGAAACTGAAAGAAGTCATCTAACTGCTAGCAAAAAGGATGTTGACAATGAAACGGGATTGTGTCTTCTGACAGGATAAATCAGGTGGTAATCGTGAAAACAAACTTAAGGAAATAAACTACATACATATGTACATGCATATATACATATGTACACACATAATTAAACAGAGAGGTAGAAAAGAAGACATATAGGCATACATATATTTAGAGAGTAGATGAAATATGAAATATGATATTATATTATCATTGTACTTTTCGATCCAATTTCTCGTACCATTCTCGCCCTTCCCCGCCTCCTACTCCCCCCCCCACAACAAACATTGACCACCTTCGATTCACCATATACGGGATTCTCAAGCCACCAGGGGGCACTATTTGGCTTTTGTTCAATACTCTCGGCAGTAGATGTGTACCATCGTCCACGATATGTGACCATTAATTTGACAGTATGCCTCTTCCATGTTTTACAATATACCACCGTCAACGTCGCAGCCAGTCTATAGTCCTGTGGTGCACAATGTACAACCGGATGTGGTCGATTCTCCATCATTGATTCTTACCCACAGCGACCTCTACCGACTAGATTAATCCCTGTCCATGCCTGCTGGGGGATTGTCTTTTATAAATGATGGTCAATATTGGATTTATATACTGTATTTTAGGTGTGTATGTTTGTGTGTGGGTGTGAATTTGTATCTGGCTCAGCTTTAAAATGCACACATGTTTTCCATTAAAACAACAATATATATATATATATATATATATATATATATATATATATATATATATATATATATATATAATGTACTTATGTATACATATTTATGTGTATAGGCGTTAATCAAGCATATTTTTTAAACTCAGGCGGCCAAGTTATCGACAGTTTTCTAGACACTTGCCTTGACCTAAGAGAACCCATCAGTCACCATGTGACTCGGTGACCATTGATTAGTTATCATGTCTGACTTCCGGTTTGGTTGTCTTGTATTTCGATCACATCACAATCTAGACCATTTACAGCCATCGATGTCAACATGGTGAAGTACGTTTGTTGATGGACTCGTGTGTATGTGTGTGTGTGTGTGTGTGTTGTGTGTGTGTGTGTGTGTGTGTGTGTGTGTAGGGGGGTGAGTGTGTGGGTGAGAGAGAGAGAGAGAGAGAGAATGCAGATGCCCGTACGTGTATTCACATGATACTACGATGAAACAGTTGTTAAAACAGGCTGAGAACTTCAGTAATGCTGCATTCGCAGGGGACGATACCACGGAAATTCTCTGTTTTCGTATCACACACACACACACACACACACACACACACACACACACACACACACACACACACACACACACACACACACACACACACACATACACACACACACACACACAGAGAGAGAGAGAGAGAGAGAGAGAGAGAGTAAAATACACTTTCACCTTCGCCAATAATCTGATGTACGGGTCTCTATAATGACCATACACCAACTAAGGCAGCCTGATAGTATAATTTTTTTCAGACAATAAAATGTTTGATCCTCAATTAAAGGTGACGGCGTCTTGCCAGAGATATAGCTGTCTGTGTTTTCGTAGCCATGGTTACGCTGGATAGCTGCCCCACGCTTGGAATATCTCCACACCCACCATCGACGAGTCAGAGATAAAAGGAATTCGTCTCAGACGGCGGTGATGGACGACTTAATAATACAGGAAGTGAGCAGAAATGGTTGGAGTCTGATCTATGAAGATAATATTTGTAAATGGTAAGTCTGATCTAAAAACATTTTAATTCTGCACCAGACTTTCTCGTACCTCTACCGACTTATTATTATTGTTGTATTTTGCTTAATGTTGTTATCTTTTGGGTTTATGTAAGTCTTAATGATCTACCGCTGATGGAGGCTGCTGTTGTGTTGTTGTTAAATAAATGGCGAACCGGATTTGTTGTTGTTGTGGAGTTGTGTTCGTTTATCGGATAAGATAAACTTCGGTCGCCTGTTTGATTAACACTTTACTCGTTAATGAATCGGGGATAGAGCCAAGGTACAAACAAATATCCTCATATCCTCATCATCCTCATCGTGTTTAGATGCTGCTAAGTTACCGCTTAAGGTGGCCACTCATCGAAATGTTATTATTGGCTTTTATCCTCCCGACAACAAAAGACAATAATTCTGATTAAATGATAGTGTGCTTCTTAATGGTTTCGTACTTAGTACGATCAGCTGTTGGATAAAATAAAGGAAGGTGTGTTTTGTGTGTGTGTGTGTGTGTGTGTGTGCGTGTGCGCGTGCGCGCGCGTGTGTGTATGTGTAGGATGAATGTTTATACGAACACTGACAATGAAATATCATGAAATATTTAAGAAAATCAGACTGTAAATCAAGATGCCTTAATTGTCAGATTAGAGCCAAGCCAAATCAATAAATTTTAAAACAAGGAAACTGAGTTGATATAAGTTTGACATTTTTCTGTTAAGGCGAAGTCTCAGCTACAACATTTCTCATAAACACAACTATTCATCATCGTGGAGTTCAAACCCCAAGAGATGTTCCTATTAAAGGCGTCATTCATATCTGAACTAGACAATTATCACTGACCATCAAAAACAATTTTATGCGAATTATATTTAATGAGTGTCTTTTATTGACATATTTGATGCAGTACTTCAGTAGCTTATATGTTATGGTGTCTTTTCAGCAAGAAAACAGATCTGTATTCGATATCCATTATTATGAATGTATAGAATGGGCATAGCTCTAGAAGTCTTCCTGGGTGTGTTTGGGTCCAGTGGTTCCCCCCCTCTCTCATTCTTTATCTCTTTATCTCTCTCTCTCTTTCTCTTTATCTCTCGCTCTCTCATTCCCTCCCTACGCCCCCCTCTCTCCCCTTTCTTCCTCCCTACCTACGCCTCCCTCCCTCCCTCCCTCCCTCCCTCCCTCCTTCCCCCTCTCTCTCTCTCTCTCTCTCTCTCTCTCTTTATATATATATATATATATATATATATATATATATATATATAACAACCTAATCAATGAACTCTGGTAGCGTTGCAACGTGTGTGTTTTGTTGTTGTTTTTGTTAAAAACAATCACCTTTTTTCTATCAACTACATATACATTTTATAGTCTGATAGAATATACTCGCAAAATAGTCTCTACGTATGTCTTACCTGTTAATCCATTGTCTGAAAATAATCTTTATATTGATTATGTGGCTGTAACAGAGAGATATTTCACATTATATTGATTAGGTGTGAAGAAAACTTGTTGGTCACCATTTTGCCCGTCTAGACGTCAGAAAGTGATTTGTTATCTATCGAGAGTCGATAATCAAATATCATAACCGAAATATTGTTATGATAGCGTCATAACTGTTAATATTATGCCACTTATGTAACCACGCAGACATGCACCGACATACACACAAACACACGGCTAACACGCACGCACACACACTCACACACACGCACGCACACGCATACACAATATACAATATTAGTCATATATATATATATATATATATATATATATATATATATATATATATATATATATATATATATATATATATATATAATATGTATATATAAAAAAAACCATTAGAGAAATACTTACTCTAAAGTTAGTAGAATAATTTAGAAGAACTGCCATATTCTACTTTCACTTTGTTGTGATTTACAAAATTATGATTCTTAAAATATTCCTAAAAATTCCTATTAAGTAAATTAAATAGTACTATAGGATTTGGTCAATTTATAATAAAACTATATGAGGTGTTTATTGTTGTAATTCGGTGATTAGAGGGGTAGATTAATATAGGTAGGTCACCATTTCTAGTCAACTGTTACTTTGGCGACCTTATGGATGTTTGTTGCCTGAGTAGGTCATGACTGAGAAGAGATGAGAAACTTAAAAAATCATCAGATGGTCAATGTCCTGATTATATTGTGTATATGTTGGGCGCGTGCCATTATGATATCATTATGTTAGACATTTATTTGTTGACCAAACTCTTAACCGCCATGATAGCATCACATCTCATACCACACAAGATTAGAGAGTATACCATGTTATAGACTGACACAAGGCTAAATCAGTGATAACAAGTAATTTATAAAATTGTTAGCCCTTTTGTAGTAATACGACATCCAGTGATGAGATTATCATGGTCAGTTACAAAATTTACCAGCTTTGGTAATTAATTAAAACAAAAATTATAATAATTGTAGGATGTTAATTTTAAATCGCATACATTCATAATTATGTTGTTACATCAAGAAATAGCCAGCCAGCCAGCCAGCCAGACAGACAGACAGACAGACAGACAGACAGACAGACAGACAGACAGACAGACAGACAGACAGACAGACAGACAGACAGACAGACAGACAGACAGACAGACAGACAGACAGACAGACAGACATACATACATACATACATACATACATACATAATGACAGACAGACAGACAGACAGACAGACAGGCAGAGAAAAGAGACATTCCTGTATTATCTTACACAGACTGCCACATTATCAACAAAACGTTTAGTAATTCTACACTGACACACACACAATATTGACACATCTAAACACGAGTCATCACTTCGACGGACTTATTTAGCTCGCGAACTAATCGAATTATTATCCGAGTCATGATTTGATTGTTTATACATTAAACAAAAGACTCTTATCGTCAGATTCCTATTACTGGGTTCTAGTCTGTGGACAGATCGATATGAAGAAGATATCTAAACTAACAAACACCCTTCTGTATCATCTTCTCGATCTCCCAGGATCATATCACCTTGTTATCACATTCTTTGGTCATCCTGTATGTCACCTGGCCAGCACAACTATCATGTTGGTGTTTGTGTGTGTTTGCATATGTGTTTTGTATGTGTATTTGTGCGTGCGTGCGTGTGTGCATGCGTGTACGTGAATGTTTGCATATGTGTTAGTGTGTGTTTGTGTGTGTGTGTGCCGGCCAGTGTATGTGTGTGCGTGTGTATGCGCGCGTGTGAGCTATCTTGTTTATGAGTGTGTGTATAGGTGTGTGTGTGTGTATGTGTGTGTGAAATATATATATATATATATATATATATATATATATACTGTATGTATGTATTTATGTATTGTACTCTTGTCATTAATGTCCTGTATCAGGCCCTGTGTCAACATTACTGACGGTTCAATGTGATATACTCTCGCCAAAGTGAAATATTAGAAGTGGTCGAGAAATATGACCAGGTCGTTATTTTTGTGGACAAGGTAAATAATTCTTTTTCTTCGCGTTGTCATGTCAGTGAATGGCAGCCGACAGAAGCTAGGCACATTGAGAAAAGATTGTTCACAAAAGAACACAACATATAATCCTATTTATATTGTTATCAATTTGAAGACGCTTCAAAGTTTTCCTTTTAACTATTAGTAAGTCGAAAACATTGTAGAGAACTTAGAGTATTCTCTATAAACCCGCACATACGTACATACGCATGCACGTACGCACACACGCATGCATTATATATATATATATATATATATATATTTTAATATATATATATAATTATGAGTGGTAATTAATTATTCATGCATGAATAGTCAATACGATTCATTTGTATCTTTTTTAAACCTATGATAATGCCTTAACATCTGCAAAAAAACAACAACAATGGACAGACCCCGGCGTAAGGACGCAAGAAGGCACGTAGGCAGGTAGGCATGTAGACAGGCAAGCATACATAACGAGAGTGTAGATGTCGTTTTCCACTTTACCCCTAATCTGTTTCTAATGTGTGTTTATACATAATTTTTCCTGTAGTTTGTCGTCCGGGTAGCCATGTTTGTGGATGTCATAATATTTATCGATAGACCGAGGAGGGCCACGTGATATCATGAATATTCATCGGGCCAAACCTCCTCGAGAGGTCGAGCAGGCGTGAAGAAATGCCATCGAATAAAAGATTATCAAATAAACGATGTTTTATCTCGAAGGCGCTCGCCTAAAGTGTCTATATATAAACTGGATGGCGAAAACCCGATATTCGGCGAAGACGGGCTCCGTTCTGTGACCGTGTTTTGTCTGTTCCTCAAACGTGGATCTGATACATCTCGTCATTTCTCTACATGTAAGCTTTCAGTTGGATTTATCACGGATTCCCAAATAGGGTTGGGAAATTGTTAACAACAGGACGCGATCTCGCCGGTGGTCTAGGTGTATAGGTGCGCGCGCGCGCGTGTGCGTGTGAAAATCGAGTTAGTAATTAATTGTTTACGCCGTATTCTACCCCCCGGTATTACCCCGTTGACAAGCAAGCACCCAGCAGGAAGTCGAACGCGGCCGACGTTCAGTCGACATGTTAGCGTGAAATACAACAACCACGAGTGATGTCGGCGACAAAACTGACACGGTTCGGACGAGATTAATATATTAATGGTGGACGATGAATAATTGAATGTAAGTGCCACAGGTACTGGCGTTCTATCGATTTGTTTAACACGAGATCGATTTAGTGGCCACACTCGATGCCGCCGCGCACACGCACGCTCACCCGCGTCCACTCTCTATCTCTCCGTCAGAATCCGCCAAGACTTTAAATCCCCCCATCCCCTCTTTCCGCCTCCCTCCGGGATAGTTCATCTCTGACCATCGTAGATGTTTACGTCATTGTTCTGCTCATCTCTCGGTCGGATACGTCGATTCATTATCGCTCACGATGTCCCAGCAACCAATTAAAACGCCGTTGGCTGGAGTTGCCAAGGTAACGGACGCCGGCGGATATAGAAACAGGCAGAAAGGTTTCGGTTTTGTTGATCAACGAAGAAGGTCCGCCACTAATGAGTCTAGGTAAGTTTCTGGACAACGTGACACTGGAAAATTTATATTTCGCAATTTTTTTTCTTTCTTAAACTAATCTCCTCCACCACAGTTCCTGCTGATTCCATCCATTTATGAGGCGATGTTGTTTACCAATCATACCGATAGTACCAATAGTACACGTAGTATCTATCTGTATGTAATCAAATAATCGGTTTTATGTGTTAACTCGTGTTAATTTGTTATCTTAATAAGTGATAGTTATGTGTCTAATCCGGCGAATTTCAAACAACATATATCACATAATCGGATGATAATACACCAGAAGAGGATAAGTTCCGAATGATTAACAACAAATAGAGTAATCCTTTATATAAGATGTCTACTTTTATTGACTATAATCCTGTTAAGTGTTGTTATATGTTATTATCACCTTGTCTCATTCTAGGCGACTAAACAGTCATGTGTCAAACGCTTTAAAGACCACAAATAACACAACGTTGTTGAGTCAAACGCTTTAAAGACCACAAATAACACAACGTTGTTGATCTTTAACCGAAATTGACATCATTATTTCCCACAGCATTAAGTGGTAAAACAATGTGTGTGTGTGTGTATGTGTGTGTGTTTGTAAGAAGAAGAAATAACAATACATTTTCGGCTTCTGTGATATGCATTGTTATGTGTCTATTTGTGTCTTCTTACCTTTTTTTTGTCTTTGTATTTGCTTTCTTAACATCACCCACGATTGTGCATAAAGATGTATAGCTATCGGGTTTCACCAAGATCCACCCCCACCCCCACCGAAACATCATATTTCTCCATATTGAAGCTACATACGAGCATATTAAGAATAACCTCAGTCAAAAAACATTCTTCGCACAAGAAATACTCGTTACTGTGGTCCATGGCTTTTTTACATCTTGTATACACTATTGTACATCCCATATATATGGCTGATTATAAAATTATTGGCCTTCTGCGAATTCAAGATGTTGCAAAATACTTGAAAATATAATCATATTGCTTCAAATTTAAAAAAAAATACATTGCTTGTCAATGAGACAGAATAGTCAGTTAAAATCCGAATATATATCTGTACACTTGTCTATTGGATCGTTATTCTAACAACTCACTTCATATACTCAGATACTATTCGAAGTTCCTGTGTGTCGACCTGTGTGTCACAGGATGACTGTACATTGGTCATAGCAGCCTCCACCTTGTCGGACACGTTGCCGGTGGAGATTAGAAGTACTTCGTCTGCTGAAATGCTTAAATCTGTTCTTAAATAAACCCTGTTCAAGATTGCTTTCTCCGCTAAACAATACAGAGCATTCAACATTTGTGTGTGGAATTTAGATTATACGTATTCTTGTTAAATCTGAATTATTATTATTATTATTATTATTATTATTATTATATGCCCATAGCGTTTCTATCACCAAAACCACCAAATAACCAAAACAGGCTCCAGATTTTCATCAAACGATAACACCTTGTGTGTACTATTGGTTGGGTTGTTTAGACCTGAGAGTCACATATTACCAGGTGTGCCCCATTCTGTCAATATTAGAGCCAATTAAGGTGAGCCGACGTTCACACTGAGCTGATTATAATCCTCGACTTAATCCTCGTTGTTAAGTCTGAGTGACGGGCTAAGTACCGTGGCTATTCGAGACTGGCGAAGGTAACAGCACTCGGAGAGACGATGAAACGCATACATCATCATAACGCGCCCGTGTAGAGCTAGGTCGGTTTGGTAAAGGGCCGTATAATTTTCAACTCAATAAATCGATTAGATTCGATGCTTTGGCAAGAGTTCAGAGGAATCGAGTCTCGAGAGACTTCAAGGGGCCTAATTATCAGATTTCGTGGGTCTTTGCTAGACATGGTATATTACAGAACTGTTGTTGTGTTTCTTCATTTAACAATTTTTTTCTTCGTAACTTTAGAGACTTGCGGGTTTTATTTCTTTTTCTTGTATTAAATATTTCTGAATGCAGTCTGCATATTTATATATATATTATTCCAATATCATAAGTAGGATTACACAATATTTATGGGACTGGTGAGACATTACACATGTCTCAGCAAGAAAAGTCGCCACTCTGGATTCAGTCCCCTGAAGAAACGTCCAGAGTTTGAATTCACGGTTCGAGATTCTCTGTGCCTGTGCCTTATTATACACAGCTAAAACACACACAGACCAATAATATGACTATTCGCATATTCAGGTGTTCATAATATATTTTAGACATTATGACAGTTTGTGACTGTCAAAAACACGTAATGATATATGTTTTACTTATGGTATTATATAGCTCGTATATCAAATGTTTATATTGGCTGATATTACATCACCCACGACATGTTTACGAGAACCTCTCTATATAACTAAATTACCATATTTTGTTTGTTTTATATACCCCCACAAAGCCATTACTGAAGAACTTTATTTAAAATGTCGGATTAAAGCAAGAAAACGTTCTCGTGTCGTCAATAGATATTGTCCTGCATCATGCGCCAGGTTTATCAGATGTCAAACAAACGTTTTGTCATCGAATTATATTTATATATTATTAATAATTTGAATGGATAACAATTTACTATTGTCATCATCGCCATCACTATTAAATATACCCACGATATAAACCTACTATTATCATCGTATCACATTATATCATTACACACACACACGCACACGCACACACACACACACACGCACACACACTCGCACACACACACGCACATTCACATACACTCACACGCACGCACACACACACACACCGGGACTGGTGAGACATTACACATGTCTCAGCAAGAAAAGTCGCCACTCTGGATTTCGTCCCCTGAAGAAACGTCCAGAGATTGAATTCACGGTTCGAGATTATCTGTGCATTATTATACACAGTTAAAACACACAGATAGACACAGAAACACATTATTACTGACATAGCAGTGATATATCACTATCAGTTAGTCAGTCAGTCAGTCAGTCAATCAGTCAGTTAGTCAGTCAGTCAGTCAGTCAGTCAGCCAATCAGTCAGTCAATCAGTCAGTCAGTCAATTAGTCAGCCAGTCAGTTAATCACAGCATACTAACAACCAGTAACTGACATATAGATAGCGCCCTTTAATTCGGTGATTGATTTTGTCATTCTAGACACAAAATACAAACTTTTTGTCATTATTTTGTGCCACTGAGGTCTGTCGGTGTCTTTTAGAATCGATATCTGACAAGATACGAGTGTTCATATATACTTCACTATATGTTTGATATATTATAGAAATCTCATTGCTTTTTGTTTGGCTGTATTTGTGTCAATGTTTGCGTGCGTGCGTACGTGTTAATGTGTGTGTATGTGTGTGTGTGTGTGTGCGTGTGCGTGTGCGCGCGCGCGTAGTGTAGTCAGTGCTAGGACATACGTTCATACTTCTTTGAGAATCAGCGTATTGATAGAATACACACATTTAGTCGGTCTAGTACCGGTATTATGTGGTCGGCTTTAAGTACTTAACATAAATGTTGACATGTCGTCATGGCCGATGTACAATTTAAAGCTTCGGTTAAAAAACAAACTCATTTCACTTTGAAATCTGACGGTCAGTTTTGGCTCCTGTCTCACATATCAAATGGCGCTCATATTGGTTGTACGTACACCAGGAACCATTAAAAGTTGCTAATCAGTTGTAACAGGATACAAGTGGGATATATATATATATATATATATATATAGAGAGAGAGAGAGAGAGCGAGAGAGAGGGAGAAAGAGCGAGAGGGAAAGAGACTTGTCCAAGCTAAATGACTACCAGACAATATCCAGCGCCAACGAAACGTAATGATGAGGAAACTAAAATCTTCTTGTGAGTCATTTATAGATATTATTTTCTTATGATGAGTCATGTGTTAGACGTGTCTCGTTTACTGATCATTATATGTTGACGTCAACATTTATATTATTGTCGTATGATGTGTCGTGTGTTAGAGGTGTCTCGTTTACTGATCATTATATGTTGACGTCAACATTTATATTATTGTCGTATGATGTGTCGTGTGTTAGACGTGTCTCGTTTACTGATCATTATATGTTGACGTCAACATTTATATTATTGTCGTATGATGTGTCGTGTGTTAGACGTGTCTCGTTTACTGATCATTATATGTTGACGTCAACATTTATATTATTGTCGTATGATGTGTCGTGTGTTAGACGTGTCTCGTTTTCTGATCATTATATGTTGACGTCAACATTTATATTATTGTCGTATGATGTGTCGTGTGTTAGACGTGTCTCGTTTACTGATCATTATATGTTGACGTCAACATTTATATTATTGTCGTATGATGTGTCGTGTGTTAGACGTGTCTCGTTTACTGATCATTATATGTTGACGTCAACATTTATATTATTGTCGTATGATGTGTCGTGTGTTAGACGTGTCTCGTTTACTGATCATTATATGTTGACGTCAACATTTATATTATTGTCGTATGATGTGTCGTGTGTTAGACGTGTCTCGATTACTGATCATTATATGTTGACGTCAACATTTATATTATTGTCGTATGATGTGTCGTGTGTTAGACGTGTCTCGTTTACTGATCATTATATGTTGACGTCAACATTTATATTATTGTCGTATGATGTGTCGTGTTTTAGGCGTGTCTCGTTTACTGGTCATTATATGTTGACGTCAACATTTATATTATTGTCGTATGATGTGTCGTGTGTTAGACGTGTCTCGTTTACTGATCATTATATGTTGACGTCAACATTTATATTATTGTCGTATGATGTGTCGTGTGTTAGACGTGTCTCGTTTACTGATCATTATATGTTGACGTCAACATTTATATTATTGTCGTATGATGTGTCGTGTGTTAGACGTGTCTCGTTTACTGATCATTATATGTTGACGTCAACATTTATATTATTGTCGTATGATGTGTCGTGTGTTAGACGTGTCTCGTTTACTGGTCATTATATGTTGACGTCAACATTTATATTATTGTCGTATGATGTGTCGTGTGTTAGACGTGTCTCGTTTACTGATCATTATATGTTGACGTCAACATTTATATTATTGTCGTATGATGTGTCGTGTGTTAGACGTGTCTCGTTTACTGATCATTATATGTTGACGTCAACATTTATATTATTGTCGTATGATGTGTCGTGTGTTAGACGTGTCTCGTTTACTGATCATTATATGTTGACGTCAACATTTATATTATTGTCGTATGATGTGTCGTGTGTTAGACGTGTCTCGTTTACTGATCATTATATGTTGACGTCAACATTTATATTATTGTCGTATGATGTGTCGTGTGTTAGACGTGTCTCGTTTACTGATCATTATATGTTGACGTCAACATTTATATTATTGTCGTATGATGTGTCGTGTGTTAGACGTGTCTCGTTTACTGATCATTATATGTTGACGTCAACATTTATATTATTGTCGTATGATGTGTCGTGTGTTAGACGTGTCTCGTTTACTGGTCATTATATGTTGACGTCAACATTTATATTATTGTCGTATGATGTGTCGTGTGTTAGACGTGTCTCGTTTACTGATCATTATATGTTGATGTCAACATTTATATTATTGTCGTATGATGTGTCGTGTGTTAGACGTGTCTCGTTTACTGATCATTATATGTTGACGTCAACATTTATATTATTGTCGTATGATGTGTCGTGTGTTAGACGTGTCTCGTTTACTGATCATTATATGTTGACGTCAACATTTATATTATTGTCGTATGATGTGTCGTGTGTTAGACGTGTCTCGTTTACTGATCATTATATGTTGACGTCAACATTTATATTATTGTCGTATGATGTGTCGTGTGTTAGACGTGTCTCGTTTACTGATCATTATATGTTGACGTCAACATTTATATTATTGTCGTATGATGTGTCGTGTGTTAGACGTGTCTCGTTTACTGATCATTATATGTTGATGTCAACATTTATATTATTGTCGTATGATGTGTCGTGTGTTAGACGTGTCTCGTTTACTGATCATTATATGTTGACGTCAACATTTATATTATTGTCGTATGATGTGTCGTGTGTTAGACGTGTCTCGTTTACTGATCATTATATGTTGACGTCAACATTTATATTATTGTCGTATGATGTGTCGTGTGTTAGACGTGTCTCGTTTACTGATCATTATATGTTGACGTCAACATTTATATTATTGTCGTATGATGTGTCGTGTGTTAGACGTGTCTCGTTTACTGATCATTATATGTTGACGTCAACATTTATATTATTGTCGTATGATGTGTCGTGTGTTAGACGTGTCTCGTTTACTGATCATTATATGTTGACGTCAACATTTATATTATTGTCGTATGATGTGTCGTGTGTTAGACGTGTCTCGTTTACTGATCATTATATGTTGACGTCAACATTTATATTATTGTCGTATGATGTGTCGTGTGTTAGACGTGTCTCGTTTACTGATCATTATATGTTGACGTCAACATTTATATTATTGTCGTATGATGTGTCGTGTGTTAGACGTGTCTCGTTTACTGTCAT